>JABAKD010000021.1:1705684-1773184 GCA_012845835.1 Undaria pinnatifida
TAGCACTTTTCTCCTGAAATGGCTTCCATCTGACGGGGCTCCTTACCTCAAAGTCGTCGGAAATTTACCATTTTTTTTTCTTTTTGCATGACCAGTTCACGTTGGGTACCTAGGCCACCGGAATTGTTATCCGGTAGCAGTTATGTTATTCTCTGAACCAGTTTTCGCGCGAGTGACCCTTATCTTTTCCTTTGCGACCTCGAGACGCATGCTACGGCGGAGGTGGCAACTTTTTGGCTACTTTGTTTCCTAATGACGGGGCTCCTTTGCCCAAAATCGTCGGAAAAAGCTAATTTTTGTGCGTCATTCTTGTTGTTGTGCCTAAGCCAAATGAGATTTTTCATCCGGTCGCGGTTTGTTTCTTCTCCAGAACAGTTTTTGGGGGTGGTCTTAAGCTCCAAAATTGAGTAGCCTCAGGAAAAAAAAGGCGGTGCACCTCTATCGTATCGCGCGTCTCGAGGGTTCGTGCTGACATACCAGGTATATGTTATTGGGTGAGGGTACGAGCTCTCTTCAGGAACAATGAAAGAAACGTCACGCATCCACCCTTCCGTGCCTGATTGCTCCTCAGCTAATACCAACCTGCCGTACAATTCCGAACCTATTCTGCGTCGTTTTCTCCGCCCTCTCCTGCAATTTATTGGGCGCACATCAGGACAAGACGCTAAAAGTCCAAGTTGGCGCGGATGGGAAGCCGATCGCTTACGTAAGCCCCCCCGGATCGCCATCGGCCCCGTCGGGAGAGGAGCAGGCTGACAAAGGCGTTGGGCAGACCCCGCAGCCCTCGCCCTTCCCACAGCCGGTGAGTGTAGCGCACAAGACGCGTTCTACGATAGCTCCGTAACACTACTTCTGACTCCAAGTCGTTACTGTTTTCTTCACCTGTGTCAGTCTCCCGTGGTTCTCCGGGTTGGCTGCGTCGGGAGCGGCGCAGGGTGGTCTGGGTGGCCGAGGGGGAGTGTAGACCCCTCGATTGTCACCGTTCCCACCACCGAAACGTGCTACGACAGAGGTAGCGCATGCTGGGTAAAACATTTTCTGAATGGCTGGGCTCCTCAACCCTGAGTGGTCACAATATAAATATTTTCTCGCAATGACGGTTTTATACCTGAACCCACGTTTCTGTTTATTTTAACTCGGGTGACACGCTTTGTTGGCAGAAATTCGCGTCTTTGGTGAGGTGTACAGAGCCCCACAAGCGAAGGCGCTCAGAAACGATATGATGCAGCTCTGCTCAAAAATGTATCAGCCCATAAAAAAATCACAGCTTGTACCATAACAGGCGTAAAACGACGTCGTCGAATATTTGCCTTGAAGAACTACTTAATGGCAGGGCAGAGTGACAAAGACGGGGTGACGCCCCCTCAGCCCTAGCCGTCCCCAAAGCCGTCGGCGTTGCACATTATGTATGAACCAGTCAACATAAATGAGAAATTTGACGCTTGCTACGGTAGAGGTAGCACTTTTTTGTCTGAAATGGTTTCCGCATGACGAGGCTCCTTCACCCAAAATCGTCATGCTGTTATTTTTTTGAATGAGATTCTCGTTGTACACCGAGACCATGGGGGTTTTCGTCCGGTAGCCGTTTTGATTTTTCTCCCACCAAGTTTTTGGGAGAGGTCTTAACCCCCTCCGAGAAGTGAGGAAACTCAGAAAAAATGTGGTGCACCTCTATTGTAGCACGCGCCGTTTCGGGAAGAATGGCGCCTGGCGGATGACGCTGCCGATGAGGATACAGTCATCACCCAACGCACTCACCTGAAATGTCGCCCGTGGCGACTGACATCTCTAGTATTGCGCCCCTAACGCCGCTGTAGTCAGAGATGTACCGTGTAGCGCGTGGTCCGGCTCTCAGCTCGTAAATTTGTAATTCCGCGACCGACCCTACCTCCGGAAACAGCTACACATCTTCTTGGAAGGCTCTAGGACAGAGACATTACTGTAAGCGGGGTACGAAGTGTTTCGGGCAATCCTGTTCAGTCGCAATCTCAAGCTTTTGTGCTGATCGGAGGCCACGGCCTGCAGTTAGAGCAGTAGCTTAGGTTAAGGCCACGGGGGATTGCACAGGAAAAAATTGAGTATGTGCTCGTATGGCGGCATTTCGCATACATATAAAACCACTTAGAAATAGAGTATGGCATCTGCAAACAAGATCCTTGTCTCGAATTTTACAAAACAAACAAAAAATGGAGCAAAGATCCAATTCAGAGCTTTTAAGGTGTTTATAGACCTTTTTTGGACTCCAGGACTAACCACTCCTCTGTTAGTGCCCCTTAATATTTTCTCCTGAGCCCTTAAACCCAACATATTACAGAGTTATATCATCCGCCTGGTGAGCAGCAAGCTTTTTGCGAAAAACGTTTCTTCATCGGCGATGTACCAAGCTCCCGCGCTTGAATTGAGATATTTCACGATTTCGTTTCGTTACCCTGCGCCCACCAATATATACTTGTTTTGCGGGCCACAAAGCCTCTTACACAAGTGACCCTTACTCGTTTTCGAAGATCAAGGAACCCCAGCCTTGGTCATAAGCATCGTATATACATAGGTACGGCCACGGTTGGTGCTAGAGGATACACCGGGCTTGTTGCCCGTCCAACGGTCACAACCTGGCCCTACTGAACCGACCATACCTGGAGCTGGAGACTACTGCATGCCACCCGTCGATTCCATCCTTACGTTCGCCCCCCTTACACGCGAAACAGTTGTAAAATGCCACCAAGTACTTCTTTCATACAATCCTACGAACTACTCCCTGAACGCACCTCCTCAATTTCGCGCGAATCGGCAATACGGCGGAAACATGGGCTCTGCTCCATCCTCTCCGTCCAAGATGTTCAACGGCCCTCAACAGCAAGGTGTTATGCCGGGCTACGGAGCACCACTCTTGCAAGGATACCCTGGCCATCAGACGGGCATGCAAATGCCAGGGTTTGGAGGTTTGCCGCCTGGCTGGGAGTCTAAGGTGTTGCCTAACGGGCGGACCGTGTACATCGACCACAACACGCAGGTGTGTCGCTTACCGACAGTTCACGCAACCGTAGGGGGACGGATGCAGCTGAAATTTCGTGAGGCTCCCTACATAGCTCCTTCTCTACCTCATCAAACGCTCGTCTTTCAAAGTAAAAATACAACGTTCAACCCCGCGCAAAATCCCCACGTCGACACATGCTACGACCTAGGTAGCACAATGTGCGTGAAACGGTTTCCGCATGACGGCGGTCCTTGACCGAAAATCGTGGGAATTCCCTGAGTTTTATTTTATGACATGATCATTTTTTTTGCCTTTAGTAGGCCATGGGATTGATAATATGGTATGTAGCACTCTGGTGTTCCCCCGCCAAATCGTTTTTTGGATTTTGTTTTAATAGCGACGCGTGCTGCGATAGAAGGCAGTGAACCACTTTTTTTCTGAGGCTCCTGAGTTTGGGAGAGCCTAAGAGCTTCAGAGACCTCTCCCAAAAGCAAATTTAGGGAAAACTAAAACTGCTACCGGATGAAAACCTCCCATGGCCTAAGGTACACGACGAGAATCGTGGAAAACAAAAGGGCTATTTCCGATGCTTTGGGGTTTCACGGATAGGGAGCTCCGTCATTCATAAGCCATTTCACACGAAAAACGATACCTCCTATCGTGGAACGCGTCGAGCCATAGAGCTCTTCGAGCGAAGAACCCCAGAAGATCATGCAGTGAGCGCGTCCATCACCGTAGCATGCACGCGTCTTTAGCAATTGACGAACCACAAGCCGGAAACCCGAATCGACACCACGGGCGCATTGCAACGTTACCGGCGTGTGTCCTCCATTGAGGAGAACCCCCAATCAATGGCACAGGCGTTAAACCTTTATCGTAGCACACGTCCGGCGGCGATGATGAGACGACTGGTGGCCGTACGTAGAGGGTGTCCGACAGACATACAAAGCAGCTTCGAAAACAATGCCCCGGATGGGTAGTTGCTGAGGCAAACGCACATTGCGTAGTAGGCCACACGTCAAAACCGGCCGGTGGAACATGCGTAGGGAAACTCAGCGCAGGCCAGGCCACTATTTTTGACTGGTGGACTCCAGCTACGATAGGGTGTCAGCATCTGTTGTTCGTGGTGCCCCTGGCACAAGAAGATCTCCGATTTACCCAAGGCTCATCCCGCGATAAGGGTTGCAGTTGTATGATTGCGATAAAACGCCCCTGGCCAGTTGAACTCCTGATGTGAGGAACTACCGGTTAGTGAAGCAATTTCACGAGGACATATTATTTTAGGACTAAGGCGTAGAAGCTTGGTCGGGTTGTGCGAACGAACGCCTTCGAATTCGAAGAGTCGTTTTTCGGGTGAGATGTTGAGTTCCTCATGTGAGGACCACAGGGAGTGATGCTGCCCTTTCCGCTAACGTAGGATGGCTCTCAATCCATCAAGCACGGCCCCGGAGGAACTGATAAGAAGTACCATGGTGTATAGGTGGATGCTATCTCTCCACGAACGCAAGGCTCGAGCGCCCACTTAGGGTAGGTCTACTTTAGTGAAAGTTCTTTGCCCAGCAACATTTACCCTTGCCGCGACACGTGCCGCTAACTGCTGTGTTCTCTCGTGCCTTGGTTTCCTATTTGTCTCCTTCATCCTCCCCCCTGAGAACGTCCCACGTTCTCTACAACTTGTACGCGAACCACTTCATGGACCGTCCGACGGTGTGCACTATGGGCGACGGAGCGGGTTCGAAAAACAAAAATGATCGATGTCACTCCATGCATGTGATAGGTCTAACAAGTGGCTTTGATGTGCACGTATTATTCCCGGTTGGCGGTGTCCCGCAATTTTTTGTGCACGCCTCAGACGACACACTGGGACCCTCCGAGCATGCAGCCCCAGCCGCAGATGCAGCTCCACCAGCCACTGTCCCCAAGCGCCCCTCCCTCGAGCCCACTCCAGTCCCCTCCTGGGTTCTTCTCTCCAAATGCCATGGGATCCCCCGGGATGTACGGAGGTATGCCGCAACAGTTCACACCAGGCACACACCCCGACCAACAGCCACCCCTTGGCGGGCAACCTAACTCGGGGTTCAGCACCCCTCCGCACTACGCGGGTCAGCAAGGGCCTCCTGGGTATATGTTTGGACAGCAGTCACCTACCGGATACCCAGGGCAGCAGCAATTCCCCCCCGCGTATGCAGGACAGCAGCAATTTCCGCAAGGATACCCAGGACAGCAGCAAATGGGTCAGGGATACCCGGGGCCAACTCAACAGGCCATTAGCCCCCCTGCGAGCTATGGTGGAACGGCGATGGGCCCTAACTTTGGCGGGTATCCTGGGCTGCAGGTGCCGCAGGGGCACGCGGAAGGGCAACAGGTGGAACCTCCGCCTACCCAGGTAAGTGGTATGGTGGGGGTGTAGCCGTTCGGCGAAGACCCACAACGTGTTAGGACATGGCACGCTGATCGACAGGCAAGTCAAAATCGTACTCGATGGAGGCGAGATTCACGTGGGACGCGGCGCGGGGAGACATCAGAGAGCTGCGTTGACTTGTCAAGATCTCAAAGGAGCGCGCGAAAACAAACGCGCGGTGCGTTATTTCTCCGCTGATGGAGTCGCGCAGTAGCTGCGAGGTTCAAGATGTACCCACACGTGGTTGTTGACTTTTGTCGGCCCAGCCTCCCTCCATCCCACCCCAGTCCCTTTCCGCCCGTCTCCTCTCTGTTCCCTCCCCCATAAACCATTTCTTCTCCCTCTCTACCAAACGCAGTCACCTCCGGCTCCAACTCCTTCGGTGATGGAGTTCCAGGTGCCTAATGGCGTTTCTGCGGGCGACGTTGTTCAGGTAAACACGACAGTTCACCATTTTTACTATCGACCAATATCAGCAATCGCGCAGAGGCACAATAGACTATACATTCAGATATCTTGATATTTTGATACTTCTGAGCTGCTATCGTGACGAGGCGCCGCGTGATATTTCGGAGCCTTCGCATCGTACACGCGCTCTTCACCACCCATCTCACGCCCGGGCCACTACTCTGACCGCAGCCACGAAAGCTTGTGCCTGTTACCGTTTCATCACTCTCTCTCTCGTGTCGACCGATATAACGGAAAAAAACAGTAGTCGTGAACGTCTGTGCGTGAAATACCCGCTCTCATATAGCACGCCTCGTCCGTATCAATAGAGCCTCCCAGAGAACTGCTCCGATTTCAGTGGGGCGACGGCCTGCGCCAGTTAACCCCTCCACTCCCCCCCCGCTCACATTTTATCCCAGGTCCTTCTTGCACCCCCAAGCAGGTTGCCGCTTTCGATACGAACGTGATGTTATGTGACCCCCGATATTTCCTCATTCTGAAGCGTACATCCTACACCCTACCACCTGAATACAACCTGAATCACTTCTCCGACTGCCGTCGAGAGGCTCTGCAACATTTGTTAACGCTTCCCTCCCCGTCCCTCCTATCGTACGCCCTCTCCATCTCGTGGAGGGTACTATTTGACGTTCAACACTAGCTACCCGCTTGTCTATTTGAGCACGTCACATACTGCGCTAGGTGGTGGTGCTAAAACTGCCACCGCTGTCTCCCTTACTCCAGCGCAGATTATCTCGCCGTCTGCGGGCGTATTTATCCGTACTTCCGCTGAACCACCCGTCAAGAGTACTGAGTCATGGCACTAGCAGTACGATACTGGTAGCACACGTTTTGGTTGGAATCGTTTCTAAACGATGAGACAAGTTACTCCAGGTTACTTTTGGCCAAACATGGTTTTGTATACATGGGCCACGGTTTCGTCGTTTACCGGTTTGCACTTTCAGTTTTCTCAAAATCAAGGTTTGGGTGGTCTTAAGGTGTGGAGATCCAGCATAACAACGGCGCACGTCTCCCATCTCTTGGGTCTATCGTGAGTGCTCTCCATCCACCATCTCCCAGGGATATATCACCGAGAGCTGACCGTTCATTTGCGTCGCTTCTTGAGTAAAAATTTCACCGGTACGTACCGCAGCAGCTTTTAAGGCGGGGCGGCAGACGCGCAACATATGTACGCGAAAATGTTTCTGCATCGTCTTATCGTAGGCCCCCTTCCCGCTGCATCGCACCACCCATGCAAACTACTACTCGGACCGAAGCATGAACTCCGGGCCCGCTCACCTTTCCCACGCTTCTCTCGTATCGTATGCTCCCTTCATCTCCGGTCTTTAACCCAGATTAATGCACCTTCAGGTGTGGTAATGAAAGTTACTATTCCGGCAGGGTCTTCCGCAGGGGATCGACTCCAGATCCCCATCCCGTCTTGAGGAGCTAGTCCTACGATAGCTCCACGCCCTGTTCGTGCGGCGGGCATAGAGATAGGGACTCGAATGGATGGTACATCGGGCTAACGCAGGCACGCAGATACAGGGCGTAGAGGGTGCCGTTAACACGCAAGCGCAGCCCCAACGACAGGCCCATGTACGCTCAACAGGATGTTGGAATGCATGCGCTAGGACGTAAGGAAACAGCGTATTGGTGGCTCTGTGGGATATGTATATGTATATATCGACTGTAGGCCCATGAGCAAGAATCAGTTATCGAGTAGAAAATCTAACTAAGGCAGACATGTATGACGCAGAGGGTACGGTGAAGACGCACGTACAGCAAAATCGAGAGGCCACTTTACGCTCAGTAGGCCTGCGCTCTACCCACAGCAAGCCACACAGCGCCTGCCGTCTATATGTATACTTCGAGAAGTATGGAGATTCAGTGTAAGCCCGGCGAATGGCAGGTGCACAGCGAGGAGGGTATGGGTGAGACGCACGTATAGCCAAACCGAGAGGCCATTGTTCGCTTAGAGGGATGCTGGAAGGCATGCGCTCAGACCGAAGCAAACCAAATAGCGCCGCTGCGGGTTACTTATTCAGTGTAGGTCTACAGACCATGATCAATTCAGTACGAACGTCAAGGTCATGTTTAAGGGACACTAGACTATAGATGTCCGAATTTTTTAGTAAGAAACCATGCTCAGTGGCGAGATCTGCACACGAAAACCCCACCAAAACACGCATTTCAAGCGAAGAGTTCAAACGCGGCGCTAATGGCCGATCCACAGCGGTGCTCCTACTTACGCATATCTTGCAGCACACATCGTAGCCAGACAGACGAGATTTAGTGCCTACGGCACCAGCGAACGGCCAAAAATGAGGGAAGAGAAAATAATCGTAATGGAGCGAGCTAAAAGAAAAGGTACACATGGACCGGTCAAGCCGCATACGTGTTTTGCCTAAGCTTCTCTCTCTTGAGGACCTCCACACCTCACCCCAAGTCATGTGTCACGAGTAAACCGAAAGCCCAACCCGATGGCCAAACCCATGACCTACGCATATAACCAAAAATCATAGTCTACATCGATTCGCAAAATAACAAAGTGGTTCACCTTTATCGTAGCACGGTTGACGCGAATTATATCTATTGTACCTGTGGGGGGCTCCTCGCTTGGTGAGCTGCACAAATAATTTTTTTTGCTACGTACAGGTAAAATGACGCAAAACAAAAGAACCCACGGCCTAGGTATACAAAACCAACACACTTCACCCCAAATAAATATAGAATGTGCCGGTCCGAGATGCTGGTTGAGTGAAAAAATCCCATATAATTAATTGACAAATTTTATGGGGTTTAGCCAAAGTTTGCCCAGCCTATAGACTATATTTACTGTTGTTGTAAAGAGCGCGTTCTCGTAGAGGTGCCGTCACCCTCATACCTTGTAGGTGTCTGGTATCACGCACCGTGAAGCGGTTACTTGAAGGTTTTGCGTGTAACTGTTTCATCTCTGTCTCCGTTCAGTGGGCCACACATTGGGGGCATAAATCGCTCGGACCTGCTAAGATAAGGCTCTAGTGTCGTTGAGGACGGCTGGCGTTAGAACCGCAATTGTTCACCACAAGAGATAACACGAGAACGGATGAACACGAACGTCGTTGTAGTACCGTGGTGACGTCCGAGGGGACACCGGCGTTAGTGATGTCTAAAACGCTTCAACACCAGCGTTATAGAGAAACACTGTACGTCTTGTGACCCGATGCCTTAACCTGTGTGGCCTACCGGCGTACAACAAACACGCTATTCTTGTAGAGGTGCAGTAGTGAGACACCCTACGGTATTGGACACTACCGCAGTCGAGGAGCCCCGCACGAGGACTACGCATTCCCATCACATGGTGCCACGTCCTGTCGTAGCACGTATCTAAAAATCATTGAAAGTATACATCAAACATCAGCCACCTACGTGTATCCAACCACAACAGGATTATGGTGGGCTTTCGGATCGCCGGTAAGTTACCGATATAGCACGAGCCGGCTCCGTGATGGCCAGGTTTGCTCCGCGTTGGAAGATTTCCCGCGTTTTGGACATCTCAAGACGTAGATGCTTCAGGTCTAACATCTGTTGCTATGGTACTTTGCGCAGGTTCACTGAGGTGGAACAAATCTAACCCAGGAAACATGTGCCCCTGTAGGTGGTGTGGATTTACCGCCCTCCACCCGGAAACATGATATGTACAAGTAAGACCCTTCAGATCACGTAGACAAGGGAGCTGCCGTCCCTGAATGACACAGATCGTCGAAAATGGAGATGTCATCTGTGCGATGTGTGGACGGTCGGGATGTCCTCGGCCTCTAATTCAAAGAGCAACGTACTGAGTCGATTACTGGGCTACAGGTCACAGTCGATACATTTATGGTGTTCGTATGAACAACTGAAACAGTCAGGAGGAGGAGGTAGGGGAGGAGCCAACTGCTCGTCACAAAAAAGTATACCGTTGGGCTGTAATCCAGCTGAAATTAGTTCAATTAGGACAGCGGTACATCAGAAGAAGGCCTGCGACCATTCAGACATAATCTAGGTATAGCTGGGACTACTCCAGCCGCGCAACTCCCGTCGTATGTAGACACAGCGGTTCTCGCAACCTCAACAACATACCACAGCAGCAGCTACCTGGTACATAACAGGACCACTGCACACTGCATAAGTCCATGTGGTCGGCGATTTTGCGTACACACAGATGTTGGTTTCAATGCTCGTCGAGAAAGTGCCAAACGGAAACGGACGTCTCCCACTCTTCACTGGGCAAGCAGTTACCTGGTACTACGCGATACCATGACCTCAACGTGCGTACTGATGAATGCGTACATGCCTGGTGCCTGGTGGACTCGACCAACACCCGCGGTAGTATAAAAACGTATAATAGTTTTATACGAAGAGAGATGTTTACATTTGCCTCAATCGCAGTAGCAGAGGCTTGTATGGTAGTATGGCAGTTTCAAGGAGCCGGTTTTGGGACACAGCTGTGTAACTCACAGCCACCGCACAAGTAGATGACAGAGCTGGGTATGAGCTCCATGGGCAATTTCTCGGACTTACTTGTAGTTTTTGCTGTTGTAGTGGTTAGTGGTGGTGTCGTTGTGCAGCTGTGTTGGAGCATGGTCCATTCTGTGGGGGTTTTCGTTGTCGTCATACGTTGTTATTAGACTAGACTAGACCTACATCCTCTGCAACATTCCAAAACGATCTCTGCTTCTACGCAAGTTCTACGTAGACTAGACTAGAGAGCCAACGTCATGAAAAAAATTCTGCCGCCGGCACCAATCTACCGCCGGGCGCTGCACATACAATCAGTAGTGTCCGCGCCGATTAGTATCATCCACAAGAGACACGAGCTCTATAGCCACCAACTAGGACACAGAGAGACGAGGCACACCACATGTCCCTGCTACAACTGTAGCAATGTCAGGAAATAGCGCTAGGCAAGGCCAAACATGCGCGGTATCGTCCGAAGAATCGAATCAAAGCAAACAGAAATTGGAGGAAATTCATGGAAACACGAAAAAAGGCAAACAAGATCAAGAAGGAAACCTACAGCGCGTGAGCAGAACAGGACGTCCGCACTGCTTCTGTAAAACCAAACCACGGTTCATCTCTGACGCACCCAAGACATACTCATTGCAGCGCTTCCATGAACGTAGAATTCAAACGCTGTCTACAGCAGAAAGATCTTTATGTTTTGATCGACAGCTCATTTCACCGAGATTAGACCAAGAAGACGTTCCTCCGGTCCTACAGCGGTGGTCGGCTTTGGGCGCTCAACTTGATAGGTACCCTGGGGGCGACGCAATCTGGTTATCCCCCCAAGCGGTTGTGCTCTTGGTTGGATCGGAGGGAGATAATGCGAGGTTCATCGAAAGATATCGCCAAGTCCGTTGGATCGGCGGCGGTATGGATGGTGCTAATGCTGGATACAGGCGTGGATGGCCACGCCGTCGAGATAAGGCCTGTGTCTCGACAGTACCTGCGCACAAGCGAGTTCAACGATGGTTGAGTCCGTACACTAGATCTTGAGTTTTGTCATCTCGAACACCTTGAGCCACTTAGAGATAGCCTGTGGAACCGTGTGCAACAATGTGATGATAGTAATAGCACTTTCTCTTTGTTCGTTTCGTGTGTTTGCGATTTTCTGTATCCCATCGAACATCAGCACGTGGCGATCACCTTGCCAGCAGCCACTTATACATGAACCGCATCTGTGAAACCGACACAATCGTACGTCGTATACGAGTGGCATCGCCAAAGTTGGGTCACTCAGCGCTTGCAGACTACTTGCTGCTTATATGCGCGGCCCCTCTGCTTGGCGGGGTGTTGTCAAGCCTAGAAAGGCAACAGTTCTAAGACCGGGTTTGGAATACAAACAGACGATGTCTAGCACGTGAGGGCTTGCAAAATCTCGCCGCAAAAACATGCGGAAAGCGACACTCGTGAATATCACATGCAGGTATAGTCTAGATGCCGAAGGCCGATAACCGGTCGACCACAGTACGTGCAGGTATGTCGACAGCAAAATCATCGAACAGTGCACCCGTCCCTGCATTATATAACAACGGCGGGGCTTGTGTAACATGACCGCCTGCCCTATGGAGGAAGTTTGAGGAGTTACTCCGACTGTGATTTCCCTAGTATCGTGGATTCGGTTATGCTCGAGAAAAGGCCTGTGCTACCATGGGCCAAGCGTTTCGGACAAATCCTTCCCTAACACGAACTTTAGTGTATACAAGAAATCTAGTTTAACTCTACAACATACATAGTCTACAGCATTAGCACTTTCCCACTTTTTCGTGCTCGTCTGATACACAACATGATCCGTTGCAGGGAACCGGTACAGCGGCACCACGACGCAACTACACAACGAACGAACGATGAGTGCGTCGACTTTTAAAGTTCACCGAACTTAGAGACGACGCATTTAAAAGAGTGTCATTAAAAGCACGATCCTACGATGCCACACTACGGTAAGAGCATGCAGCAGTACGTACCGTAGCTACGCCGCCTATCTTCGAAGTGGCCGTCCACCCCCGCATCTTCACAACTGTCAGTTCGGATACACACGGGTCCCCGTATACCCAGTAGCATGTTATAGGAACCCTCTTATTGGAAGGACACGGTACAGATTTTTGGTACGTAGTACATATTATAGGGACCCGATACCGATTACATGGACTCAGTCAAAACAATATAGCGACATTGGGTCACTTGGGGCGATACTACCGGCGGAAAGACGATACTCCGTATCGCAATGATACGCCCAGTCGATGCTCGGTACCGGAGCCCGATATTACCTAGAGAAACGCCATACCAGGTACGCTGTATCCCAGTAATGCAAGCGCTTCAAAAAAGACTCGGTATGGTAGCCCGATACACTACCGGCAGAACTACGATACTCAGGTATCGGAGCGGCATACAGGTTCAATTATCGGGATCGGAGCCCGATAGTACCGAAGTAACTATGGTACCAGTACTCAGTATCGGAGTGGTATATCAGTTCAACAGCTGCTAACAGAGAGCACGGTACTACCGAAGACCCTGCTTGTTGCGATTTATCGGCTCCCCCGATTTATGGGATCCCTTTGGCAATATCGGAACCCCGCTGAAATACATCATCCCCGCCAAAAATATCTGATCCCCCCCCCTAAAATATCTGATCCCCCCCTAAAATATCTGATCCCCCCTGAAATATCTGATCCCCCCCTAAAATATATGACCCCCCCCTGAAATATATGATCCCACGCTGAAACATATCACCCCCCCCCCTCCACCTCAAACGGCCGGATAATAACCCACGAACAAGGGTGAATTATTGCCCCCCTGTATTCTATCAAAGGGCGGGATGATATATTATCAAACATGAAAATGCACTCCAGCTGTGAGATCCAATTTTTGTGGAAGCTCATCTTTGCAAGCTGTGTGTGATACTCCGATCGCGTGTATTAAGGGTTGTGTGTCCTCATTAAAGATATAGGTCGGCGGCTGTGATATACTACCCCCCCCTGAAATATGTGACCCCCCCCCGATCCCGCCCCCCCCCCCCCCCCCCCCGATACAGTGTATCACGCGGGGACTATATCATCCCGTGATACAGTACATGACCGTCTGAAATATATCTACCCCCCCTGATACAGTGTGTCACGGGGGGCTGTATCACCCCGTGATACAATATATAACCGATTAACATATCTGACCTCCCCCGGTGATATACAGCGTATCAAGGGGGCCTGAGATACAGTTGATCACGGGGGCCTATATCACCCCCTGATACAGTATATCAGCTGCTGAAAGATCTGATCCCCCCTGAAATATGTCCCCCCCCCCAGATTCAGTGGGACGATATAACCCCTCATACAGGATACTGCCTGTTGCGATACATCTGTTCACCCCGTGAAACATATCACCCCCCCCCGTGATACAGTGAGGGGATATATCACACCCGAGATACAGTATATCACCGGCTGCGATATCTAAATCCCCGCCGCGCGTATTAGGCGCAATGCCACCCCTGATACAGTGTATCGGGGTGCGCGGAAGGTGTTGCGATTTCACACCCACTTCAACATATCATTTTCACTTTTTTATAATACATCACCCCGCTCTTTGATAGAATACCGGGGGGCAATAATTCATCCTTGTTCGTAGGTAACCATCCGGCCGTCTGAGGCGGAGGGGGGGGGTGATATATTTCAGGGTGGGATCATATATTTCAGGGGGGGGGCATATGTTTTTGGGGGGGGATCGGATGTTTCAGGGGGGGATCATATATTTTAGGGGGGGATCAGAATTTTTTGGCGGGGATGATACATTTCAGCGGGGTTCGGATATTACCGAAGGGATCCCATAAATCGGGGGAGGCGATAAATCGCAACACCTGCTTTTCCGTAGTCGTATTTAGGAACCGTATTCAAGTCAATAAGTCTAGTCTATGCCCCGTAATCGGTTTTGTAGAACTTCGCTGGACGGACAACGCCACAAAAGATTTTGTTTTTTTTGTCGCTGCTTTCCCACACCAACATTTGCCGACGTGCATCGATTTCCCTACGAAAGCCCACATTCGTCAATCGACCTGCTGATCGATTACTTGTGAGCACCAGAAGCATCAAAAGCTGGACGTAGCTTGAGGCTTGCGAGTACCTGGATATACCAAAAGCTGATAGTGTAGTAGAGGGTGCTCTGCAGGCCCAATACTCAGTATACATTAACGGTGTTAAAGAGCTGAGTTTAGCCACACGTTTGGTACCGACGGGAATATCTTTATGTTCTTGGGGCACACGAAGTGGCCGGTGATGTATTCGTCGTGTGTGTTGGATATGTGTTTGCTCTGACGCCATAAACGGGTGAACGTTGTACAGGCTGTGCACTACTGTACTGCTGTGTCAAAGGAAGGCGCAACAAAACGTCCACAGCGAAGGAGGAGAGCGCAAAAACTACGACGACAGCACCTGCAACAACACCAGCCCACCATATCTACACAGCTGTATCTTAACGCTATATTTTCGCTTGAAAGACGCACTTTTCACGGAATCTATCGCTATCGCGATCGTAATCGTCAATGGTTGACCCCGTAACCATGATTTGGTCTCTTGCTGTTGGTGGTGTTGCTGGTCGCAGGACGATGCACCTTGTCGAAAAACACGTCGATGCCTACAACGGAGGAGGTAACCCGACATGAGTCATTTTTCAGTAAAGGAAAAATAAGGGACGTGGAGACGGGGGGGGCGGGGGGCGGGGAGTACTCATTCTGTGCTTGGCCGTAGTCGATATGATGGTAGATCCGCACAGGGGGGGTTCTTGTTTTGTAGTTTGCCAAAGAGTGTATTTTAGGAGTTGTCCGATCGTCTCGTTCAAGACCGAGGGCGCATGGGGGAGGTACTCACGACGTGCACGGCCACCCGCGGTCGTACGATCTTAGACCATCGAATGGAAGGAGGAGGGATGATTTCAGCCATGCCACGGAACAGGGGAGGGCCGTTTCGAGGACCAAAGCAAGGAGGTACTCCGCGAAAGCTCCCATGGGACGTCTGATAGGGATATCTCATGTAGACTTGTGCTGATCCCGAAGAAGCTCGTTCGAGGTGGTCTAGCGGGCCGCGCCACCCTCGCGGTACGTAGTACAGTTGTAAGCCATTTTACTGTTAGGGCGGGACGCTTTCAAAAACGTTGTGAATAATAAGCGCAGAGCAAACATGACTGATACTGTTGAATTATCTTACACCGAGCTCGACCTTGGTGCCATTGTAACCCGCCCCCCCTGCGCGGCGGATTCAGTACACATTTTGCCAACGGCAGTCACGAGCCATCGGCGCTCCAGGCATTGTTGTAGGTCCCGTCGTCTCGTGAACCAACCATGTGGTGGACCAACCATGCAAGTCTAGCTCTGAGGTAAACTAGCCGTTGGTACGGGTAACACACATACCGGCAAACAACAACACTTTTAATCGACGAGGCTTCTCTCATACCGGGGTTTTTGGACTGTCTAAAGCATTATCCGCGTTGTTTATCAATGCCTAGGTCATTCGATTGTTCATCTCGTTGCACTTCCGGTTTTCGTTAGAGTCCAGCGTTCGGTTTGGCAACAGGGCCTCCTTCGAAAGGAGGGCCGCAGTGTACTTTGAGGGTTCACCGACTGTCGTTGTGCAAGCGATCAAGGTTGTTTTTAGGGCACACATTTCGCCAATCCTACAGTCTAGAGTCTAAGAAAGGGTTAATCCTCCACCACTACGGCAGGTCCTGGCGTCGTCAAAGAAAGACCAATGGAGCGCACGGATAAAGACGTCATAGCTCGCTACGGAGGTGGCGAGATATGGCCTCCAGCGGTGGCGTGGGACCTAGGGGAAAGATGCCCGAACGGCAGCTATCTCGAGAGCGATGAGATTGCCGTAAGCCACGGTGTATGCGGTGACACTCCGCAAGAATGATTAAACGTCGGCGTGTAACGATTGATTGTGGGACTTCTGTCGTAGAGATCGTAGGCCTCCGTGTCTTGCTTGACCCTTACTTCACCCAGCGGTAACAGGCCTACGCTACTGCTTACACAATCGTAGTGTTAGTCCTTTGAAACCAGGGTCACAGGTTGCTGTGTTCTGGTGTAAACCCTGTCCCACCTCAGACGCGTTTTAAACCAAGGCTGGTCAATTCCTGGGCCGCTGCTTTCAAAGAAACCCTCGCTCCACAGCATATGCTGCGGTAGACGTTCGTCGCATTGTGCGTAAGGCCTCCTCATGTCAGGAATTTTACACTGAAACAACCCAATGAAAAAACTTGGACCTGTGACCTTGGCGCAAAGACTGCCAATATGCGCAAGAAGACACTAAAACGTTTTGAGGATGTTGGGGTCAGGGATCCCGGCCATTCAGAAAGTGATGTTTTTCACCGACACGTGCTGCCGGCCATCTTTGCTCGCTGTGGAGCGTCTATCTATCTCAGTTGGCTTCAGTTCGCGATATTCATCGACAGTGAATCGCTTGAGTTGCTGCGACAGCAGCCAACTCTTATTGCTGTTTCCTTGTTCGGCTGAGGCACTACACGATTCTCGCACGGGTTGTTCCAAACTGGGGGGGAGAAAAGTATAGAGGTACTCCGCCTGTCGTAGCTCTGGCCGCTGCGTGAGGGGTTGCAAGTGCATAGTTGGCCGGACTCTGCTTATCTGACGGAGCTCTTCGATTGAAGGACTACCGAATGGGATTCGACCCGTTGTATGATGTATGAATAGTTCTGATGATCTGATGAAAGGTCATCGTTTCCACGTTCAATCCGACTGGGGCCTACGGAAGCCTACACCTCGTAATTGGTTAGGCTATCTCTCCGAGAAACATTCGATAACACGGCAAATAAAAATCTGCACGACTTTCTCCGGGTACGTTTGTCTCGTTGCCGTAATTATGATTGCCGTGGAGTTAGCACACACTATAGAACAGTAGCTCTGCAGGATTCGTGTTTTGGCACTATACGTACCCCCTTCCCCAAAACCATAAGGACATGTGAATGTACGCTCTAACGTCGGTCGTCGTACGCTTTCGTCGACTACATCAATATAATCAACACCCCCCCCCCCTTCTCCCTCCCCTTGACAAGCCCCCCCTCCCTATTTCGATCGCTCCTGAAATATACATGGAACTCCGTAGGTTCCGAATAAAAACGCCAACAGCACGGTGGCCATCACGTAGAAAACAAAATATCCGGAGGTGACGCCTACTTAAGGTAGGTCTCATACAACGTGTCGAAGGCACGGGCGACCGCATTCACGCCCCCCATTTTTTAGTGGCCACTCTGCAGGTATAAGGAAATCGTCCTTTTGACTCGAAAATGAGAACGTTCCTTGCACATCATCTTCCCCTAATGGTTGGAGGGGGCGCGATATATGCGCTTCTAAACAACTAGTCTATTCCTCCTACTTCTTTACATGGACCTCTGGTCCATCCGCTGAACACGTGGGCAGTCCGTGAATAATATGCGCCTTTGCGTTCACGGGTTCTTATTGTCGTTGAGCCCTTTCCCCCCCCGCAGTTTTCCTGTGGCACAGCAGAGAGTAAGGGTTTCGTCGTTATGTTTAGGAGAAGGATTATAAATCTCTTTGATCCGTTCGTTTTATGGTCCCGTGCGCTGACGGTGGGCTGCTCACCGCTAGGCCTAAACCGCGTGCTTCTACTCGTTTCGTCTTTGTGCCAAAGTATTTTCACATTACCGAGGCTACTCGACCCCAGAAAAAAGAAATGAAATAATCAGACAATCGTCCTGTGTTTTTTTATGTTAGTGGTCGCTACGCGTAAGCCATGGATTTGGTCAACCGTCGCACCTTCAGTAAACTCAAACCATGGTCTCGGAGATGTATAGAGCTCATCCATCGAGGAGATTTCATAAACGAAACGGAGCACGTTTACCGCAGCATGCAGCCTAATATATTTGTTTTTGGCGCCTCCGGTGATGTGTTTACTGATTCGCTTGATGCACCCTTGTTTTCTCGTGTATGGCCCCGGCGATGTGCTTCTTGCCCCCTGGCATGGTATGCCCTCTGCTTGGAACTACGTGCTTGACTTCAGAGTGGTGACAACAACGACATAATTTTTCTCCACTCCGAACGGCGAGTGGGATGTGTTGGAGACGTTCGACGCCGGAGAGGCCATCGATATTGATGTCATCTTCACGACCTACCACTGGGTAAGCCCAACCTCGTTGTCGTGTGCGGACGTCCCCCCGCCACGACGATAGCAGGGAGAATACCTTCATTCTCAAAGCGGAAACGTGAACGTCTCAAAACGAAACCTTGTTTATATTCCGTCCCGGCAGAGCGTAACAACGCGTTACATGACGGTGGCGTTCGCCACGAACTCGAGAAGCACCAAACCTGCAGCCCCTCGCGACCGTGTCCCTGAGTCGCCTCATGCAGGAGGAGCCGTTATTGTGACCGTCCTATTGTAGCTTAGATTCCTAAACGGTCATGGTTTGTGTCTCTATCAACTTAACATGAAGTTGGAAGCCTGCTATGACGGTGTACCAGGTAGGTATCACATTTATGACTTGTTATTTATTCAACAATTTCGAGACGAGTTCCTGACGCCAATATTGCTCAAGTGCCAACAACAAAATTTCTATTGTGTCCGGTGTACACGTACGTAGATAACGCATTTTTTTATCGTGTTGTACTATTTTTTCTCGCCATTTTTATTTTTGCTGAGGTTGAGGTTGGGAGCTTTTCAACCAAGGACCCGCATAAAAAACTAGATGTCCTGCCTATATGATAGCATTCTGGCGCTACGTACGGAAACGTGTTTTGGCAGTGCTCCGACATCGCCATTCGCGCAAAAGGTCAGTGGTTTCGTCTATCCCCCTGCGGGTTGGGTAACCTAACGGTTCCTTAGCCTGTTCTCTATTTCGATGTGAGCCATCCCACGGTAGGGGTTGTGTTTAAATAGTGCGCTGTGTCCCAGCAGCAGGTAGATGCCGCTGATGCTCGTAGGCTGTGTGGCCTACCTCAGAGGTATACACTCAGAGAGCAGTCGAACTGCGGGCGACTCAGAAACAGAGAAATGAAGATGTTTGATTACTGACTGACTCCCAAGTCAGGTTTTGCTGGTGCCGATGAGGAGTGAGAAGGGTGGGCGAGCTAAAGGCTGGGCCACTCTTCTCGAATACGACAAAAAATAAGCCAATCATACAAAAGATCCAGAATGATTCCAGAATGATTCTGGAAGGTTTCCTACGTTCTAGAAGCAGCAACCTCGATCTGAAACGCTTCCAGAAGCTTCCAGAAATTCCAGAAGCTTCTAGAAGGCTTCCAGAAGCTACACACGTTCAACGTAAATGTCCCGGTCAACCTTGACCTATCATGCTTCCGGAATATTTCTAGAACAAGAGAATACATGCTACGGAGACATAAAGGTGTGCCCGCTAGATTCTTTTCGCCTGCTACGCAGAAATACTAGTTGCTGCAATCTACGTCTGCGCTACATATCGCTACTATCGATACACGACTGTCAAGTTGTCGCAATTGTACACAAAGGTAGAACTGTGTTCAGCTGTTGACAGATGCACATAGAGACATCCTTGACACAACCCCGCGAATGGACAACCAGTCGATGTGTTCAACGGAAAAACAACTTTGTCTCGTGCAACCCCGCAATTCGCATATGATTTCAACTTCCTAATTCACGAATCCCAAGAAACACTGTACTACAACTGAGTCGACATACCATAGACCAATATGTCTATTTAGACTAACTACGTAGTCTTTATACGGAGAGAAAAAGTGGTACTCGTCCACGCTCCAGTTCGTGAACTCCTTCCTGGTGATTGCCTTCCTGCGTCTGATGATGTTCTTGCGCACGTGCACGCATATTCCAAAGTCAAATTTCCCTCCGAAAACGCTGTCCTTCACCCAGCCGTCCACGAATAAATCTCCGACATTCGGCGACGAAAAAAAAAAACAAAAAACTCCTTCAGTGCTTGAAGTTCTGAATTTGCAGGAGGATCGACGTGAAGCGATGCTTGGACAGATGCTTGGTCGCGATGTCCGCCAATTGCTCCTCGCTCCGCTTGTGGTGGAGGTTGATCTTGCCCCTAGATACCAGCTCCCGGATAAAAAAGTAGCGTAGGGCGACATGCTTTGTTCTCTGGCTGTGCATGGCATTCCCAGCCACTGTGAGAGCCCCGGTACTATCACTGTGGATTGGCACCGATTCGAAGTTCTTGAACTTAAGCTCTCCCATGAAGTTGGAGACGTAGACCGCTTCCCTAGTGGCGTAGCTGATTGCCTGGATCTCGGCTTCGACCGTGCTCTGAGCAACAATCGTCTGGCTTTTTGCCCCGACGTTAAGCAGTCCGCCTCCCAGGAAGAACAAATAGCCGGTGATGGATCTTCCGTTGTCCGGGTTTGCCCCGAAGGACGAGTCTGCGTATGCGGTCAGTCGGAATTGTCCGCGCTTGTAGGTGATGGGCAGGTCCGGGTTTCCGCGAATGTATCGCAGTACGTGCTTAGCTGCCCTCAGGTTGACTTGAGCCGGGTTGTTGCAGGCCTTGGACAGTTGCAGTGCTGCAAAGCAGATGTCGAATCTGGTGCTTTGCGTCAGGTAGAGAATGCAACCCGTCATTTGTTGGAACAATCGCTTCTCATCGGACCCGAGCAGCTGGTCCTGAGGGTGTTCCGTGGAGATCTCCGCTCCGTATCCTGGAGTGCTCACTGGGTTCGCATCCTGCATTCCGAATCGCTCCAGAATCGTAGCGACGTAGTGTCCTTGCGAGATGGATAGGGTCCCTTGCTCGTAGTCGCGCTTGACCTCGATGCCCAGGATGCGCTTGACTTCGCCTAGGTCGGTCATCTCGAATCGGTCAGTCAGTTCCCGTTTCTTGTTGTTCACCAAGTTTTGGTCTTCTCCGGTCATGAGAAAATCGTCCACGTACACCGACAGAATCACCATGGTAGCGCCGTCTGTGTAGGTGTACACGCAGGGGTGGGACTGCGTCTGCTTCCAGCCGAACGCCGAAAGGGTCGCGTCGAGAGTGTCGTTCCATTGCGCCGGCGATTGTGATAGCCTGTAGAGGCTGCGCTTGAGCTTGTAGATCATCGGTTCTCCTGTCTTCGGGTCCTTGTGAGTTTCCCCAGGAGCGGGCCTGACGTACACGTCCCTGTCGCAGGGAGCGTTCAGGAATGCTCCGACGATGTCCAATTGATGGATGACCCATCCTTGTTCGTTGGCGATGGCGAGGATCAAGCGAATGCTCTCGATGCGGCACATCGGTGCGTAGCTTCGTCTGTAGTCGTATCCTGCTTCTTGGCGATGTCCAACGACGACCAGACGGGCCTTGAATCGCCCATCCAGTTTTTTCTTGAATACGAACTTTGTGCTGAGGATCTTGTCTGTTTTGGGTACGCTACTGAGCGGGACGAGGGTGTAGACGTTGTGTTTCTCCAAACTCCCCATCTCGGTAGCGCAAGCTTCTTCCCACTTCTCGCGCTGGGGTGAACTCATGGCTTCCGCGTAGGTGTCCGGGATTTTGAGCACTTGACTCGTCTCCTCCAAGAGCCCGTGCGGGGCTTCGCTGCGCGTGGCGTAGATGTAGCCGCAACCGGGGAAGGGATCTTCCGGAAAGTGAGCGAAGTCCCAGACATCTCCAGGACACGGTTGGGACGATTGAGCTGCGATGGTGCTCAATTGGTCGAAAGCGAGCGCGGTAGGATCGGTGCGCCCAACTGCTAAGCGTGCGTTGCCGCGTGCGGTTCCGTCGTCGCTCATGGTCACAGTCAGGGCACCCGGAACTAAGGCAGGGTCCACGGGATCATCGTGGGCCGGTTTGCGACGCGTGCTGGCGCGAGTGACTTCGAGGCGGCGCATACCTTGACGCGCCGCTCCAGCTGCGCCAGCTCCTCCTGAAGTAGTGCCTCCCCGTGAAGGCGAAGATGGTCCCGCTGTTCCCGCAGATCCAGCTTCTCCCCCAGCTTCTATACCGCCGTTAGGCTCCACGCCTCCCGTGTCAGCGGCTCTTCCTGGATCAGCGGTGCTTCCCGGACCAGCAGCTCCCTCCAGCGAAGCTCCTCCTGGTGATGAGGCTCCTCCCGGCGAAGGATCTTCCGGGGAGAATGAGTCTTGGTGGTTGTCCTGCTGCAGCTCCAAGCGTAGCTCCTCCCGATCGAGGTTGTCTTGTTGCATTTGCCGGATTTCTTGGCGGAGGAGTTCGTTCTGCGTTTGGAAGTCCAACCCACTGGCAGTAGTGGGGTTTTCGGGCCCCAGGAGGGAAGTGTAGCTCAGGACATCGCTCTCGTAGCCGTGTGCCTCGTAGGAATACTGAAAGGGAACCGAGCGCGGCGGTGACTCGATGAAGGTTACGTTACGGCTCTCGATCACGGTACCGTTGGGCAGATTGAGGATCCGGTGCGTCTTACAGTCTAGTCCGTATCCACAGAGTTTGCCTTCGAAGGCCCTGTCGTCCAGTTTCTTGCGATAGCGCTCGTGGTGCACAAAGGCGCGAGCTCCGATCGCGCGAAGTCCCTACAGATCCGGAGACTTGTGGTGCATCTTCGAGTAGGGAGTAGTACCTCCCAGCGCTGAGTGCGGCGACCGGTTCAGTAGATACGCAGCCGTCATCATGAGTTCGCCCCACATATAGGGCGGAAAGTCACCGTCCTTCAGGAGGCATCGGGTCATGGCTGAGAGTGTTTGCCCGTCGCGCTCCGATGTTCCGACCTGTTGAGGCGTGTTGGTGGCAGCGTATTCGAGCTTGATAGCTGAGCTCTTGCAGTACTCGCGGAATTCAGTCCCGGTGTTTTCACCTCCCTTGTCGCAACGGATGGTTTCGATGCGGTACCCGTCGCTGGCGACTCGCATGTTGTAGGCATGGATCGCTTCGGTGGTGTCGGCTTTCTTGCGGAGCAGGTACACTTCCTTCATCTTGGTAAAGTCGTCGGTGATCTCGCAGGCGTACGGGAACAATCCTCCCTTGGACTTTGCTGGTGGGGTGACGGGTCCCAGATTATCGATGACCACGATCTCTCCAGGCCGAGAAAGCTCGCGAGTGCTCTTCTAGGGGTGTGGAGACTGCTTGTGTTTCCCCACCTCGCAGATTTCGCAAGGGGAAGGTGTATCCGAGTAATCCACGATAGTGTCCGGGTCTTTCCTCAAGATGTCCATGTTGCGAGGGTTGATGTGTCCCAGTCTCTTGTGCCAGGTATCCGCAGCAATTGCTACAGAGCACACTGCTCGTGAAACCGCTGGTGGTGATGCCTTGTTGACATTCTTGGAGGGCGGCTGGTCAGACGTCTTGCCAGCTTGGGAAGGAGTCGCAGACGTTTCTTAAAACGTGACGTCCAGCGTGCGCACTCCTTGGTCCTGCGGGTCCTGACGGAGCGGAATGACTGTGTTCTGTACTGTGAGGTGCGGAGTTTTGTCTTCAACCACGCATCGCAGCCCTTTCTTCAGCAGTGGAGTTGGCGAAAAAATGTTACGCCGAAGCCCAGGTACAATCAGTCCAGTGAGGCGAGTAGGACGCTGCTTTCCCTCCTTGTCTGAGATGGTGCAGTGAAGGACACCTGTTGCTGTTCCCTGTAGTTGGCCTTCGCCCGCTATGTCGATGATCTTCGGGATAATTCGCGCCTTGTAGTCTTGGATGCGTCCCTCGGGGATCAGACGGCTGTCGAACATCGTCTCCGACGCTCCTGTGTCCACCAGCAGTCTGACTCCAGTCTCACTGGCCGACAAATCCATTCCCCTGAAGCGGGAGCAGGTGGCGAACATGAATGCACTGTCGAATCCGTCGTCTTCGTCGCGAGTGAAGTCGATCGCTGCTTTCTCTTTGCTCGGTTCTTGCTTGTCCGAGGATGCCGAACAGTGATGACAGTGAGAGCATGCTGTGAAGGCCTTGCCTCGCTTCCGTGCTTCCGGCTTCTTGGCGCCCTGTTGATAGCATTCCTCGTTGGAGTGAGAGGTGGTGTTGTGTACTGAGCACCACTTCGTTGCTCCGGCCGGCTGTTTCCTTTCTTCCCTGAGCTTGGGGCAGTGCCTTCGGATGTGGCCCGGCTCGTTGCATCTGTGGCAGATCAGCGTCGCTGTGGTTGTCATGGCAATCCCGCGACCAGCAATCCGCCCTTTTGATCCCTTACGCGACTGTGAGTCGAGGAATATGTTGCGCATGGTGGACTGGATCTCGCCAAGCGCGAAGGACGGGTGGCGGAACACCATCATCTTGACGTCGTTGTACTCGTCGGTGATTCCCTGGATACATATGTCCTTGAAGCGTCGATCCGTCACAGGTTCACCCATCTTGTTCAGCTGAGCGCGCAGGAGGATCTTTTGGTTGAAGTAGTCGTCGGGGTTCTCACCAGGGTTCATTGGATTATTCTCCATCTCGTCCATCTTTGCCCTAATCACCTCGTCGGTTACTCTGTCGTAGTTGTCGCAGAGCTCCTGAAAGGCGTCCTGCCCGTCTCCGCTGATTCCAGTGTCGTCCTCGTGCTTCTGTACTGCTAGTGCAGCCGGTAGTTCCACCAGAAGAAACAGGATGGCGTAGAGGTCCTCGTTAGCCCTTGTGTATGACTCGAGTGCGTTGGTGTCCCTAGGGTCTGGCCGCGGTTGTTTCTTCAGTAGTGGTAGAATGTCCTTCCTGGTAGCTCCAACCACGACACAGAACTTCTTCATCCATGTCTTGAATTCCGCAGGGTCCTTGCCGTCGAACTTCTTCAGTCCTTTGATCACGGTTACCAGGTTCGTGGAGTTGTCGCTGGCGAAGGTGCTTCCTCCCGTGTTGCTCGGTGGGATCACTTCTCCTCCCTCCGGCATGATGATTCTTATGATTTTCGTCTCTTACTAGATGTTCCTTCTGCCACAGAAGTATTCTTGCTCTGGGTGTCTATGCCCGAGTCTTCCCCACCCCGCTCCTGCTTATGATAAAGAGGACTCCGGTTGTGGTTTTTGTTCCTGACCCCGCTCCTGCTAATGATATAGAGGACTCCGGTTGTCTTCCCCACCCCGCTCCTGCTAATGATATAGAGGACTCCGGTTGTGGTTTTTCCTTGATGATTATACCGCAGTGTTCTTGTTCCGATGTATAGTACTCGAAACTCTTCCGCACAAGTGATTCGCTTCATAACCCACTACTGCTGTTGCAGTACTGGGTAGGTGTTGAGATGTACTTGAAGCTCCTCGGTGTAGATGACCGAGGTTGTGCGCTCACGTTTGTTGCCGCTGACCGATGACGACGATGCAATCTCCAAAAATCTCCGAGGTTCCAAGAACTCCGCTCGCTGTCCGCAGAGGCTGTCGAGTATCCCAAAAAGGATGTGTTGACCTCCCCTTGACGTCCGTAGCTCGTAGAGTGCGTGCGTTAACCGAGGCTCATAACCTGTTAAAATAGTGCGCTGTGTCCCAGCAGCAGGTAGATGCCGCTGATGCTCGTAGGCTGTGTGGCCTACCTCAGAGGTATACACTCAGAGAGCAGTCGAACTGCGAGCGACTCAGAAACAGAGAAATGAAGATGTTTGATTACTGACTGACTCCCAAGTCAGGTTTTGCTGGTGCCGATGAGGAGTGAGAAGGGTGGGCGAGCTAAAGGCTGGGCCACTCTTCACGAATACGACAAAAAATAAGCCAATCATAGAAAAGATTCAGAATGATTCCAGAATGATTCTGGAAGGTTTCCTACGTTCTAGAAGCAGCAACCTCGATCTGAAACGCTTCAAGAAGCTTACAGAAATTCCAGAAGCTTCTAGAAGGCTTCCAGAAGCTACACACGTTTAACGTAAATGTCCCGGTCAACCTTGACCTATCATGCTTCCGGAATATTTCTAGAACAAGAGAATACATGCTACGGAGACATAAAGGTGTGCCCGCTAGATTCTTTTCTACTGCTACGCAGAAATACTAGTTGCTGCAATCTACGTCTGCGCTACATATCGCTACTACCGACACACGACTGTCAAGTTGTCGCAATCGTACACAAAGGTGGAACTGTGTTCAGCTGTTGACAGACGCACATAGAGACATCCTTGACAGGTTGCAGTTGTATGATTGCGCCAAAACGTCCCTGGACAATTGAGTTCCTCGTGTCAGGAACTGCCGGTCACTGAAGTAATTTCACGAGTACGTTAAATTTTTGGACTAAGGCATACAAGCTTGGTCGGGTTGTGCGAACGAATGCCTCCGAAGGCATTTTTCGGGTGAGATATTGATTTCCTTATGCCAGGAGCTCAGGGACTGATCGATGATGCTACAACCTTACCGTGGGATGGCTCATGTACGCTGCCTCGTGTGTCAACTTGACGCGTGGGAAAGGATGCAAAACGGCGGATGCGTGCTTTGAATGAGATACCGCGTTGTGGACCAAATGTATCGGAAGGGGGTCCCATTTGGACCCATTTTATTTCCAGTGGCGCGGGATCATGGGCGCGAGTAACCCCGCGTTCCTTGCGGTCTCCGGGTTTGTTGCCGTTTACAACCTTCTGTACGCACTGCTAAGAGCGCGATGGGTAGCTACCCTGTGCCAAACAATCTGCCGCGCTTAGGGTCGGTGAGGTGCAACCGTGTCACCCATGCGAGTGGCTCAGACCCGGCAGTGGTCGGAGGGGTATGTCATAGCGGTCGTAGCATCCCCCTGCAGTAGCCTGCGCCGTGGCTATTGGTGTTTCTTTGCGAATGACGCGAGTCTTTACCCCAAAATCGCCAGAAATGTTGGTTTTTCGTTTGGCGATGTTTTTGTCTTGAATTTTTCGTGAATACGCCTAGGTCATATCGGTTTATTCCTCGGTAGGCGGACCCTTTTGATCAAGGCTTCTGTACCACAAGGGTCCATTTTGGACCAAGGCTACGGTAGGGGAGTTACCCCCGTTTTCAGTGGTGTGTTCAAGCCAGTCGCACGAGTGACGCTGTACCTCACGGTGAAAATTGAATAGGCAGTTGGTTTGGAGCAGCTTAGGTTACCTTTGCATTGCGGATTGATTTCGTCAATATAAAGCATGAACAAAACGTAAGATCGCAAAAGAACAAAGGGGTTACTCGCGCGAGTGACCCGTAGTCACTGAAATTCAAGCCCCCAAAGGGGACTGCCCTACCGTAGCCTGGGTCTTTGGGCAGCTATTTTTTACAGTGTCTCGGCGTCACTGGCGCGAGTGCCTTCCCTGTTCCTTGAGGTGACCTGTCAGGTTTTCTTTCGTGATGTTTAACATCCTCGAGATATCAATACCAGAAAGGATGGTTAGCTACGCTGCAACAGCAAGTTCGCCGAACTTGTTCATGTCGTCGAGGTAGAGAGTCGCCCGTGCGAGTGTCCCAAACACACCAGTCAACATTGGGGTTACCCCGCAACCGTAGCCATGATCCTGTAGTTCATGTCTTGAGAAGATCAGGGTTTCAGTGAGAAACAGGCCTTCTCAAGTTTGGAGCGTCAGAAACATAGATGTGGGTGGATCGCTAGCGCAGCCCGTGTCGGTGGTCCCATCGCAACGGCTGCACCAGGTTCAGCGGTATTTTCGGATGCGACCGTGTATCCACCGGCGGAGATCCCCACCCATATATCCATCTCTTCCTTACCGCGGCTCCTGAAAGACGGGCGCTGTACCGTGTCCCACCGTTTGAAACGTTCCGCGTGTAAGGGTTCGTCGAACGTTCTGAGCTCATAACGTAAGGGTCTCAATATTTTTCCCGCAACAAAACTTCCAAAGCGTTCGTTCGCAAAACCCGACCAGCTCATTCATGCTCCACTCCCAAAAATATGATACTCGTGAAACTATAGAATACCAACCGGCCCGAAGATCGGAACCCCTGCCGTGAGATTACTGGTCGATGCCTGGTACGATCGAGCATCAAGGCTACGGTAGGGGCGTACCCCTAACTTTCACTCCGTGTCAAAGCCAGAAAAGGGTATAGTACTAGAGGTATACCCTTTTTTGGCTTTTTCACTACATTTTTTGGCTTTGACGGTAGTGAAAATTGGGGGTTACCCCCGTAACGTAGCCTTGATCGGAGGTACACCCTTTTTTGGCTTATACCCGGTAGTCAAAAATGGGGGTACCCCGTCTACCATTGCCTTGATCAGACGTGCAACCCTTTTTTTCTTCTGACGTTCCTCAGTTTGGGGGCTTAACACCTCCCCCAAAACCTGATTCGGAGAGAAATGAAACTGATGCGGGCAAAAAATCCCACGGTCTAGGTACACAACGAGAATCGCGCTAAACAAATGCCCTATTAATTCGGGCGATTCTGGGTTGGGAAGCCACGTACTCACTCAGCAAAATTTCAGAAAAAATGCACTACCTCCATTGTAGCACGCGTCGGTATAGGGGATGGAATAAAGTGTTTTTGCATAAGTCGGGTACCGATTTTCCCACCTCCCCTTTTTGTTTTTTTTTAATCTGAAAAAGCTAGTGCGTGGGGTCGGCCTCAGGTAAAGCTTTAGCACCCGGAGTTTACCCCAATATGTGTTTTTTAGGCAACGGCAATACAGGTCTTACATGTGTGAAATAGGCGATATATTGTTACCTCGTTTTAACCAAAGCTGCGGCATAACCGTCGGTGATGGGTCGGCCGCGGCTTTGAAATGTATATTCTGATTCTTGTCGTTCAACATATAATCCCATCCTGATTGCCCCCCGTCCCCAACACGTTTTCGTCAATAATTATTTCATTTTGCTGTCGAACATGTAAGCGCTGACACAAGCGTAAGCCACTTCGTGCCATTAACATGCGTAGTTCTCCGTTCCTGGTGAAAGGCTCGAGTCATTTCGGGATTCACATCCGCCCTGATGGAGATCTGGCAGTGCGTTTATCGCTAGATATCGGCGTCCGAACACGTCAGTAAGTCGACGTTTCGTCGGCAGCTTCCGTTCTGTTTGTGTGATTGAACAACTGCCGCCATACCTTGGCCCGAGAACTCCGAACCTTCCCTCCCTCTTCTGCTTGACGTTCTGCAACCCTTTATATTATCACAGCGCAAGCGGACCCACGGGCAGTCCCTACACTGCCCACGTCTACCGTGGACCCACCACCCACACCAGACGACGGCCCAGACACCAAGCCACTGGCTGCGCTCACATTCACTCCTACTACGGCTCCGAGTGTTCCCTTGGTCCCCATCACGATAGCGGTTACCCCACTTGACCCCATATTCCCATCAACGACGACTCCGAGTACACAGCCATGTCTCCAACGCCGGAACCTGTCTCTACCTACCGACCATTTACCACGGCTCCCGTTTACAGTACACCCAAAAAGCCGGTCCTCGTGACGGCTGAACCGGTTGCTACAGCGGCGCCAACTGCGTATGCACCTGTTGCTCCAGTGCTGGTTGACTCTGCATTCCCACCAACGCCGACTCCGAGCATACCTGTCTCCCAGACGCCAGTACCTGTCCCAACCTACACCCCCATTGAAGCGAGCTCCTGTGTACGTTACTCCGATACCGGTGCTCCTACGGAGGCACCCGTTGCTACAACAGAGCCAACTCCGGGTGGCACTCCGATTCCGACAATTGGTGGAGTCGACGTCTCCTGCAGCAGGAAGCGAATGCGTAACGCGGGTGCTACCGTATGGACAGGTGAGAGGGGGAAGGTTTTCGAAACAATTTCGAGGCGGTTGAGAGGTTGGGGGTCTTGTTGTAGTGCCGGTGTGAGAAAAATGAAAATGCCGTAGTTGGCCGCCGTAGAATCTCTTGGCGAAGGGCAGGTGAGACCGGAGCGGGCTTTCGAGGTAAATGCGACGGCAGCGAATTCATATTTCGTTTTTTGTCATTTTTTTCCATGGATCGGGGTCATTCCCCGGGGTGATTCACGTGTTCTTTTTTGCCCCGCCATAAGCTTTGGTGCGGTGTAAAATCTTTGCTTTGAAATATCTCGTGTCCACAACGTAATGGTAAGCTACACGTTGCGCCATCCAGACGCACAAGCTTTCTTTTGGTCCTCGTGAGGTACCCAGTCGCTCGTGGGATGGCTCACACCAGGCGGTGAAAGCAGAGGTTACTGCGCTACCTATCGCATACGTGCAAAACGAAGTATGATAGGGTTCCCTTCTCAGGTCTGGTCGAGAAGTACTTGGGACCAACGCACGATGCCCAAAACACGATTGGCACCGTTGGGAAAGACCAACAGCGGTGGCACCAGGGGCACCACCGGTTGCCTCTGTGGTGCCTGTGTTTCCTACTGGGACATCACATCGTTGCAGAGACACCGCGCCAGGCACATGCTGTTCCAGGGGACAGCAAGGTTGAAGTCAAACTCTTGTTCTAGTTATGTCATATAGGCGCGAAAGAGACTGCCAGACGATATAGTTGAAAAAGCGCAGATGCGACCATGTTGTGCGAAAATCCGAGAACAACCATTGCTGGATGTTTTGATATAAGCACCCCGCATAGTTTAGCCCCTTCTACGGCATTGAATCGTAGTCCGTGACTTCCTATCGCCGGGCATCAGGGTACGGGTTGTGAAATTAATATAACAGTGAGCACGTGGATATGTATGACTGGAGGCTTTCGCCGAAAAGTGAGCTCAGTACCTTGGCACGGGAGACGTACGAGTTCTGAGAGGGTGGGAAAATATGAAGGCAAACCCACGCTGCTTATCGTTGCGATTGAGCAGAAGACAGGGTGATCAAATGTGATCTAGAAACGTTTCGTGCACCTTGACTTCATCTTCGACCGTAACACAATACGATAGAGTGCATGGAACATGGAACTACAAGAAGTTTTACCTCTAAACGCTTTTGTGCGTGTCGGCTTAGATGTCATCAGTTCGACACGTGCCCCGTGTCTTACCCACCAGCCTTACTGTGTATACCACAAGTGTCGGTTTGGACACCCCTCAATATAATTGCACCACGGGCTCAATGTGGTTCGCGCTTGTCAATGTATTGATCCTTCTGTGGCGATGATAATCTGTGCGAGAGACGCGTGCTGCAACAGAGGTGCGCCACGTTTTTCCCGAGGTTTCTGAATTTGGGAGCTCAAAACCTCTCCCTGAAAAAAAAAGTTTTTTCGAGCAAAATATAACCCGCTACCCGATGAAAAATCCCACGGCCCCATAAGCACACAAGACGATGGTCATGCAGAGAAGAAATGGTCTGATTCCGACCAATTAGGGTTAAGGAACTGCTTTATTAAGAAATCATTTCAGACGAAACGTGATGCCTCTAGATCGTAGCAGGCGTCGCGACACGAGATAATGTAATCCTGACGATTATGCCTTATTCCTTCGCGCGTACACTTGTTTCCGGCTTGTTAACCTCTTCCCGTGAACCCTTGTTTCCGGCCTGCACCCTTGATTGCGTTGTTGCTTATGCAGTGCGGTGAGAAAAGACTGGTTCGGGCCCACCTGTTGCCTCGAGGGGTAACGTCGAGTTGGCCAAGCAGTCATCCCACGATAGAGGTTGCAGTTTTTGCGTTAAAAAGTCCCTGGTCGATTGAGTTCCTCATGTGAGGAACTGCCGGTCAATGGGGTAGTTTTACGAGTACGAGTGCTACTCTCAGGTACCGTGTTCTTCCGATCAAAATAAGCGCTTTCGGCAGCAGCAGTGCTACGATGAGGGCAACGCGTCACGTCTATGATTCTCCTCGATAAATATTTTTTCCCTATAGTCCCCCACCAGCAAAACTCGTTTTTGACCGAAACCACGCAGTTAATCAGATGCACAATCCCATCGCGAAGGGAAATGACGAATTCTAGCGCACCCCACCCCAGACGGAGGTGATGCACCCATTTTTTTCTGGGGCTCTTAAGACGACGAGGGCGTATGTTAACAACTAGCCAAAAAAACTGAATTTGAAGAAAAAGGGGAAAAGTGTGTGAACCCGATGAACAATCTTATGGCCTACATATTTCGGAAACAAATTTGCGAAAAAAAATGAGTTAAAGTTCCGACGAGATCTGCGAGAAGGAGCACGGTCATCCCGGCAAAAAAAAATCACAAGAAGGAGCTACTCGTACCTCTGCCGTAGCACGTGCCCCATGGTACAGTAGACGTGCATCGCGCTTTTGTTTCTGAGTTCGCGCATTTTAAGGAGCTTTATACCCTTCTTGACCCGTCCATAGCTAGTTCTCAACATTATAAAATACGAGTTTGGGGTAAAACCAAAACTCGCAATATACCCGACGAACGATCAATCCCATGTCCTTGGAATACAACGAAACATATATAAAAAAAAACTATAGACACAACTAGACCACTCTTTGGGTTCAGGAACGCTGCCGTTTAGGAATCGCTTTTAGCTAAAAAAAGGTGCTACCTGTATCGTACCACGTGTCAGTACGTAGGCTGAAAGCAAAAACTTGGTATAAAGCCGTGGCCGAGGTACAATACAACTACGTAGGAGTAAAAAAATGCCGAAAATCAATTTCGGGTTTAGGACGCCCTTTATACATACGGAGAAAATGTAGTTCGCCCAAACTACAAGCTACGTCTCTATCGTGGCCTGCGGGGGGCAACTGTTTTTTTTCCCTACGTCCAACACTGCAGGACTAAAGTACTGGAATGAATAGAGTTGCACCAGTTGTTTTTTTTCTAGCCGTTGACGCTCGCTTGAGGAGAGGTCTGCGTACGTCATCTATTAACCGCTTCGAGGAAAACGGAAAGCTCCACCCGATGAACCAACCCATGGTCGTTTCGACATGTATCCAAGAGATGAGACGCGCGTGCAATACAAGGATGGCTCATATCGACGATGTTGGAGTAGAAAGAAGACCCATCCTCGGAAGACACAAGTAGACGAAAACAAGTGCTGCCTCCTTCGTGACGCGCGAGTTCAACCACACGTTTTTTCCTGACTTTGTTCCAAAGAGGATCCGGTACCTTGTTCGTCGGTCACCACAATTGTTCGTTGGCTTGAGCGACACCAGCGGAGAAGGGTATCTGCTTTCTACAATAGTTGGTTTTGCACGTAGCAGCTCCCGCGGTACACAATACATGCCACGTTTAACGCAACCTTTGGGGACCATGACATTGAAATTATCGATAAAATATCCAACAGGCGCGGTATTTCCGTAGTGGGAGTTGCCATGAACGACCGTTGATGTTAAGACCGTGTCGACCATGTTGTTGAAGCGGGGTCCGACCTGATAATACACCATGCCCTAACATAGCCTCCGACGCGAGATGTCAAAGAGAAAACACCGTACAGATGATTTCGTGTGTTGATGATGCGGTTCCTCCACATAAGCTCGTCCGAATTTCATGTTTCTTCAATGCGTGCGGTGGTCTACCTAGGGCATGGGATTTTTCATCAAAGTCGCTGTTGTTAAGTTGCATTGAAACCGATTATTGTGGTCGATGTACAGAGCTTTTCAAGCATGGACCATCGAAAACGACATGGTTAATCTCTGCTGTAGCTTGGGCCATCCCACGTAGCTCGAAATAGGTGTGGCCGACGGTGATACTCCATCATGGGGCGACCAAGATCTTGCTGTAGTACGTTCTCATTCACGCACTTCCACAGACCCAGTTGCCCTGCCCATCCGCAGGTATCACAATTGGCTCCGAGTACAAAGGATACTCTTTGTAGACCTTTAGGGACGACGATGCACACGGAAAAAGAGATTAGCGGTCGCCGCCGGTTTCGGATCTTTACGTAGGGAGATGGTAGATGTTATATAGCAATATGGTCCCCACCATAGCTACCGTTTTCAATGGCGTAGCCGGCGCAATCGTCAACCATCCTTCCCCACGACAACTTCGCCAATTATTCTACACCTTCATGCCAGCCAATGCCTTAACCGCTCAATCTGCCCCTGTGCCCAGGCGACCCGCACTGATCACACCCGACAGAATACTTCAATTATCACATTCAGCCTGCCAGCATCTCGACAGTACGGTACTGGTTCGCGTGCGCTGTTGCCCCAACGTCTACCGTACCAACGGTAATCGGGGATACCCTCTTGATTCACGCCAGAGCTTCAGTCACGCTCACAGGTGGCTCTGCAGTTTTTACCGAACACGTACCTGAGAGATTGCATTTTCTTGGCTCGGCCACACAGCCCATGGCGGTGCGTTTCAAATGAACCTCGACAATCGAAACATTACCCATGGGGTGCAGATATGGTAGGCCCTCGCCTCGCCCACGTATCTCTCAGGCCACGAATTTAACGGACCCAATGATGAGAATTCCTACCGCCTGTGCAAGGTTTCCGTTGCTTACCAAACACGCGCTCACGATAGATCTTTGTCGTCATGGTATTGACCGTCCTACCTCCTCGCGCCCCCTGTTGGTTCAGCGGCGTTTTAATATCGCAACGATACTGGAACGCTGCTAGTGTACCCCATGCTCTAAGCACTCACCAATGACGGTGTCCCCCTCGCGTCCCTGTCAAACGCCGTATCTCTCGGCGCTCCGCTGTCGTTCAGAGGTGTCCTTCAGCATTCATGGGATCAAAATAAATGCTCAAATATAACACGACCGTGTGGCCATGCCTTGGATCGCAGCCGTGCATAACGTAAGTCGATGTGTCTGTACAATCTACGCGCACAAGATAACGATGTTGCCGCCTTGACCCAGTGTTGATGACAGACTTACCTACCTCTTTCTCGACCCCTTGCCCTTGCAGTGCCACCCTTCAGTGTGCGCCAGCAAATGGGAGCAGTGTGGTGGCACCAGCTTATTCTACGTTTGGGCGGGTCCTCCGTGTTGCGCGCCTGGGTCCCATTGAGTCATCAAATCGGAGGTATGGTCGTTTTGCTCAAGAATATCCGTTCACGCCGTGCTTGGTTGTTGACGTCTCGCGCGCACGTTCCAAGTTGTGTATCACGTAGCCAGTAGGGTTGTCATTTTTTATATCCAAAGTCCCTTTCCGAATTCACGATGGGCGTTTGTGTCTGACAGTCATTGTGCTACAGAGCCTGTTCCGCTACCTAAGATGCCAAATGCCTACCCGGATCCTGGGTTTGCTGGAAGCCGATGAGTGACAGGGCAGTTTATGTGTTTAGAATGTACAAACATAACTGCTTGCGGTTCCCGCACACTTAAGAGCGTGCTGCGAAATGAGCGAAAGCGCTTTCCCTCTATAAAATGGTTCACGTTGGCGAGGCTTCAATCCCGGGGACAAGGGATTCTCGTGTTACAATAGGGGTGGGGGTATCCTCCCCCCGAGATAATTTGGACTGACGAGACTCCAAATCCGTACATACGCAGTTCTGATTAGGCTGTATTATTGTGATATGTGCCAACACCGACGCGCGCTACGATAGGCGTCCACCACAATTTGTCTGAGGTTGAACTCAATATCTGGGAGCTCAAGACCTCTCCGAAAAAACGATTTTGGAGGAAAAAATCAAAACTGGTACTGAAAGAAAAATCTCATGGCCTTACGTAAGTAGCAAACATCATGCGAAAAAAAACTGCATCTTTTCGACGATTTTGGGTTTGAGGAGCCCCGCCAGATTCAGAAAAAAATCAGACGAAGGTGCTACCTCTACCATGGCACGCACCTCCAGCCGTATGGTATGCCGTTTATTGGGGGTGAAAGCCATTTCTGAATGACGGAGGGCTCCCCAACCCAAAGTCGTCGGAACATCGTGTTTTGTATTTATTTGTGTGGAATATGTGTTTCGTTTTGGTACTCACTCTAGGCCATGGGGTTGCTCATCAGCGGAGAGAACTTTTCATTTTCACCGCATCAGTTATTCGGCTGAGACGTAGTTAAGAATGACATTTCTCAAGCTCGCAAAGCGAGGAAACTCGGAAAAATGACGGTGTGCACCTCAGTCATAACACGCAAAGCCTGCTACGATCGAGATAGCAGTTTTCGTTTGAAGCGGTTTCTGAATGACGGGTCTCCTCAACACAAAAATACTATCGTCGGAATATATATTGAATAGGTCATTTGTTTGCATAATTATCGTCCTATCCAGGTCTAGGCCATGTCTGTTCATCTGGTAGCGGTTACATTTTCCTCCAAATATTATTTCTGGGAGAGTCCCTAAGCTCCCGAATTGAGAAACCTCAAAAACAATGAGGTGTATTTCTATCGTAGGACGCGTCACGCGTGACATGTATTGTATGCCTAGGGGCGTAACCCCATAGTATCTGTGTTGAAGCGAGGACGAGAAGCACTGCCACGCAATGGGAGCTGCACCCCCTCGAGCCGCGTGGTGGATTGTTTATCGGGTGACGCCTTCATTTAGTGCCCAGGTTCAAGCTTTAGGGTGATGTATCGACCCCCCCTCAAATGAAAAACGACCGACCGGTATGGTATATCACCACCTTGGCATGAACCTAGGATTCCCGTTGCGGTACAATTCACGATTACTGCTACGATCGACGGGGAAGAATTTCCCTTTGCCTGAAAATGTATCTAAACGGCGTGGCGCCTTAGCCCACAACAAGTCCAAAGTTTCCCGTTTTTGTTTTTATTTTTACACCATTACTTTTTGCGCGCCTAGGCCACGGGATTTTGCTACACTTCCGGTTTTCACCTTAGTTCTTACCAAAATAATAGGAACCTTTCCGGCGAGGCACATAATTGAGGTCCTCCGGCAAAGAGCCTTACAAATGATCTGGTGCATCACTGCCGTACGGTATGTTTCACCACCGACGTGCACGACTGCGCACGAGGTGAAGGATGTGTTCGAGAAGACCCGAGGGACGGTACGGAACGACCGCGGGCCCCTCTTTAACTCACAACCGGTTTGCCTTCAAACTATTTGCTATTGGTTAGGTAGGGCGAAAAAAGACACTCGAACACACTAGGAAGGTTTTTCTCTGTCTTTTTTATCGAGTATGCAATAACATGCAGCATTCATAATCTTCTGCAATCGCCTTCATTTGTAGCAGGCTAGACCCGCCATATTCGAAACACATCACGAATCGTAAAGTCAGAGTCGATGTGGCCGACGAAAGATGACGAATCTTTGTTCTCAGTCTGCTGCGTGCTACGATTGATGAATTCCCCATAAATTCGATAGCTGAGTGCGTCTTATGTTCACCTATGCCCTTGGTTGGTACGGCCGTAGCCAGTTGCATGCACGATCAAAACGGGAGGAAGTCGATGAGAGTCATCCAAAGTCATCCAACATCAGCAGTCGCACGTTCAAATCAAACGTGTTTTTTCACGAGTGGAGCTGCCCAACCGAGAAGCTACCGGTTACCGTGATATTATCACGCTTATACGAAGTAGTTCCTTGATGACTAGCTCATAAACATCTCGGCCGGATTACGCGCCAACAAATGCCTTCGAAGGCATGTTTCGGGGGGGATATAGGGCTTCTTGTGTAAGGCCAAAAAAACAATTCGGTTGCACCCCGCCCGTGAGGTGATGCAGAATACACGGGTTTTGAGGGCCTTTATGCCTCAGGAGCTCTCTTTCCCAACCAACACAACTTGTTTTGAGTAAAGTCAACGTGAGACCCGATGAAGAAAACCCATGGCCTTGTCCTGCACAAAAAGCCTTTAGCTAAACAGGAACGACAGTACGACAATTTCTGGTCAAAAGGGCCTCACGAACGGAAAGGAAAAGCAAAATGTCGCCCAAACCTGGTACCTGTAACGTTCCACGCAGCCAACGTGAAGGGCTCAACCGCTGTCTTTTGGCCATTTTGCCTCTCGTACGCTGCACATGTTTTGGGTACGATTTCCCTCGTTTTTTCCAGGGTTGGTCTCATTGCCAGCCCGACGATTTCTCGAATTGCGGTATTTGATTGGTTGAACGCTTTCATCGAGGGGGGACACTTCGCTCGCCTTGATTTAACCGGACTGAGGTGGCTTTTTCATCGTCAGGAGGGGAAGTGCTTGAGCGTATCGTGTTCTATCTGAGCAGATGGACGTGGATTTGCTCGCTTCGCAGGGGAGAAACGCCTTGGAAAGCATTGTCCGTTAGAGAATATGGAAGTGAATCGTGACGGTAAGCGGTCATGGTTGCCATGCGTGAAGGAGACGACCTTCATACAGTTGAGGGAGCTTGAAAAGACGGGGCTATCGTCGCATATCTGCGCGGATTGAGCCGGCTTTTTCATGTTGCGAAGGAAAGTCCTTTGACTATCGTCGCGCGCGGAATTTTGACAAGTTTTCCGTGTTTGGCGGCATGTTCTTGGACTGTATTTATATTGTGTGAGAGTCTCCTGAAAGCCACATATTGTTCTAAGGCCCATGGACGCATGCTGGGGCTAATACAGCTGCCGATCACAGCCTTTTGATGAGAAGGTGTGTCAGAGCGATGCGGGACAGAGTGCGTGCGAGACAGAGAGAAACCAGTTATTGCTTCAGAACTCATGATGATTCGAGTTTAGCCCCAGTTTTTTATCAATCTTTGGCGATAGATTAGAAGATAGATGACGAAAGGGAAGCGTAATGACGTTTCTTCAGAAAGGAGCGCGGGGATCCGAACGGCCGCCCTGCCTCTATTTGATTCAAGCTCCGCTTCACCTTTCCTAGGTTCAGAATCTACAAGGATTTTAGTTGTTACTGTAACATTAACGCTTCCCAAAATCTCTACCGCCGTCCGGGGTCGCACAAAGCCAATGGAGCCCAGCGGAGATACGAAAAGGCAAAAAAAACCTCAACGTCGGCTTGGAAACACTACGCCTTCCTACTAAAACACACAGGACGAAGAAACGGCGCACGTGAAAAGAAATCTTCGTGCAAACTGAACCATGAGCATCGCCGCGGGTACCCCCTGCACTACACGTAGAGCCCTTGTAGTTCGCACAATCGACGAACTCGGCGCTACTGACCACGGCGGTTGCGGTCTGAAGTGCTGCCTGCAACATACGAAACGCATGGTAGTCGTAAACACAAAGAGAAAATCATGCTTATAGACTATCGGCAGAAAACGCCTTGGAAGTTTACCGGAAACCTCAGGGCCAATTCTCTATAGGTATGCGTCCGACCTCCTCCCATTCAACGAGAGAATCTCTCGCAAAGCACCCAGAGACCTAGGACACGTTCTGATACCCACATACACCTGGGGTGTATCGAACCGTTGTGTTTTTGTTAACCTCATACCCGACAGGGCACGCCGTACGGGCTGGCCGTACTCGAACATGTCAAGATGGTTTCCGCTGCTGCTGTTGGATAGCGGTAGGTACGAAACACCTTGTTCGAGAGCCTGAACGTAATTCGACGAACGCACCAACACAAGACCGCACAAATAGAGTCCAACGACCCATAGTCACACGCTGCTTTTTATTTTCTTTCTTTTTCCTCTCGGCCCGTTCCCGTCTCCCCTGTTGAGTAGTAGAGACTGCTGCTGAACCTCAAGTCTGCCCCTGCACCAAGACAAGGGATTTGGCGAACCTAGCTGTTGGGTACGAAATTCTGTTCTGGGTGAGTGTATTTGGCCTCAGTAAGGCAATTCTGACCCGGTACGGGGGCTATGCACAACATGCGTTGCTGCGTGTTCCTGGATGAAATAGTATTGCCGGTACATACATGTATATATATATATGTACACTGGCTATCACACGCCTATCGTTGCGACATGCCCTTATCAATGGCGCGATTAGGAACAGTAGGTTTTTCAACACTGTTGCGACCGTGACTCGAAAGCAGTACGCACAGTGCGGCACAAGCGAACGCATGCTTGCGTCGGAAATCTACCTTACCCTTGTGAAACACCGGCTTGGCCACGAAGCACTCTGAAAATTAAGCACACTAAACAGTGCTTGTTCTGCCTGGAAAAGTTTAAGGTTTATAGGTGGATAAATTGCTGCAACATGTCTAACAAAAAGGCCCCGTACGGGGGGGGCGACGGGTGGAAATATAGTCTAGAGGTAGACGTTTTCGTCGGAAAAAATGGTCTCTCAATGATGGGGCTTCTTATCCCAAAATCGTCCGGACAAAGTTCATTTTTGTTTTGCATGCTTTTCGTTGTACACATAGGCCATGGGACGTTACATCCGTTAGTAGCAGTTTTATTTTCCTCCAAATCCGTATTTGGGGGCGGTCTTAAGCTCCGAAACCGAGGGACCCCGAAAAAAAAAGTGATGCACCTCTCTCTATCGTTCCCACGCGCGTGCCGGTTGTTTTTTCGTAGGATGCCTGCGAGTTATTCGGGTGCCGACAACTATGTTGAGCCCTCTCACGGTAGGGGGTGCAGTATTTGAGCCGGCAAAAGGTGTAGCCTTTCCGGTAGAACTCCCCAGGCGAGGAACTACCGGTGAGTTCAATATTGAAACTTTGTACGATTTGGTTTAGGAATAGGTAATCGAGGCTTAGTCGGGTTGTCCGATTGAATACCTTCTTCGAAGTCATGTTTTCGCGGGTGAAATGTTTAGCTCCATACCTTAAGAGCTGCCTGCTCTGAGTTTTTCTGCTGTGCACCCCTATCGTATCTTGTAAGATGGCCGTGTTTCGCGTCCCAACAAGTTTCAGTGGATTTTTGAGAGTACGACGAAATGTGCAAGAACTTCTCGCAGGCGTTTCAGTGATTTTTCTGGTCTCGTTTATCCGGCGCCAGAGAACACTCACCCTAACGGTATCGAGCGTACCAAGGAAAATACCGATACAAGGGTGAGATAGCCCTCACGTCGTGTTAAGGTGCCTTTGCTTCAGGTTTGAGCCAGCCAGACTAAACTGTTGATACAGAAACTAAAGTCCTGGGAAAGCATGTATACGATTGATATTTTCAGTACAATCTGGTTTAGGTTTTGAAGAGGCAAGAACATATTGTAGAATTCAGAAACATTCCACGTGACATGAGTAGTTAGACCTGGGGATTTCATGTATGGCATCATATATTATGAACCATTAAATACACTGGAGATGTGATATCGAAGATATCGCCGAAACTCATCTCTGGAAAAGCTGTGTGTGACACTCCGATCGCGCGTGTTACTGGGTGTGTGTCTTCATTAATCGTTCATCCATGCCGCGGCATTCCTGTTCATACATTCCGGGTGTGGCAGCCCTTACACCACCCGACTCCCCTCTCTACTGCCCTATCGTCAGTAGAATCAATTCCACCATATTGGACCACGATGGTCACTGCAACAGCACCCATACGTGACGACGCCACGCTATTATAACAAGCACTATGCTCCCCGGATATCGCTTTACTCCTTCGTGCGTACCGTCTTCTTGAGTGCGTAATCTCCAAGTGACTCCCACCGTTTCCAATACACGCCTACAGTACATTGATACAGTACACTCGTTCACCGGGGAGAGTCGTTCCGATGGTTTTCTCGCCACCGTGGTGATTTTGCAAGGCCATGCCTTTATCAATATATTCCGCGTGTAGTTTCCTTTCAACCGCACGCATACGCCGGCCCTTGGCGTCCAACACGCGGCGGCGACATTCGAACATACATTATCCACGTGAGAGATCGCGCATTCCCCATGTAGTTTCCCCCGCTGGGAAATTTACAAGCAACCCCTACCAAATTCAATACCCTCGCACAATACATTGATACACTACGTACATTGCCAAAACGAGCATGTCGAACACTGCTTGGGCCACACAAACCACGCCCAAAGGTTGTTGTATCAAGTTTGCGCGATTTTTCAGATATCCCTTCACGCGTTTCTACGAAACGTTGACATCCATCGGAACACACCCCATCACCGTCGACCATCGGAGCTGATCTCGTGGATGGTGACCTGCTGGTCTCAACATCGCCCTCAAAACGAACGAGCGCCCTTTCGTTCTTGTCACAAAATTAGCTAGCCCCGATGTGTTGGAAGCGACTCCTCTCACCGAAACATTCGGGGCCAGGAACGACAGTTCTCTGCTACAAGGCCAGTCCCTAACCGCTCCCAGATTGCAAACAGCCCCAAGAACACCGAAGTACCAGGGTCGGAGTCAACGGCACCTTCGTGGCGTATTTCGAACCGGCCGTGCCCGATGCCAAAAAACCATGGCAGAACATGTTGTTGCACAATGAGCAACCCCTTGTCTATTGAATCATATGCCCAACTAACACGGGCTTACTAGAAATCTGTGAGGAGGAAAGTCAGCAACAGGAAATATAACAACACCCAAAAAAGGAGGACGTCACGGAGGACGGTCGCCATTACCCAATACAAGACACCACTTTTGTCCCTCAGCGCGACGACGACTGGCTCGAGCCAAGCACCAAGCCTCTCTCCCAGCAAGTTAGTGTCAAACATCACGCACACGCCTGCGATGATGAACAACGGCAGGATCACATAGCCAGCAACACTCACCGCAATTGGAGCCCCGGTCCACCCACCTCCTCGCCAAGATCCACCCAGCACGTACAATAACGAGGTGAGCCAGTAACCGATTCCCCACCCAACCAGTAGAGAAGGGATTGGAGAATCTGGACAAATCCCGCAGATTCCACTACGAACGGTTCCGGCCGAAGAATAGCGCCGTTCAGGAATGATGGTTGAACGCTCGGGTTTCAGCCGACACATTCCGCACGTTTTCAAGAGAATCCCAATGATTAAAACAACCACTGCAAACGCTAATGTCACCAGGTTTGTCGTAACTGATAGACCATTTTGATCGTTGCTGTCGTCAAACTGAAAGGGAGGGACATCCACAGCAACGGGAACCCCAAAAATAAAAAGCAGGGCCCACCAAGCGGCCACTCCCTGGGCCAACCACAGGGTCCGAACGACGTAGAAACAAGGCTCCTTTTGGAAGCGTTCCGTTGACCTCTTCATTGATCCGCAAAAACCGACCCAAGCGTGTTTAACGATGAATCTCAACGTCAGGTTCTCAACGTTTTCGCACGCCTCGCTGCACGAATCCAGCAAACTATGCAAAGCCTTGCTTATTTTCAAGGAGCACAGTACCACGGCAGCGGGCGAGACAGCAAGAAGAAACCAGCTGGGAATGCCAGCCAGAAAATCGTCAAAGTTGTCGCCGAAGTAACCGACGGCGATCAACCCCAACGCGTAGCTGATCCAGATCGAAAATATCACCCAGAACAGACGCGAGTCTTGAGGAACCGTCGCAAGGAACTTGAGCGCCTTAGAATCCTGCGCGGACAGCAAGGGATGGGGGAGGACGAACATGTTAAGGTTTGGATATACTGAGAGTTTCGTCTCCAACACACCTCTCGATGTTCCATCTAGATCTATATATTGCGCACAAAAAAAGGGCCCTGTGTCTCCATAGGAAAAAAGTTAGCTGTTGTTGCTGGTTGGCATCGATTGGAAAGCACCGTTTGGTTCGATTTCTTTACGTCAATAGACTATATCAATAAAAATGCTTCAAACGTGTAGCTAACGCACATCACGGATCTTGCCAAAGCGAGCGTACGTGATCGTCGGTTCAATCGGTTGACACCACAGCTAATGTTATATTCATATGCTTTTTTTTGCACGTGAGGTGAAGACAGCACGGAAAACACTAAACACGCTGTCCAACCCAGCGGTACTCGATGGACTGGGGTATTTGCCAGCGAGAAATGTTGCACCCGCATTTCTGAACAGCTGCAACACATTATTTGCCCCTTGGAATGTACACAGTACGGTCCGAAACGGGTCTGTGCTCAAAAGATTGCTGGCACGGTCCGAAACGGGTCTGTGCTCAAACGATTGCCGGCGCACACAATTAGTCGAACACGTAACGTATTACTGCACAAAGATATTCAGCGATGCGTGTTGCTTGGGAAGTAGTCGCCCCCACGTCCGCGCGAACCATCCCGCGTCAACCGCACAGTACATAGCACACAGGGAAAAAACAGGAAGGTCGTCATGGACTGCATTTCATAGTTCACAGCTGGTGTGCCCTACTACAGTAGAAAACACTACCTTCCCGAAGGAGTTTTGTCCTGAAATGTTTCCCTTATTGCGGGGGTACCTTAACCCAAAGACCCAGGCTACGGTAGGGGGGTCCCTTTTGGGGCGTTGAATTTCAGTCGCTAGGGGTTACTCGCGCGAGTGACCCCTTTGTTATTTTGCGATGTTACGCTGTCTTTACGTTTTGTATTGACGAAATCAATCCGCAATGCAAAGGTAATCTACGCTGCTCCAAAACAACTGTCTAAACCATTTTCATCCGTGAGGTACAAAGTCACTCGTGCGACTGGCTCAAACACACCAGTGAAAACGGGGGTATCCCCCCTACCGTAGCCTTGGTCCAAAATCGTCGCAAATACGTCAATTCTACTTTTTCATGACTATCGTCGTGTACGTAGGCCATGGGATCGTCCATCACGTAGAAGTTTTGTTTTTCTCTAAACAATTTTTTGGGATAGGGTCTTGATTAGGCCCTTTCTTATGCAGTCGGATTGGTCGGTCAAAAACGGCCGTGGTTGTCGGCTGAACTCCAAGAGGGGCTTTCTTACAAAGTCGAAAAAGGGCTTTTTCGACTCAACGTTTTTCGACTTCGTGTTCCGACCGGAGGATCCAGTCGAAAAACTTCATTTTTTCGGCTGGATCTATCAGTCGAAAAACTCAGTCGAAAAAGTGTCACACCTATTATTTTAACTCATCGCATCGCTCATCCCACCACAACATACAGACGACCACACATCCATACCAGGTACCATACAGCAGTATCATACAACAGCGTCGACGCTGCCTTGGAAATCACTGCTGTTGCGCCCGCAAGTCAGCGTGGCACACTCCTAGCTCCGCTCGCCAGCAGCAGCGTGTATCACACGGCAGCAGTAGCGCGCGTTATCGATGACATTTTGCCAACAACGGATACGCCTGCTGTAGCTCCCGCGGCTTTTGGCTAAGCCCAACGCCACCAACCCGCTCGGACGAAGCTTCGTCGCGCGTGAAGCACGCGTCGCTCGCGAAGAACGCACAAAGCACAGAGCTGGCAACCGATTTTTAAATGCCATATACAGCAGTACCCCCTCACAACAAGCGCCTCTAGAAAGAGCACAAAAAACTACAAAATCGACTCGACTGACGATAGGAACAAGGACCAGACGAATCCAGCCGAAAAAGCGTCCAGTCGAAAAGGGCCGTTTTCGACTGGCGGAATCCGGCTGTATAAGAAATGGCCTAAGACCTCTCCCACATTGAAGACGCCTCAGAAAGTAACCGGTGCACCTCTAACGTGTAGCACGCGTCAAAATTGTATACACCCCTCGGGGCGCATATGTGAATACGCCCCCCGACTAGAACATTAAAGTTAGTGTACACACCCTGATTCCACCCCGTATGATTTTCGGTCTTGGTTAGGGCGTAGGTGTCTGGTAGGGTTGAGACCCGGTACCAGGCATATCGGTATACCAGAAGCAGCGTGTTTTAGAAGAGGTGCGCCGCGCCCTTGTATACAGCTCTAGGGGTGCATAAATATTTTTTGTATGCTGTCCTTCGGTGCATGGCTGTTGGTTTGGAAATGATTGTGTAAAATATCAGCCGACGTTCTTTGTCGCCTCATATTATTCATCTCTTCCGTACCTCTACCTAGGTAACCCTCACCAGATCCGCAATGAAGAGGACGGTGACCGCGTTCAGGACCACCGTCGCATCGTGGTTTCCACTAAACCGTAGCGCTTTCATGCCAGTCGTAATCATCAGCCCCCATACGATCAGAAGGCCAACGCCGAAAACGCGATGGCTGACGCGTTTACCGTTAACCGCCAATGAAGAGCCAGCGCGAAGATCGTGCAGAGTCGTCGCCACGAGCAGAAACATGGCCCCAGTAACCGATGCCATCGTGTAGCCAGCGGGCTGTTCCTCGTGTTCCTCTTCATTGCTGTCCATTTGTCGGAAGAACAGCATAAGATAGATCAGCCCCTGTACCTGAGCACGATGCGGGAAATATTAACGCGTGTTGCGGTGTTAGAAGCCCGCACCGATACATACGCAGTCCATCAGGCCCCCACGGCCTTCAAAACTCTGCCTTCCCCTCACCGGTTATTCGACTTACAGGATTCATTCGATAAACTGATGCATTTACTTCCACAGCTGTCAGATTTCGCCCCCCTCAGAAACGGGTTTTAGAGTTTCCGCGCACAGACTGCCTAGCATCACTCTGTTGACCCCGAAAGCTACACTGTAGTTGCAAGGGGAGTCGCTGACCTATATCCTTATTATTGAGGACGCACAACCCGTAATACGCGCGATCGGAGTATCACATACAGCTTGCAAAGATGAGTTTCGACAAAATCTTCGACCTCACTGCTAGAAGAGTGTATTTCAATTTGCATAATACTGTCCGAGGTTTCATTTTACAAAAACTCGTTGTTGGCTGCGACAAACCATCATTGCACCTCCGTCACAACACCTTTCGCGCCCGACAGTCTCGTTGCGTTGTACGCGTCTCATCAAGCAACAACAAATGTTCAGTAGGCAACATAAGCACGAGACCCTTGAGACTTGAGAGAAGTCCGAGCTCAACGTGGAAAGAGCCGTGCGCAAGAACCCACACGAGTCACGCACCCCAGGCTAAACAGATGCGCGGCTACGTGGACCTTGCAATCTCATTTCTATGCGGGGAGCACGTGCGTTTTACCCACATTTCAGCTCGACGCACATAATCGGCAGCAATCCGCAGGGGCCCAGAGCACCCTGTTGGTAAGGACAGGGTTTTCAAGCGCCTAATTTCCGCGAGTTGATTTTCAACAATGCTACGGCAGTTGGGTCCTCTTGGGTAATGTTTTAGGAGTTTCACGGGGTCGCTCTCGCAGGTGACGCGGGTTACATCGCTGCTCATTTAAGCTCTCAAGCTTTCGTGCAATATTACTCTTGTGCGATGGCAGGCATATATAGCGCCTAAAGTGTTTTCAACAGGGTGAGACCGTACAGAGTCACTCGTGTGTGGGCGGCTCAAATCAGTTTACGAAAAAGGGGGGTACTGTGCTACTACAATGCGCACGAAGCCCTGGTCTTTCATCGCAGAGTTGTTCAAGGTTTGTTTCAAACCGTCGGAGAAACGTCCAGCATAGTTCACCACTTGCGTTGGTTTCTACATGTGCGGATGCCCATCGTTCCGACCTCACGCACGAGGGATATTTTGTGTGTATGTGCAACCCCGGCGGCCCGACACGTGCTGGACGCGATAACACATACATACAACGAAACCGAGCTACAATGTAGATGCTACCTCAAATAGGCGGAATCATGCCGGAGCTTTCTACATGACGAGCGTTGCTGCCTGGAATTCCTACCTGGGAAGTTCAGGTGTGTACCGCGGAAACAGTATGTCAACCCCAACTACCGGGTACGGTGTACGCTTGCATATCAGCCAACCCTCACCAAAAGCACAAGCCACCCGATGAGCCTTTCGGACAAGGTGAGGTCGTTGACTTCCATTTCGTCCGACGCACCGCACGCCCATTGGTACACAGAACCAGAAAGACGATTTCTCACCCAGGCAGTATTTTCCATCGTCCATGCCGCCTTTTCCGCTTGGACTGGCGCAGGTGACACAATACCAAAGAAAATTTGTCACAGGAAGGAAAGTTCAGTCAATGTCCCGGACATTTTGCGTCACCGAGACGAGTAATGGGATGTTGGGATATCAGGGCAGCCCTTACACGAGACACTCGACGTCCGGAGGATGTCCGGACCCAGCGTCTGGATTGTAGTGCTACATGCGTGCCTATCCCTTTCCACGATAGTGTCGTTGTTCAATTTGTAGGACTATACTGACGCGTTTGCAGTCAGATGTGGAAGCCGGAAACACGGATGGCAGCAGTTTTCAAGGGGGTATTTCGTCCATGGCGCCATATTGGATAGTGGGAGATGCTAGCGGCTCCTGCGCAAATAAGCCCCGGGGAGCTACGCCCCCCCGTCAATGCCATTTGTCTAGACCCTGTTTTAGGTGTGCATGCATCCCGTGTGAAAACGCTTCACAGCTGAGAACCTCTGCCGTTTGGTACTCCAGATGGTCAAGGAGGTTAGTTGAAGACGCAATAACAGCGAGCAAAAAACGGCGATAGGTTTCAATGTCATTTTGACCGAGGATCGAGTGTTAGTGTTAGAGGTTTGTGATTCTGCACGACTCTTCGCATAATTCGGCATGTACTAGATCGCTCTGCAAGGAGAAGCACCCTTCGATTCCATAGACAGAGTTTCATCACGTGCACCAGATTGCCAGGCCCACATGCCGCTCACGGGCGCGTGCTACGATAGAGGTGCGCCACTTTTTTTCTAGTACCACTCCTCAATTTGGGAGGTTCAGACTCTCTCCAAAATCCTGATTCGGAAGAAAATGACACTTCTACCCGATGAAAACCCCTCATGGCCTCAGGTACACGACGAGAATCACGCAAAAAAATGGTCGATTTACGACGATTTGGGGCTAAGGAGCCCCATCATTCAGAAAACATTTTCGCCGAAAAAAGGTATACCTCTATCGTAGCACGCGTCCTTTTTCTCTTCGCCCTTCGTTAAAGTATATTAATAGTAACATTATCTCTACTTGTTACAGCCATGCCTCGGTAGGGGTGTGCTAGATTCCGAGAGACCGTTCTGAGCTATAATATGAGGAGCTAACTCAACATCAACATCATCAACACCATCATCCGTCATCACCCGAAACACGACTTCGGAGGCGCGTTCGGTCGCGAAACCCAGCCAAAGCATCTATGCCCCAGGACGAATGCTATGACAGATGTAGAGAAACTGTCCGTCTAAAATGCTTTTAAAAAAATTGAGCATTCACGACGGGCTTTCTTAACCCGAAATCGTCCAAAATAGGCCATTTTCATTTCCATGATTTTCGTGTCGTACGTGTACATATTATTGTATGGGCCATGCTGATGTTCATCCCGTGAAGCAGTTCTAGTGGTTTTTTCAGCAAATCAGTTTGTGCGGGAGGTCTTCACCCCGTTGGAGCTCCAAAACTCTTGGAAAACCCGGTACAAGTTTCAAGTGATTTCGGGAAAAAAAAAACGGGTTTCGACGCGTGCTACGATAGATGCAACAATTTTTCGTGCTAAATGCTTCACGGATGACGGTGCGTATTAACCCAGAACTGTCGGGAATTGGCCATTTGTTTTTCGCGATTCTCGTTTGTTTGCCTAGGCTCCGTGGGATTTTCCATCCGATCCGACAGAAGTTTTGACTTCCCTCTAAATCAGTCTTTGAGAGAGGTCTTAAGCTCCAAAATCGGGGAACGTCATTAAAAAAAGGTGGTGCACCTCTATCATCCTCTATCGTACCACGCGTCTCAACAGTTGTGAAGTGAAGAGCGACGGAGAAAAGATGATGCTCAAGCCCTCCTATCATAGCACGCGTCCTAGTTCTATGAACAAATTGTACTCGTGATATCACTTGACCAATGAAGCTGACCGCTAGTTCCTCACCTGAAGTGTTCAATCCGACACAAGAATACTATTAGTTAATACAACAACTGCAACCACTACCGCACTGCATAGAGGGACGACTCCATCTCGGTAAGTGACGCGGTTGATCCCGAGACGCTGGCGCCTACCTTGCCGAAGACGGTCTTCATCCCCGGCCTCCATCTTCCAAACGAGGCCGCTTTTCGACCAGAAGAAGGTGTTTCACGCACGCCCCGGGCTGCGAAACTGATCTGCCGGGCAAGGAACATTCGCGAAAGAGAACACGTGCGACGAACGGTGAAACTGGCTTGAACACGCGCCGCACCCCGAGGAGAACGAGCCTTGCACAACTAATCTTATCAAATAAGTTCTTGCCACATCGGCGTCCATCCAAACTAAACAAAGCTGTTCAGCGCGAACATTTTACCGCACCTAGTTTTTTACACGGCATTTTTCCGGGGGCGTTCATGCCTTTTCATCCCCTGTCGAAGTTTGTTCGCCACAAAATAATACGTTTTGTATTTAGAATGAAACGCGTCCGTAGGTGAGATAGACCCTTTTAACCCTTTTAGAACCCACTAAAAAATCGTTAAAAAAATATCAAACCTAAAATTAAAAATAAATGAATGAAGCTCATTGGGGCAAAGTCGGGCCGCGTGCAGCGAAAGGACCTGCGAAGCGCACGGCCAAACATAAATCGGCGAAACAAATTTTGTATAGAAAATAACTCCCCAAAACCTGGTTCCAGGTAATTTGTCCCCAGATCTGGGGACAAATTAGACTGGATAATAAAGTGCAAAGCGAACTTGGGTGGTCAAGGGGGGTCAAAAACCTCCAAACTGAGGTTTTTGCTGCTGTACGAGTACATGGCTCCAGTCTGTGTCTCTACACACCAGCACCACCATGGCGCAGCAGGCATACCCCGACGTCGTTGCCCTCGAAGCCTTCGAGGACGCAGATGCTTCCGCTATCCATCAGCAGCTGAAGCAAGTTGCTGAACACCATGCTCCCAGGACCAGGGAATTTGCGTTCGATGCCGCAACCGCGGTCGCCCGACGTGTTTGCTAGCATCAGGAACACCCACAGGCATTGCCCGGTGGCTTGTCCTCAAAGGAGCGCAAGGCGGCTGCCAGCGCACACCCTGGGCTTTGCGGGGCCAGTTTGGCGGCTGTGATCGCGGGAATCTGCTTCGACGACGTATCGGCAACGGCAGAGCGCAGGGGCGTCCAGCACACCTACAACGTCATGTGTAACCAGGTGCGTGTGTCCTTGAAATTTGTTTGCTTTTTGCTGCCTGCCGCCATCTGCGTGCTTGGAGACTTCAAAGCACTATGTTCCCGGGATCGAGTGAGATAGAACCGCGCGCAAGGAACACCTGCTGCGGTAAAACTTAGGATGATTCAGGGTATGCCTATACTGCTGTAAGGGTTGGAAGTACCTGCTGTTGGCGCTGGTAGGGCGTCGTTCAAAGGCCCGGTGAAGGCTCCGCTCGACTCGTGCCACAACCTTCCATTTCACACCCTCACAGTCATGTCGAGTACTGCTGCTAGTATTTCCTTACTCTAATTCCAAGTGGTAGTGTATTCCCAGTCTAATTTCAAGTAGTTTGTCCACAGGAAAGAGGTTGCCCATCTTGTTTTCATGTACGAGTACAGTACGAGTAAGTATTACTTGGTACATAATACCAGTACTTGAGTGTAGCTGCTTGAAAACGGGGACAAGCCTAGAAGGGGACCCATATACCCTAGTCGTACGTGTTGGTTGTACAGCAGCAGTGCAGTAGCACTGGCACCAAGCCGTAAAGGGTTACTTGTAGAACATGACTAGGCTCATGTCATAGTGCTCACTATGTCATTTTATATTATACAACTGGTGCTAGCGTCTCTGCCAGCTGCTGGACGTGATATCATAGTGATACGTGGAACAAGTTCAACAGCAGTACAGCAGTACTCGCACCTACCTGTATGACACTATCAATACCTCTTGGTATTGATTTTATTTAGGACGGGGAGCTTTTTCTCGCGCATCGTAATAATAATGTATCACATATGAAAACTGTACACCAGGTACACTGCTTAGACGAAGGATGCTGACAGCGTGGTACTGTTGCTGCCGTTGTGAGTAGAAGGGCCACTATGACGGAAGGCCCCAGGCATGATGTACCTATGCGTGAGTAGTTGTAACTACGAGTGGTACGTATCATAACTGGTATGATAATCGTGGTATCGTTGTACGTACATGCATACCAGGTACATACGTACACTTGTGCTGCCACAGACTACACAAGGCAGATATGTAACGACTGTTTTAATTTCATGTTTATGCACCAACAGATATTCACGACGATAGTTTCGCGCAATGCTGTACGTTTTCCATGTTGTACTCCTGTAGCGCGCAGTGCTGTAGTCGACCAAAACTCCACCTGGTAGTGGTGCAGAGTGCAGGCGTAGGTTATAGTTCCAAGTTCGCACCAACCGCGAAATGGAGCAAACCTGATAGCACTTACCGGTACGGTACCTTGAGTTCTAAGTACCGTAGCAGAATGATGTAGGATTGCAGCGGTAGCAGTAGTCCACTAATATTACCGAAGTCTTGCAGCTATTCTCTTCAGAGGGTAAACTTGAGTGAAAACTAACGATTACAGCATCAACCACACGAAAGAGCCTAGCAATGTAGGTTGTAGTATAATTCTGCATGGGCGTACAACAGTTGTCCAGAGCTGGGCGAGTAGCTGTATTTTGACGGCCACGGCAGTAGGCATATTGCTGGCAAGCGGTACGAGAGTGTTAATTTTACCACCCGTGTACATCGCATAGAAAGACCCCGCTCGCTAGTATTGTCGATGCGCCGGGCAGATACTCGCTCTTCGAATACATGGCAAACTGACTGCTGACACGGCTGCCGTACCCCTCTTTTCCGTCGCTTGGCGCTCAGGCGTGCTTCGACGCGTCCAAGGAGCTAAACGCGTTTGGGGCTGGCGTGCAACTCGAGCGCAAGGAGTGCTCCGCCCAAGCTTGCTGAGCTCTTTTCCCTGGGAATGGGGTAGTGGACGAATGGGTGGGGATTGCCTTCAATTCGTAAAATTTCGGCTGACCCGTCGCGGTCAACGTTTTCTACGAAATGGATTATATTTGTATTTGCCGATGTCTTGTTATGGCTGTCCGCACGTCAAGTTGGTGGGGCGAGGAGGTTGGCAGTTACGGTATGCCGACAAAGGAAACTCAGTTGATGTGGCGATTGCTGCAAGCGCTGGCTTCTTTGTTAGCAATTGCGCGTCGTGTTGAATGAAGGTTTGACGCCGATTTACTGGAAATCCTACACAGTTTGCGTCTCGTCTTTGTTTGGACACCCAGTGTTCCATGACGCGCGGTGTTGGTTCATGATGAGCAATCGTACGGTGGTGTGGGCTGCGTTGTTATCATCCAACCTGCAATATGAACTCGCCGCGTGTTATTTTGGGCTCGATCGCCACCTGCGGAATACAGGGTGGTTTTCCTCGCCGTGTTTTCCCTCAAGTAGCACCGATGCTTCGCATCAGTTTATTGAGAGAATCGCGAGGCGCATCGTGCTGTCGCTCTTGAAACTGGGGTGGGGTGGCGCTTGAGACGACGGATGAGGGGGGCTTATTTTATTTATAAGAAGAACCGTCTGCGGTTTGATTACTATGCGTTTTGACCCCGTGCCGGTGATGCGGACGCACGCACGCCAATTTTTTTCGACGGTTTCGAACGCCGCCGACCATTTGTTTATGTACTTGTTACATACACCACGAACTATTGTCTGACCGAAAATGCTGAGTGAGGTTCACGCGTCACAACGCTGACGTCAAGTCTCTCCGTCGGTGCATAAGTGACCTGTCTTGTGACCGCGACCCATACCCCTCACATGACGTCAAGTCTCTCTGTCGGTGCATAAGTGACCTGTCTTGTGACCGCGACCCATACCCCTCACATGTTGGCTACGCGTCACCTGCATTTTTTTTAGACGTAGCCGTCTTGCTCCTCTAAAAGACGTCGGGAGACATGTCAGTGTCAAGCTGTCTGCCAATGCATATCCAGCCGTCTAGACATATATTCCTAACCTCCCTGGTAGAAAACAAATCATAATATGTGTGGAAACCCCTGATATTTTTTGTTTTTGTTCGGCTGTTTTACTCGTTTGATATGAGCTAATTTGAGATCATCGATATTCTGCAAGTCAATTCCCATCTTTCTGCAGATCGGACTCGGAAACGTATCAAGATGCCTAAAACAGGAAAAACACACTAATTTATACATCATTGTCAGGCGTTTTTGATAAAGCGGGGATTTTCGATACTGTCCCCTGATTTTTTCTGTCAAGGCTGTCTGTGAAGGTAGTTTCCTTCACGCTGTCTGTCAAGGGGTGAAAGTGCCGACATGCGACATATTTGCTCTAAAACGCCAGTTTTCAACTCAAAGTTTGACATGCTATGTGTTTGAGAAAGTGAGTCATGTTCTCCGTATCCCTATATTAGTAGACACATGCTCTGCGTCACAGGAAGGGTCGAGTAGTTTTTTTATCACTCCCCTTCCTTGCAATTGAGTTGTACGAAACTGTCAATGTGTAACGGTGTCTAGGCCTACTCGTTGCGCACCCAAAAAATCGTTTCTCACGCTGGCGTATGAATAGCAAGTTAAATAATTTAACTTCATAGGCATTTTGGGTGCTCCTCGTGCATCATTCCTGCATCGCTATCAACTGTAGCGGACATCGTGGTAATTAAAGTTCAAAACCTATCAAATGCTACCGCGCGAACACGCATTTTTTGTGATTAATCAGCCGATTGACATGTTTGGCGCTGTTCTAGGACTTGCAAACGAAGATTGTCTGCCTCCCAGGTAGTCCCCATAGCAAAGGCCGATACACAAAGGACAAGAAAAATTACATGTCTCCGTATGTTGATCCCACGAGTGAATATGAACTCACGTGCAACCCCTCGCACCACCTACGCACCATGCCGACAGTATTGAAAGCACAACCGCATCTGGCAAATGACACCATATCCTGACAGCAGCCAAACCTCGGTGCACTCAAAAACATTCCCCCCCCCCCACCCCCTCCACCCCTAATAGTCTCCTCCGGCCATGGACCCTCGTCGACATGTACGCCGATCAAGAACAGAAACGCCGACGACGCGCATTTTTCATCGCGTAGCACCTACTCTTCTAGATAAATCGGCAGGTTTATATCAACAGGGGACGCAGGGAGTCAGGCTTTGCAGAATTTGAGCTCAGGCCAGTCCTTGGGCGTGCCGTCCTAACGCCAACTTGCCGATGACATCCACAGTGAATCGGCCCAGGTTATTCTCGTCGAATCGCGGAAGAGATTTGAGCGTTGTTGGCGACGGTCGAAATTGCTCGGAGTAATCCGCCCCCTCCCTTCTTCGATGACATACGTCGTAGTCGAAACCTGTGCCCTCGCACTCGGAACGGCGGTAGTCTATGCTCTCGTCGCCTTCGTTGTCCCTGCCGTTGTACCCTTCCGCCCAATCCGCACCCTTTATTCCTGAGCCGAACCACCGGCGTTGGTCAATATCCTCTTTAGATGGCATACCAGCTGATCCCTCCACACCCCCCTTCTTGCTTCCTATGGCCTCCCCGTCCTCGCCCCCCTTTTCGCCTCCCATACTGTCTTCCCTCTCGCCCCCCTTCTCGTCTCGTAAAATGTCGTCCCCCTCACCCCACCCCTCCCAATCTCTCCGCGACCGCCTCGTCGGCCTCTTCCCTTGCCTCATATATTTTGTCTGTGGTTCATAAATAACGCGTTAGGGGTGCGGGAGATGTAAGTGTTAATATTTTGTAGATGTTAGTGCAGCGCAAGACTTCCAAAGTAGTGACTACATAGGCAACCTCCTGATCAACACGTGAAGAATGTTCTGCACTACGTCGTAGTCAGGCCTTTGTGCCTCTTTATACCTGACACGAGCACATTCGGTGTGTGCGCGTGACGAGGAAGGGCTATACTCGTCATTGTTGCGGAATTTGGTCGTGTTGAAACTGTTCCATTCCTCCTGCCGACTGAATGCTGCCAGCAATAACCCTTTGGATAGATAAGATGTATTTTTCAAGACAGATGAAAAAATACCAGGATGTTACCACCAGGACAACTTTACCAAGGGCGATTTCGGTACGTCATAATTCTGCGCACTACCACTACATATCCCATATGGAGGGGAATAAATTTGGCAATAGTGAAAAATCTTACTGTATATCGATGGCAATCTTACCCATATTAGGGTATTTATTGAAAAAAAATGTTTCAAATACGTCAGCTTTAAGTTCAATCAAATTAGTCTAGTCTAGTCTAATGGTTTATAAACAAATACTCGGAGTATCACGAACAAAATATACAACAATACCAGCTGAGAAATACATTAGCTATCATACAGTACCGGCCTGCTCATAAGAAACCAGAAATCGGGCTCAGCCAACCACCGCCCCAACATACAGAAATCAGTGTGGCATTCGCCACCCAGGCTGGTCACTTCCTCAATCTTTTACAAATCGAAGGCTGACTTTCTTCAAAGGAGCTTTCTTATGAGCGGGCCGGTACTGCGCTTCAGCTATTTTATAAAAACACAACCAACAAAATACGCCAGCTATGAGTTCGATCGATACTCATCTTTCGAATTTGCATGATGCCCTGGCCTCGCGTTTCTACACATGTTTGTCGTCTATCATACAACAGCGCCACGATCACATCTACAAGTAGGAACCACACCAGTAGTACAGGTAGGTGTAAACACAGGATCACAATACTGAACGCAAAACTGCAAGGACCCTTTGCTATTATTATTAATATGAAATCGAGCTTTATGTTTCTGCCCATATCAATACAGCCCTACGAGGGTATCTTCCTGGCGACTGATGACATGAAATGGCATCTCTACGACAACAGCACTCGCACAGTAGCACCATCACCCTATCTGCGCGTACAACCACACCAAGGGTAGGAACATCAGTGCGTGCTACGCAAGTACTTATACAAACAATAGCAGGGTACGCACAAGTACAAGCAACTTCTCGGTATGCCCACTCCTGTGTTTACACCCATGCATACAGTAGCAGTGATGAACAAATGACGCAAATATAAGGGACAGTTACTATTTATTATGATATGTAAATGTTCCTTACATTTACATTCATGGCAGTAGCTATAACTGCAACGCTGGCCAGAAGCCACGAGGCCGTCTAGAAGCTCTCTACACGTTTCTACACCACCACTGCTGGGTGCACACTACGAGGCCATCCCCCTGACAGCACCAGACACATTTGTACAACAACAGCACTCCTACCGCAGCATGAGCACGTACCGATTGACAACACCACCAGCTCATGTACTTGTACGACCACACCGGATTTACGTACACGAGTACAAGCCAAAGAGTATGCCTACAAACATCAGAAAGAAGACTAAATTAGACAGAAATATAAAGATTGTTTAGAGGAAAAATATAAATATTGTAGCGCTCCTTACATTTCCGTTAGTAACTTTACAGCACTACTAGGGCATCCTACCACACTCTGTTGTACAGTAAATCACATTTTTCTACAAAAACAGCAACAACAGCAGTAACACAGCAGCACAAGTACCTGCCGCTCACCACAGCACAAACGACTTGCCGCTCACAGCAGCACGACGACAACCTGCCACTGACAGCACCGTCATCACATCTACACGTAAATCAACACCAATAGTACGAACAGCAGAACGCGCGACACACTGTACATGGAGAGTTGTCGCCGAGGGAATGGAAAGTGTATTACGATTACTCGTATGCATCATCTACTTTGCGCACCTGTCGGTCGTTCCCCAGTTTATCTGTTGCTTTCACCGTGAAAAAACGAGTTTTGCCAGCATTTCCTCCGCTTCTTGCGGCACCGCTTTCCCGCCGTCCCAGTTGACCAGTGCTCCCCAAAACCGCCTGAACGCATTCATCTACGATCTCAGCCCGGCAGTTCGCCAGTATGCAGCTTTCCGCATACGAGTTGTGTTGGGCCAGGGACACCGAATGGAGGGCGCAGTATCCGTTGGGGAGCGCTTGTTTGATCTCCAAGCCACCTTGCAAGAATGCCGCACCACTAATCGCCGCCAGACCACAATGTACATCCTTTCTCTCGCAGCAAGTTCCTGCCCCGTAGGACGGCCGAGTGTTCCAAGTCGCAGGTGTGTGTTGTGACTGTACCTAGCTCCTCCACGTCGTCCATGGTTCCTCCCTGGCGCCTCGTGGCTGCCTTGCGCTAGATGAGGAGTGTCTGCGGCGCCCTTACACGGGGAGTATCCCGAACCGACACGGCCGCACCACCACTCTTCGTGGCCCATCCTCATTGGTCGACTCTGCCGAGACTGTCAGTTTGTTCCCAGGATAGCTAATCGCCAAGAGATTACTACCCCTAGAATCGCACTCGAATTAGATACGTATTTTAAGTCCCTCACAAAGTCCAAGTGTTTTTGTTTTTTTTGGGGACAAAAAATGTCCCCAAAAGGTCGTCCAGTTCTAAAAGGGTTAACACAAAATTATGAAGACAGGCGTACGTATTTGTGTCAAGATCTAGCGTTTTTCAGGCAAAAAAATATTGTTGTTGGTTGGTCTGCCCCCAAGTTGCGCTCGTCCATGGACAAGAGTAAAATATTGCTTCGACGCGTTGGAGGGCGTCGAGAATTTGTCAGAGAAAATTCTTTAAAGGGTATTCGCGGCGGGCCTTTTTTCGTACCCCACCTGAAAAAACTTCAAACAGTTTTAACAGAAACCAGTCGCGGAGAACACTCATATTATCGAAGAAATATATTACAATACCTGGAATATTGTAAAAAACAAAATGCACTCCAGCTGTGAGATCGAATATTTTGTCGAAACTCATCTTTGCAAGCTGTGTGTGATACTCCGATCGCGCGTATTGTGGGTTATGTGTGATATAGGTCGGCGCCTCCCCCTTGAAAATACAGTGTAGCTATCACGGTCAACAGGGTGATGCTAGTCAGTCTGTGCGCGGAAACTATAAAACCCGTTTTTGAGGGGGACAAAATCTGACAAAAATGTGAAAGGAAATATGCATCAGTTCATCAAGCGAATCCTGTAAGTCGAGTAACCGGTAAGGGGAGGGCGGAGTTTTTAAGGACTTGGGGGCCTGATTTTGATCAAAAGGGGGGCGAAAGGGGGGGAGGGGGGGCGGGGCGGGCGGGGCGGCTCAAATTGTGCGTGGAAACTATAAATCCTTCAAGGGGACAAATGTGACAATTTCGGAAAGAATGCACCAGTTTATTACGGAGGCGGGCGGGACGGGCGGGGCAGATCTCAATCTGTGCGTAGAAGCTATGCATTCTTCTAGTGGATAAATGTGACGGCTTTGGAAAGAATGCACCAGTTTATCATGTATATCCTGGGGTAAGTCGTACAATCAGTGAGGAGAGGGCGGGGCGTTCAAGGGGGTGGGGGTGGTGGCGGAGGGGGGGGGGGCGAAAGGGTTTTATATACAACATGTTTAGGTCGCATAGATGTAGTGCTAGGTCTCGGCAATGGTGCGGGTGGTGGGGAAGGAGGGGGCGTTGGGGCGGGTGGGGGGGGGGATTATTGCAGCAGCGGAATGGATGGCTCTAGAAAGATGATGAGGTGATATTAAGTGCGTGGAAGTGTTTATTGCTTTGGCGGATTTCGATGTTGGGTGGGGCGTTTGAGCAGGAGGGAGCGGCAAGAAAAAGGAAACGGGGGGAAGCGGAGGGGGGTCGGCGTGGGGTGGGGGGGGCGGGGGGGATGGCTTTCAAGAGGTTTAGAGTTCAATTTTAGTATTTTAATACACTTCAGCGCTGTGAGATCGAAGATTTGGTCGAAACTCATCTTTTCAAGCTTGTGTGTGGTACTCCGATCGGGCGCATTTCACGCATATATGTAGGGGCTTGCTATACGGGTGGTGCTAGGTCTAAGCGACCGTGCGGGTGGTGAGGAAGGAGGGGGCGTTTGGGGGAGGGGGGCATGAAGCAAGCTGTGTGTGATACTCCGATCGCGCGTATTACGGGTTGTGTGTCCTCGTTGAAAATAAAGGTTGGCGACTCCCCTTTCAACTGCAGCAGTGTAGCTATCAGGGTCAACAGGGTGATGTTAGTCAGTCTGTGCGCGGAAAATATGAAAATCGTTTCTGGGGGGGACAAAATCTGACAGCTGTGGAAGGAAATGCATCCGTTTATCAAGTGAATCCTGTAAGTCGAGTATCCGGTGAGGGGAGGGCGGAGTTTTAAGGACGTGGGGGCCTGGTTTTGATGAAAAGAGAGCAGGGGTGGGGAGGGGGAAGGGTGTGGGGGGGGCGGGGCAGCTCAATTTGTGCGAGAGAACTCTGTATTCCTTCAAGCGGACAAATGTGACGGTTTTGGAAAGAATGCACCAGTTTATCACGGTGGGCGGGGGGGGGTGGTGGTAGCTTAATATGTGCGTGGAAACTACACATCCTTTAAGGGGATAAATCTGACGGTTTCGGAAAGAATGCACCAGTTCATCATGTATATCCTGTAAGTCGTACAACCAGTGAGTAGAGGGCGTAGTGTTGAAGGGGGTGGGGGTGGGGGTATATTATATTGTATATCTGAGGATTGGTTCATCTGGAGAGAGGGTGAATATTTCAAGCTTATGAAGGTTTCCCAGTAGGTCCAGCTGAGAGTAACGGTGTATTTACCTGCTCCCCCCACTGGGTTTCTCAATTTTTGCGTTTCGGCAGCTCCACGCTATTAACTCACACTTTGCGGCGATTACTGGTGGGAGAAACAGGGCGCATGCTCTAGAAACTATATCCGCGAACTCCTATCACACCAGTGAATCGCCAGAATTGCTGATATAGACGACGCAATGGGTTAATTATGTAGATGCAGCCACCGGGAAAAAAAAACGTTTATTGCAGATATAATTTGGGATGCGTACATCGCGGCGTGGAGACTTGGCGGCTTGGGATCAGATAGGCGCAAAGACACTCTTCCTGCGGTATGCTGTTGTTGGGAGGAGACCTCACGGAGGGATGGTTAGCAATCCCATGCCATTGTGAACGAGTTAGGGTTCCTACTGAGAACTTGGCGGGTTGAGGTAGTCCCTGGGATGGTCAACCCAACCAGACGTCTGTGTCTCTTCCTTCCACCCACCGGCCCCCCTTTTGGTGTGTGTTCGTACTGACTTGCCTCTTAATAGAATACGCATATCTTCGATATTTAGTCTATACAATGGCTCTCGGTAACGCTAGTGTATCACACCAAGAAAGCCGTGTGCCTGTAGCTTGGATGTTTCTATGCAAATGACAACCGGCTATGTTTTACTAACATATCGGGTACCTGGTATAGAGATTTCCTGGAGTAATCGCGAATGTTTTTCGTTGTTCAATCCCGGACGTTGCTACAAAAACAGAACGCCCATACAATCGTTGGCATGAGGATGACTGAATGTGAAATCGAGTTACCGTCATAGGCCATGGGTGAATCATGCAAGCTTAGGTTAAGACACAATAAAATGGTAAGCTTACAACTAACGTGAAATGCCATACAGCAGTACGAAACGTTGCTTTCACAGAACTTCTGAAGAAGGTATTGGATCTACTATTGTTGGCATGCCCATTTAGCAGTTCAGAACCGATATTTTCATAGAATGCATAGAAGCTGTCGTGGAGGATGTGGCATCAAATTCGTCTGGCGCTTTAAGTATGTTGATGCATCGGGTGAAAAATGCTTGGACTCTCATCTCTTCAGCCAGTGTGTAAGAAGAAAAAGGGTTGCCTACTATTGCATCCAGTGGCAGAGTGGTTAGTTGTCCAGTGACTACTACTACTGCTGCAGTAGCGTGTTATACATGCACCATAGACGAACCGTAACGGCCCTGCTTGTATCGCGGTGGCTCGTTCACCCCGGGGGAGATCGATTCCCCAGCGTCGAGCAATCGGTGAAATCCCGAGGCGACTAAATCCCGTACCAAAATCCGGTGGCTGTCTGAACTCCCAGTTAACTCTTCTGCGCCATGTTTCAACAGTAGTAAACACGCTAAACGTCCAATGGCCTTGCAACAGCAGCAGTGCGAGTACTGCAACTTTGAGTCCACATCCGGACCGTACTCATTGCCCTGCTTGTCAGGACAGTCTTGACCTACTCCCAGTCTAGACTAAGATTGACATAGCACGGTGTCAGGTACTCACAGTAACCGATATGGCAGGGACCGCAGCAGTAATGAAGTTACTATAATAATTACTGTAGTTGTAAGGGAAGTCGCCGACCTATATCCTTAATGAGGACACACAACTCGTAATGCGCGCGATCGGAGTATCACACACAGCTTGCAAAGATGAGTTTCGACGAAATCTTCGATCTCACAGCTGGAGTGTATTTTCATTTTACATAATGGTTGCAAGGGGAGTCGCCGACCTATATCGGACACACAACCCGAAATACGCGCGATCAGAATATCACACACAGCACCTGCAAATATGTGTTTCGACAAAATATTGGATATCGCAGCTGGTTGAGTGTAATTTCATTTTTATATAATTGTACGTCGCTGTATGTATGCACAATCAATGCTTTTTTGAACACCGTTACATTAAGGAACGAACTCCATGTGGATGTTGGTCGACCTCTTCTCTAAACAGGAGTAAACCAACTTGCGTCTAGACATCCCCTTGAGAGTGACCGATTGTTCAGCATGCACCGTGAATACTAATGTGCAGGCCACGAAAATGTGTCAAGCAGCATAGTAAGAACCCCGGGCTCCGTTCCAAACAAATGCCCAATGGCGCTCCGCAGCGAGCGCCACGCTAAATTCAACACAATATCCCGTGCTCAAGGCTGCTCGTTAGGTTGGTTTCACGACGACAATCGTTGTATGCGTATTCCGCAGATAACAACGTGATTCTTGTGGGCGAGAGCCCAGTACTGTACTGGAGTGGCATCCGCTTGCATATTACTGACCTGCGCGTTAACCGTTTACGCTCGTTCCACCGGCTGGTAGCGATTCCGTCCAGAGAAGATGTCTCGATATGTGTAAAGGTGAACTGTGGAATGATACTGCAGATGAGCCAGGCAATGCGCTTGTCCAAGGAGGCGATGAACTGCAAAATACTGCAGACGAGCTATCCAAGGCTCTTGTCGAACGCGAAGTGTTCGAAGGTGGGCTATATTCGTCGTGGTGCCGTACCCCAAACATCGCGACGGGGGGTAATTACAAGTCTGGCCGTAAAGTCTTGCCGATAGATTCGCCGTGCAATGTGCATGGTCTGTGAAAATTGAACTAGGTATTTTGTAAAAAATACACTACACTCCAGCTGCGAGATCGAAGATTTTTCGTAACTCATTACAAGCTTTGTGTGATACTCCGATCGCGCGTAATACTGTGTGGGTGTCATCATTAAGGATATGGGTCGGCGACTCCCCTTGGAACCACAGCAGTGTAGCTTGTACCAGGGTCAACGGGGTGATGTTAATCAGTCTCTGCGCGGAAACTCTAAAACCCGTTTTGAAGGGGACAAAATCTGACAGCAGCTGTGGAAAGGAAATGGACCAGTGTTTTTGGTGTATACAATGTCTTTGCCGTTAATACGAGTTTCGCGGGGACTGGAGACGGGAGAGTAACTTCTCGTTCATGTTTCGAATGTAGCCTCTCGTGAGAAAACGGTGTTTCTCATAGGTAGTCCTGAAGACGCCACCATAACGTTGGAATCAGCATGGACATGACGATAGCAACATAATAACGGAAAGCTGCTGGTGACCTCCGGCGCAGGGGATGGCCAAAACCGCTAAATTCTCGAACTCGGAAAGTCTGAACTTTTTCTTTTACGAACACCAAATGCAGCACCAGTACGAGTCTCACTTCACCTGTTCATTGTCATGCAAAGGAAAAGTATTTCCAGTGAGTTGTTTTCTCCACGGCAAAAAAAAACGATTCCAGCGTACTCACGGCAGTCTCTCCTCAATTCCTAGCAAGCAAGCCCGCTTCGAACTTTCGCTGAACACGTGTTTCACGGGGTGTTTGGCAGCCCGCGTATACACCCCCACGTATCGTACGTGCATAAATTCAAAATTTGAACATGGAATTGATTTTTGATGAACGGGATACGAACACGGCGGCGGCACCATATGTCTTGCTTGCACTGCTGCTGTAGCACCTGGGTGCGACGCGTAGTATGTACCTGGTATACTGTAAAGCAGGCGGAGTAAAGAACACGTTCTGCTACATGACTAACCAGTGGCTACGCGCTTTGCATTGCCAGCATCAATCCACACAGTACTGTTATAAGGCTTAGTTTGGGTAAGCTATTGGTCAACATTTTGCAAGTGGTCAAACGGACTAATACCCCACTAATACCTCAACAAATGGCGTCGTCGACAGACCATGGGTTTTTGGGTCGTGGGTTCGATCCCCAACATCCACAATAATAAACTTTTCAGATTTTCCCCATGTCGAACTTGAAAAATACTCTCTCTGGTATCCCCAGGAAATGAAACGGCTTGGATATTGACAGAGGTCCGCCGTATATCCGGCCGACCTGCTATCCCGCCGTTTCAGGGGGAGAGAGTGTTATAAGGCTTAGTTTGGGTAAGCTTTTGGTTAACCTTTTGCAAGTGGTCAAACAGACTAATACTCCACTAATACCTTAACAGTACCTGGCACCATACGTGACTACAAGGTTTCAGCAACCAGCCAGCACTAACAACTGCTGTGAATAGCTCTGAGATCAGTGGACTGATCGCCACTGCAACTCAGTGGGCTCACTTTCAGCTCACTCAGTGGGTATATATGATAGTAGTCTAATCGTGTATTGTCCCTAACAAACTAACTGGGGCACGGATCTTCCCCGATAATGCCCTTCTCTGGACATGATCATAAAATATGAATGCAAATTTTGCCAACATAATAAACGTACACCACAACGTTATCACTGACTGAAAAAGAGCTCGTGTTGTCGGGTAGTCTAGACCTATAGCTCCGGGGTCATGGGGTATCTTTATCAAACACTCTGTCCGGGGTCTGCCTGTGTGTCAAGCCTGGGTCTAGGATTATCTCATTGGTTTCACCAGGGGCGCACAATGATGAAAAAAACGACACCTATGTAATAAAACTTTTTTTCACCCTTCCAGCGGGGGGAGGGGGGTACGAAAACCTCATCCCCCCCCCATTACGCCACAGAACTTCCTGTGCAAACAAACTCATTCTAAATCCTAGATAATAAAGGGGCGGGGGGGGGGTATATACTATATAGCAGACACGCAGCCCCCTGGTCGTGCAGCAGCAGACTGCGCACCAGCTACGCACAGCGCAGAGCAGCGGAGAAAAAGAGAGAGAGCAAGATAGAGTGGTCACAATGAGCGCAGCTTCCACGGTGAAGGGACCCCTACTACAACCCTCCTTCGACAAGGTAGCTTGGCTACAAAGCGTCTGCGGAAATCCAGCCGATGGCGATGACTTCATCTGTTTATGCGGGGCCAACTTTGGTGACGGTTCAGAAATGGACGAGGGCCAGGCCATTGAGCATTAGTGTTCGCCACAGCACAGGGAGTGAGTGGAGGGGCATGAGGGCTGTAGTGTGATATTGGAGCGCATCGTGTACCTCGCAGCAGCAGCAGCGGCAAGCACTGGAAAGACAAAACTCTGGTTTATCATATGTAACAGTGCTCACCATCGAGCAGTGTGTGTGTCGAGCTGCTCCTCCCCAACAACTGACAACATCAGCAGTAGCAGAAGCCTAGCCTTGGCAGCAGCAGCAGCAGCAGCACCAGATCAGCAACACCAGAAGCCGTAGCCGCATTATCAAAATCGACCAAAAAACGCGGGCGAAATGCGGACAAACTAAGTTACCCCGCGTCCCTGTTGGTCCCAGCACGACTTTCGCATGCGAGCAGAGCATTTTTGCCGGTCGGAAAAATCGCCGCCCTGACCAGCAGCGGCAACTGGGTGTGCAAGAAGTGCAAGCGCGATTTCGGACGCAATATGGAGCAACTGAGCCGAACCTACGCGGAGACTCACGAACAATCGCTTCAACACAAGTGAGGACTTGTGGGGACAGCAATAGTTGTTGCATTCGCTAGCACGTACAGTCTCGATAAGAAATTGAAAAACGTCAGCTGTGAGTACGGCCGATTTATTGGTTGAAACTCAACTTTGTAAGCTGCGTGCCACATTAGATCAATGTTTAATTCATGATATGGTGTTTGTGAATTATACCTGGTTGTTAATACACTGCTTCTAAATTTTTACGGGAGATCGTTCGCGCGTGTTCAGCAGTTTGGGAACTGCCACGCTGGACGTATTTTAGTCGCGCAGTGTATGAGGCTGCAGGCCTTGTCGATGTGTTTATAATGTGAAAAGCAGATGCAAATTCGTATTTCCTTTCCACGACTGATCATTTGCTATTGCTCATGTCGCAATTTGCATGTCGACCAACGTGTGTCGACAGGGGTGCTGGTGCCGCGGCGGTAGGGAGCGGGCGCACATTGCTGTTTTTTTCAAACCGAAGAGCGCCACGGACAGCGCGAAGGAGTCGCCGGTGTTGATGGACAGTAGTAGCGGCGGGAGCGTAAGCGGTGACGCTGACGTCGTGGCGACGGGAGTTGTAAGCAGGGATGAGGATGGTGCGGGCGCGGGCAGTGACGCCGACGTGGTTGTGACGGGAGTTGTGAGCAAGGGTGAGGGTGGTGCGGGCGCCGGCAGTTTCCCTGACGTGGTTGCGACGGGACTTGTGAACAAGCTTGACGATTGTGAGGGCGCGGGCATTGATGTGGATGGTGTTTTCTCCGACGCCGCAGACGGGAGTGATCCCACCGATAGGACGCTTGTCCATGCTCCCACCTACTGCGCGGGATTACGTCCGGCTGTCCGGGAGCCTGTTCCCCAACACTACCTATCAAGTCTCCCATGGTATTGGCAACCAGGGGGTGTCGTGCGAGGCTCGGACAAACCTTGATCGCGTGTCTCTTCACGCGATGCCAACTGCCACCCGCGGCATCTTGAACCCAGGCTGTGCGGGAACGGTGCAACAACCAAGAGGCACGTGCGCGCCGTGTTTGGACATCAAGGGCACGAAGGCTTACAGGGTTTCGTGCCAAAGCGCGGCGCTTGCCCACCATTGACTATATCTGACTGCATTGACCACCTTGAATTGACGCAATGATTTGCATACCTAAGCAACCTAAAGTACAGTTTGACATCCCTTGCTCTTGCAGTGCTGGCTTGCTTGTCAAGCCTCTTTGTTAACGCACGAGTGTGCAGTAAACCATCCACAGAGGCGCAGCCGAGAAACGAACCACCAAGCACGAAAACAAAGTAAAAAGAAACAAACTTGACAAAAAACAAAATTGGGCCTCGGAGGGGGGGGGGGGCGGGGGGGGGGGGGGGGGTAGGTGTGCGGGATACGCGCGTTAAAGCTATGCTTGAAAAATTACCTCATATATGCGAGTGCGCACAAGGAAAGTTATCAGACAAGATTTTGCATGCCACAGCTGACGCGTGCTACGATAGAGGTAGCACGTTCGTCTGGAATGGTTTCTGAATGACGGGGTTTCTTAACCCTAAACCGTCGGAAATGGGCTATTTTTGTAAATGATTCTCGATGTGTACATAACGCCTCAAGATTTTCCATCCGATATCGGTTTTTTTTCCCTCCAAATCCGTTCCTGGGGAAGGTCACCAAGCGCCGAAATTGAAGAACCTCAGAAAAAAAGTGGCGCACCTCTGTCGTAGCACGCGTCAGCTTCTAAGTACAAGTCTAAACCGCACGTTACAGCTAGTGGTTCATTCGGGTGCTGGTTAAAAGGGTTCGGTCGGTTGGGCGGTCGGCGTTCGGCGGCACGACCACTACTACCATATGAACCTTAACTAACATTCGACATCGTCAAGGTGTGACATTCGGCTTCGGCTAAAAATATGTGCTGCTGCTGCTGGCGGGAGGGTATCTCAAACGAAACAATAAATGCAGTTGTGTTACGGCAGGTAGGTGTGGAATTGCCTCTGATGTGATGCGCGGTATTCTCCTGTTGTTTATACTTTAGGAGGTTATGTACCCCTCAGACGCGTCATTTCCATTCGTTTTATTCATACATATATGTGTCACAAACCCCTCACCTAAAGCCCTTCCTCCCCCCCCCCCCCCCCCCCC
>JABAKD010000021.1:2461705-2526705 GCA_012845835.1 Undaria pinnatifida
AGTGAAAATCACTGAAATGCGTGTGTTCATCTTTCCAAAGCAAGTGTGCGACAAGCTAATTGCTTCCATTTAAGTAAGAGGACAATTGCATTCAAAAACTTCCTGTTCCGTGGCTTGCCTCCATGTCGTGGAGAAGACAGCAGTGTGAGTAAATCGCGATGCACACCACTAAACATACATACGCAGTCGTACGGTTCTGCCATAAACCCTCCCATACACACAAAACAGTGAGAAGCTGCACAGTAGGAGAGCCGGAATATCCGTATACCAGTATCTGAAACCGTATCACCACGAATAGCCCCCTTCTCAGCGCCCAAGATAGGATAGGTCCCAAACGACAAGACACAGGTGACCAGGTGAAGCGGCACATCCCACTTCCAAACCGAAAGGCTGTCGGGAGTTTAAGACGGCAATCCTAAATCCCACCATCAGTAACTGCTAAGATAGAACGGCCATCTGGAGACCAATATTGTTCCAATGGAATCCTGCCCTGATAGTGTCTTCCAACTTGAGCTTGTGCAGTGTATCGTTCCAACCGGTGCCCCTCTTCACTGTTTACCTTGTCGGTTCAATGTATTGAATGATGTGGCTCGTGCACGCTCTCCACCGAATAATCGCAGGAGTTCGACGGCGATCCCAACACCCAGTGTCATTGTTTCAAGTCCAACACATATCTTGCTTGTGAAATTTTTACGGTAACTACGGGAGGGAAAAACCAAACTAACCAGAATCTTCAGGGAAAACCTTCCAAAAAATAACACCGTCTTTGTTGACATAACATCCATCGCCCGGAACATGGGTCGACGCCGCGGCTGACCATCACACAGTTCCCCATTCCAGCATCCGAACACACACGCAAGTCGACTATGCTAAGTTATAGAGGACACACAGAGTGCCCCCTGCAGATCTTTCAATGGAGCAGGTCCTCAGAGAGTACTCACTTCATTTTCCTTCGTAGAGACGTTGCTTTATTCGATTCCACCAGAGACCCGGATAGCTTCTGAGGTCGGAGGCACGCGCCTCCGATCTATTTCCTTATTATCCCGAATATAAAACGACAACCTTATCAAACGAAACCCATCCAAATGATCTCAAATTCGAATAATTACAGGCCTTTCGAAGCCGTATCTTAACACTAGCCCACCCTGATGAGTCGCAAACGGAGAAATATGGGAGATTCGGGGAAACTCCGGTACTACGAACTAGACCATGAGTGGAAGATGTAGCTCCTCAAAACCCACTCCCACACCTCTAACCGTCTGGCTATGGAGCCAGGAACACGCGAAGAAAAGCAGTAGAAAGAAACGAAGACCCTACAACAAGGCATAAGTAACCCATCAAAAATCTGCCGCGTGCCACCGGTGTGGCGGGGGGGGGGGCAGAAAAGGCTATAATACCTTCCGCATGCTGCCGGTGTGGCGGGGGGGGACAAGAAAGGCTCTACGGCAAACCAACTACGGAAAAGGTGCCATGGCGAGGCAAGCCCTCGTCGATATGGAGGGGAGCACAGGCGCTAACACAAGAGAGAAGTCATACAAAAAACCTCCCGCGGGCCATCGGCGCGGCGGGGGGTTAGACCAGAAAACGACAAATACCCGGGATGGAACGTGGCAACACCTACAGCCCTGCTAGGGGGGGAAGTACCTAGTCGAAAAACCAAAGTAGAACAAATACAATACACAAAATATAAAAGATGACACACAGACCAATACATAGCCCTGTACCACGTTACGCGCGAACAGGATACCCTGGTCGCCCCCCGGCTCTGGGCTGAGGAGGGCGTCGGCAGGGCGAAATTGAACAATGACGGAAAGGCTACAGCCCTGCGCCTCAGATAGAGGCGTTCTATCCGAACCCTGACCCACCACATAGCAGAGGGTTCGGCAGAAAAAAAGAAAAAAAATGGAAATAACCGCCCTAAAACCCAACGAAGACCGTCAGAGCACTACGAACAACCCAAAGACAAAGACTCAAAACTCATAACCCCAAAATTCGAAGAACTATCGAGAGGCGGTGGTGGCTTAGAAGTCAACTGGCCACGGCCGCGCGTCGAGATTCGTCTACGTTACGTTGGATTCCCCGAGGAAACGCACTGGCGATGTGAGCTTGCAAGCACCAAGAGCCTCGTACGGCTCCCGTCGAAGTCGTGTGGCGCGCCGGGGGAAGAGGAAGCTTAGTCGGTCCCGGGTCGTCCAGAAAGCAGACCAGGTATACCTTGTCCTCGGTAGTGCTCGCGCTGATTTTTCCAAGCCATCATAACCCATCGTCTCCCGTGTACCAAAAGTGAGCTTCCATATGGAGTACTGTGTCGTGGTAGCGACGGAGCCAATCGGCGCCGGGAAGACAGGCGTAGCCCGTCGCTAGGAAACGTTCCCCGTTGTTGCGGGAGAGCTCACGCTGTGCCGCCCCGATCCGCATTCGACGGTAGAGGTGGTTGGTTTGGCGGTGCTGGTCCGGGATTCCGGCCCAATAACGAACGATGTGGGAGCGGGAGAGGTGGAGGTCCATTTTCCGCTCCCAGGTAAGGTTCGGAGAGTCCAGCCTAATGCGTCTTGCATAGCACCGCGATGATGCCACCTCGCCCCCTTACCGACTGATGACCAGTGATCTGCTCGACCTCCAGCCGTTGGAGGGGAGTCGAAACGTTGTATTGAGTGACGTGGTACGGCGGGGACTACTTGGAACAATTGTTGAGCACGTACTGCATCAGCCCCACCGGTAGGTACTTGGGCATGTCCCCACTGTCGTGGCGGTTGGCGCAGGGTTTGAAGCGCTCGGTTGTCACACACCGACGAGCGTCCGAGCCGGGCAGGTCGGAAGGAAATCCAAACAGAGGGGGTTGCTCCCGAGCGGCGAACCGTCCGGGGTCTCGGCGGCGGAGCAGGGGCCGACATGCCAGAATTTTGGACGTGCCCGTCCAGTTAAGCGCGAGTTTGGCCTTGAGTACCTTGGCGTCGGTGTTCTCCTTCACACCCTGGGGGATGGTACAGGCAGTGTCGGGTTACGGACGAGTAGGCCGATGTCGTCATCGATCGTATGTTTTCGAACCTCATCCGCCAGCTCCTTGATGTGTGGGAGGAATGGGCGCTTCTGCGAGAGGTAGCACGCCAAACGTCGGGCGGCAGGACGGATGGCCGGCCGATAGAGACGTAACGCATGTCGCGGCACGTCGGCTCAGCGCGGAGTTCTCGCTTCCAATCGTCACGTCAATAACGCGCGACGGAATCAGCGAACCGCAATTCAGCAGTGTCGCCAAAGGTGTCCGACCTTGTATATGCAGTCGGCGTGTCACCAGAAGGCGTGAGCCGCAAGAGAGGAGTTCCCATATAGGCTCTGCGTGGTCGTGGTCGGACGGTAGTGGACGGGCGAGTCTGCAAGAGCAGGGGTAGCGGCGGCGGGTCGAGCCGGCCACGGCCGTGGGACTCGCGGCGGGGTTGTACCTCATCTGGAAGATGGCCGAGGGGCCCCGCCGGGCCCGAATCCATCATCTACAGCGGGGGTGCACAACCCGTTGTTGTCGCCGTTCGTCTGTGCGTCGTCGAACTCCGGAATAGATAGGGCGGATGTGCGATGGGCGTCGCTGTAGCCAGGTCTTCTGCGGAGCCTGTGCCGCCCTCAATGTGTATGGCGAAAACCGAAGCGAAAACGGTGTCAGCGGCACGCGAAATCAACCTGCGACCGGTACAGCTTTCGGTAGTGGCGACGGAGAAAGAAACACGAGCGACAAATCTCCCCGGGGAAGCAGAAAGGCTGTCAATCCTTATACGTGGCTCGTGTGTGCGAAAATCGTGAAATGGGTTAGAGGTGAGAGGGAGCCCACCCAAGGCATCACGTTTAGTGCGGGGCACGAGCCCACGCAAGACAGTGCTTTCGGCGAGGGGATCGAGTCCAACCAAAGCAGTGCTTTCGGTGTGGGGTACGAGCCTACCCGAGACAGTGTTTTCGGCGAGGGGCGCGAGCCCACCCAAACCTACCGCTAGGATCGGCGAGGAGGGAGCGCGCAGCCCGCTGGTCCGTAGGAGGTATATACCGCTATCCCCAACGGGGTTGGGGCTTGTCAAACCCGCGAGGTTGAAGTTTGTCAAGCTACTGCGGTCGTACTCCGGTGCAGGCTCTGGAAAATGGGTCGGAAAAATCGGCAATGCCGTTGGCGCTGCCTTTGCGGTACTCGAGTGTGCAGTCGAACGCGGTGACGAACTCAAGCTACCGCTGGACTCGTTCATTACCCACTATGCCAATGCTCTCCTGCGTCTTGTGGACGCAGGATATGCGGAACTCTGTTCCTCACAGTACCCGCGGAGGCGTTTGGGAGCATAAGCAATGCTGCCGGTCCCCAGATCTAGAGGAGTCCAGTGCCCCTCCGAGTCAAGCGATAATCGACTGATATACGCAATTTTCATAGTGAACGAAACGTCATCCAGCGTCACAGTACCCTCGACAAAACATAGGCCGTGTTCTGACAGCGCAAGGTCAGGGCCGACGCCAGAAGCTACATCCAAACCTCCACGGCTTTCAATTAGCCAACGCGCCCGAGAAATAGGTCGGAAACGCCGAAGGGGAAGCTTTGTGATCGCTGGCCGCTGTTAATGGCCCGGTCGCGGCGGGGACGAGATTTCTTGCATTTGAAGTGCGGGTGCGGAGCCGACTAGGGGAGGCCCAGTACGCCGACCCGGTCTCGTTGTCACGAATAGCTTCACGAACAGAAGAAAGTGCCTCACCGAGCAAGTTTTCCCTCTCCACTTGCATGGGATATTGGCCCTGGGACAATCCGCCCGGAGACCAATGCCCTACACTGGGTCCAGAGGGCTGGACTCAGTCAGGAGCTTGTTGTCAGAGAAAAAAGGAATTTTTATGGCTGGATTCTGCGTAAATTGGCGTAGGTGCCAGATAGCATGACGGTTTGCTTGTTTCTGTCCCCAACACAGGAGTCAAATTTGCGCACGCCTCGACCGATGCGTTTGCGTGTGCTTGGACTAGGCGACGACATAATGAGCCCCACTGCTCGATGGTCTTGGAAAAGCTTGGTCTTTTGGGCCATCATGTACTGCTCCGCTCAAAAACATGGCACGTCGTCCACGGCACAGGACGAAGGGGACCACGATGGAAAATATTATGGGGGCTGCCGGAATAACACCACTTTGTCTGTAGAGTATTCGAGTGAAGGGTCAAAATCCGTGTTGGAACTTGGGCCTGCAATGTCCCCGTCCGGGAACACCAGGCCTCGGGAGGACGACGCGAAAACGAACCCGTGGTTTCTTGCCTCGGGTCTTGCTTCGCTCGGTGGCGGAAAAGCGCGAGAATCCGCTCTAACTGCGTCTGAAAAATGGCAAAACCTTCGGTGCCGACCCGTCGTAGCCTCGTTGGACATTTGTGCGTCTGCAATGTCCCCTTTTGGGAACACCAATCCTCGGCTCTTTGGGCCTGTAGTGTCCCCTTGCGGGAGCACCAGGCCTCGGGAGCAAGATGCAAGTCCGAACCTGGGGTTTCTCGTTCTCCTCACTCGCTGGCGGAGACTCGAAAGAAGCCGCCCTCGCTGCATCCGGAAAAGAGTCCAACACCGACGGTGCCAACCCGTCGGTAGCCTTGTTGGGCATTTGGGTATGCAATGCCCCCCTCTGGGAACACCAGTCCTGGTCTCTTTGGGCCTGTAGTGTCCTCCTCAGGAACACCAGGTCCCGGGAGCACGACGCAAATCCGAACCCATGGTTTCTCGCGTCGTGGTCTCTTCGCTCTTTGGCGTATAATCGGGTGAAAACTGTTCTACCTAAGCCCGAAGGGGCAGGGGCTCTGAGCTGTTTCTGCTTGACGGTAGGCGCAATTACTCCGTAAAATTACAGGAATAGCGTCCAGCTGATCGAGCTGGAGGCCGTGGCATCACCACTGGCCCGTCGCGCAGTGTCGGATCTTCATCCTGTGCCACTGGGGCAGACGTAGCCTGAAAGACGTGGGTTAGCTTGTTAAAAGACGAAGTAGGGTCCGGAGACCTGTGGGCGTCTCCTGAAGCGGGGCTTGGGCAAGGCAAAAATATTTTTACCTGAGGAGGCTCTTTTCCGTTGTGTCTCTTGGAGAAGGGAGACGAGGTAGCTCATCTTGTTGACTCCTCCTTGACGGAAAGAAAGACAAAGCGCCCGTTGTTATCGCGAGCAAACACCGAACCGAGCCTCGCCAAACGATCTCGGGGTTTTAGTGTTGGCCTTCCCACATCTCAAATCGACCGCCACCTCGTGGTGAGAAAATAATGTTTCGAGGGTCGACTGTTCCACACCTCAAACCGACCGCCACCGCCTGGTCAGGGAGAAGGGGGGATGAACACATACGCGTAAAAAGGCGACGCGCCGTCACATCAGCTAAATTGCTGCGCGACGCGTGCCTGGGGGGGGAGCGCAAAACGCAGGCTCCCGTGCCATGGTTGATGGGGGCGGCGTTTGGAGCGCGTACTCCTGTTGCTTAGTTTATGCCGCGGCTGAGGAAAACGGCGCTGAAAGCGTGGTTCCCGTCGCCGAACTCATACCATGTCCGAAGGAAACGTCGCTGGAAGCGCGCGTTCTTGCCGTCGAAAAAATGAAAGAGTTATAAAATTACCTGGCTGGAGGAAACCACGCTTGAAGCGCTAGTTTCCGCCGCCTGTACTACGCCGTGAGAACCATCCGTAGACGGCGAAGGAGCCCGTTGGCACTTGACAGAGGCATTCTGTGCTGCTTGACCGGATAGGCTAGCAACAGAACACGAGCATCTTCTGAAACCAAAATAGGTAACCGCCGACAATGTTGTCGACGGTGCCGTACCGACGTCGAGCTGTCGATTGCTGTTTCAGAATGTGCCAGGTTGGCGCGCAAGTGTATTTTCGCCCGGGTTGTGGGCGGCTCCAAAGGGCATTCGAGGAGCAGGAGTGGAGGCAAAATAGGCGGGCGAGCGTAGGGTACCACCATGGTGACCCGACGTGTATGTGGTATCGTTGTTACTGTTTACCTGGCCCTGATCCTGATGGTACGCTCGCGATCGACCTGAAAGATGGCGTCGATTTGTTTTGTGGGTGTTCGGGCGAGATGATTTATTTTCTCGGCGGTAGCAGACCATGCGTGTTTGTCAACGTCGGTGTGCGTCATCGTGGCCAAGTAAACCAAGTTCAGGGTTCAAGTAGCCACTCGCATTAATGAAAGGATGCCTACAATGCTTGAAGAAATGGTTGTCTTCGCGGCAGTTGAGGCAAAGCCCGCGGTTTTCTCGGAGGGCATCAGCGCGAGGTAAAAGGAGGCCGCTCCTACGGGGAGGGTCGTCTGTCTTGAACGAGGCCTTAACGGCGAAATCGTCTGCATAATGACGCTCGTCTAGTGGTCAGCAGTTCGATGTGTGGTCAAGCCAAGGGTCAGATGAATCATCGATGGGCATGACAGTTGAATGATGGCTCGATCCCGTCTGCCACGAAAGCGACTGGGACGGCAACCGGCCCTGGCTGCGCCCATGATCGGCGGGCCGGGGCCCCGACGGGGCGGATGACCGCGCTCCCGTCGAAGAAACAGGGAGAGAAAAAAATGTTTCGCCTTCGAAGGCAAGTGTCATATTATGAGCTTGGCCACTAAAACCCCGCCACATAGCGTCTAATGAGGCGTATGGCCGCGGGTCCGTTGCTTTCGAACCAGGGTACAACGCAGGCGGGAGAGCCGGAAATTGCTCATTCGCCGCCACCCGAACCACCTCCGACACCACATCCGTCCCCGCAGACAAAACACGCTCACTCCCCGTAGCGGTCGGCACAAGTACGCGAAACAACCGACTGAAATCAGAAAAAGGCATGCCGTTACACATTTCGAAAGTATGCAACTTAGTGTAGACCTCCTCCGCGTCAACCCCGTCGAATTGCGTCATCAGCAGGCGCAATAGGAGGGTGAAAGCCTCAGGCCCAGATGCTCCTCCTGCACTGTCTCTTGACACCTCTTGCCTGCTACTACGTTCACCTCGCTGTGGTCCGTGGTCGAGGACGAAGACGAGCGGGAGGAGGTTGACGAGCCGTCTAACGCTGGACGTCCTCTCGCGCCATTCCTCCGCCCTCCGTTGCCTCCGCCAGAGCTGCGACAAACTGCCCCGGTTGTTGGACCAGAGTTGCCCCCTCGGCGGCGCCCTCAGCTATACCAGCACCCGATGCGACTTCCCCGTCTCCACCATCGCTGTCACTCCCGCGGCGGTGGTGGTGGTCGCCACCGTCACCATTTTTGCCGCCATCCCCATGGTTGCGGTCCCCGCGGTCGCGAGTGTCGCTGCGTCGCTGCTTCCCCCGGTTTCGTTCTGCCAACTCGTCCTCCGGGGTTCGGCCAAAAGACGGGGTCGGGGTCTCGGCGTGGGCTATCATCAGGGCCTTGACGAGGTCAAGGGTCGTGCCGGCTCTCGTCTGTCCAGCATAGGGCCGTACAATCCACGCGAGTCCAAGCCGCTTCAACTGAAAGGACGTCCGCCTGCCGCGACGCCGGCCTCTCTGCCGAGAGGAAGGCGCAGGCCGTTTCCACCACCGGGGTCGCCAACGCTGAGGAGAAGTCTACACTGGTGCAGACGCCATGCGCGCGACCCATGCCCTTGAAGAAGGCGTCGTTTCCGGGTCGGGGTCGCTGGGATGCGACACCCTGCGGGCGCGACGAAGGCGAGGGCGCCGTGTTAGCTCCCGCCGCAGCCGACGCAACTAATTAGGCGAGGATTTGTTTCTCTTCGCTACCAGGGACGCCTCCCGCGAAGCGGTCTTCGCCCGCTCGATATCTTTGCCAAACCGACGTCGGAGTGCAATCTTCTGGTTAAGTCGTCGAGCGCCCGCTGGGCCCACCCCGCCGCAGATGCCAAGTCCAAGGGGCGGCAAGGGCGCCCCGGTCCCGGGAGCTCTGGGGGTAGCGCTCTGTCGAGCGCGGAGAGCGCACGTTGCGGCGGTGGTGCCCTGCCGAACGCGGGGGGGGCAGCTGGTGGCGCTCCCCCGGGGCTGGCGAGGGCTGGCGTCGAGACGCCCCCGAGTCCGGTGGGGGTTGTTCCATCTTCTCCTTTGCGCGAACCGCCGAGTGGACCCTCTTGGTTGGTGGGTCCGGGTGGAAGTATGGTGTTCCGTTTTCTGTCTCGTCACCGGAACACACCTCCGGTGCCCCCCCCCGTCTCGAGTCGCGAGATCTCGAGCGAGCTCTTCCTGTCTCGTGGGCATCCAGGTTGGGGTGGGTGGAAGACCTCAGCCTGCCCGAGTAGCCCGCTTCCTCACTGGTAGACATGTTGCTTGTTGCCTCTATGGAAGGCAGCGAGGGGAGGGGGTGTGGGGGAAGGTGACGGTATGGGAACGACGCACAGATATATTGTTGTGGTGTCCCTGCTGCTAGTAGCGGTATATCTGTGTTTCAGCAAACAGAAAGACATGGGCCTCCGCTCCGTCTAATCGGCGGACAAGGTCAGTACAACGCTTGAAGAAAGCAGTTTCCTCACCGACCGGACTAAATAGGGATGGTCGCGCCTACACAGTAGTGCTGCTCGCTGCTGTGCATATAGGTACCGACAATACCAACCGCACAAAGATAGGGAGTATACCCCCCGAACAAGGTAGTTTCTCCACCGTCCGCACTATAGGGGGACCATCGAGCCTGCAGTAGTGCTGATTGCTGTAGTATCACTGCTGTGTTAACAGGTAACTGCAATTCCAACTGCACCAAGATGGGTAGTAAGGCGTACGAAGAAGGCAGTTCCCCCACCGACTGCACTATAGAGGGGCGGTCGAGCTTACAGTAGTGCTGATTGCTGCAAGTAGCTCCTGTGACTACGGGTGACGACAACACCAACCGCCTTAAAAAGGGTAGTATAATACCAAGACCAGCTGAAGAAAAGGTGTGTACGTCCACAGCCGAATAGAAAGGCTGTTTGCCCCCAAAGATACCGCATCAAACGGGCGGATCCCCTCTTGCACTATTACAGCTGTAAAGCGCAGTATCTCCGCGAACTGTAGTACACGCTCTGTAACGGGCAGTAGCTGTCCACACATGTGCAGAGAAGAAAAAACAAATGCCAGGCATAGAGCCTACGAAGCGGTATCGCCAAGGGCAGCACATGTATGTACCAACAGCAGCAGAAACGCGGCGTTTGCGCCTACAGTAGTATCGTGCTCAGCGTCTCCGCCAACTGCAAACCGCATTGAAACGGACATACCCGTCGCGACAGCTGCAAAAACAAATTGCGCATTCATCCCAGCACCATTGGCAGCACGCGTACCGTGAAATATTTTTGCAGCATTTATCCTAGCATCTTTGTGGAACCCCGTAAAAAACATTCATGCAGCATTTATCCTAGCAGCATTTAGGAACCCCGTAATTTTGTTTGCAGTATTTATCTTGGCAGCATCGTTGAAGGGCAGCACATGTACCGATAGGAAGACGGCCTAACGCCCTGGCAGCTGACAGAACGAATCCGTACCCCTCCGACCGCACTATAAAGGGACAGTTACGTTGACAGCAGTGCAGAGTGCCGCACTGTCGCAGCTGTGCCCACACAGAAAGTGGTATTAATCCCCGCGTACCCATGAATGGTGGAATATAGGGAGGGCATCGTACACGCCGACAGCCTTGCCCAAAACAAGCCAGCACAGAGTCTCAGCGTTCACTAAATTCAAGTTCTAGTCACGGTGGGCCAGGACGAAAAAAAAATCTCGAATCGAACTTGCCAATAGTACTCGCACACCAGCGAAGAGGGTCAGAGGTGCGGTGCGGTAACTGTGGACGCTGGGGCGGCGCAGGGTCGAGCTATGTGGTGGATGGGCAGGAGCAAAGTAGGCGGCTTGGCTGCTGCACAGTGATTTCTACAGCAGATAATCCGGCGGTATATGGCATGCATTGACAGCGAGCCCATTATGCTACGCTGTAGTTGGTACCTCTGCAAATATTATGGTGGTTGAAACTACATAACGCACAGTAGTGGAACGCTGTTGATCAAGAATGACCGGAGAGGCGTCCGAGGTGCGTGAAATTAGTAGCTGTACTATTTTCGGCATAAAGGGAGCAGCAGTTTGTTCCACGCGCAAGACGGATCGACGTATGTACTGAAACCTATACGATAACGCGTGTACTGGAAGAATTCGCCAAACGAAAAAGCCCAAACATTCCACGAGCATCGCCTGTTCCTTCCCAGGTAGAATGGCAAGAAAGGAGCCCCTACATGAGCTCCTAGAGCACGGTGCCCGTAGTCCAAGGGGGTCCCGCGAAGGGCGGTCTGGTTCCGACATTAAAGGTGTATGCTGGTCGATGGGCTCTCTCAGCAAGCGAAGTCCCCGTCGATGGTCACTCGAAGGGTTGATTCCAGTATGCTTGTCCGTGGCGTGTCGAGCATATGTCTTCTAGCTCCGAAGCGCCAAAAAAAGTAAAAGTCGATGGCCGATCTTGGGGCTTGTGCTGGCAACTCGCGGAGATGTGCTGTGCAACATGCTGGCAGAACGCGGAGCAAACAAGTCTGATGGGTGGGGTTTGGGCAGTTCCGCTGCGGAATGGCTTATATTGCCAACTGGCGGGGAACTGATGCGACCAAACGCCGGGACGAGAAGTGTGCTCCGAAGAGCAGTGTCATCCGCACGTACTCGGAAGATGTCGTCTGTGTGGTGCGTGCCCAGCGACCAACAGGAGGGACCAAAATCCGAGACGAGGGATATGCTCCGCGAAGCAGTGTCGTCCGCACGTACTTAGAAGGTGTCGTCTGTGTGGTACGTGTCCGGCGACCAACAGGAGGGATCCCTGCCATCTCACTGCTGTTGTGGTCGCCGTTGTAGGAGGAAGGGCGCTCCCTCCATTGAGAAGCCACCCAAGAAGGAACAGGGGTTGTGGGCTCGTTGGAAATCAAAAGCAAAATCGCTACGAAAAAGAAAACGGAGAGATTTGAGGGACGCTGCCACAATAGCATATCAAGCTCGTCTACGCAACATGTTGAGTTGTAGGGGGGGGACAGAGTGCCCCCTGCAGGCCTGTCGATTGAGTAGGTCCCCGGAGAGTACTCACTTTTTTTCCTTCGTAAAGACGTAGCTTTAATTGTTTCCATCAGAGCCCCGGATAGCTTCTGAGATCGGAGGCACGTGCCTCCGATATATTTCCTGACTTTCCCGAATATAAAACGCCAACGTTATCATACGAAACTCATCCAAATGATCTCAAATTCGGATAATTACAGGCCTCTCGAAGCCGTATCTTAACATAATGCTATATTTCCTCACTACCGGTTTCTTCATTTCGTGTGCTGCACTATGCTAGATCGCTGTTGAGGTTGACAACCACCTATTATTATTCTGGAAGTAGCCCGCATTGTACAAGTCAAATGCAGTCTTTAGCCAGTTCCTAGGGCCTAGTATGGTATGTTTTCTTCTCTTTTCTTTTCCTTGCTTCCTCTTCTTGTCTTGTCTTTTCTTGCCTTTCTTCTATTTTTCTGTTCTTTTCTTTCCTTTCTTTTTCGTTATTTTTTTTGTTCGCTTTCTTCTCTTTTCTTTCCTTTCCTTTATCTTCTTTTATTTTGTTTGCTTCTTTTCCCCATTTGACTTGCGTCTGTCGTGCGTATGCGTAGTGACAGATACTACGTGTAATATATTCGAGGTATTCTTTCTTGGGTGGCAAGCGGTATAGTCGGTTTCTCCAGGCGTGAGTAATGGGACGTATGCACCGGTATGGACCTGTCACATCCAGATTTCACTTTTATATGTGTCTGGTGGAGGCCTGAACTGCGTCAGCTGTGATATATGCGTGTACCACCTTGGGTTGTTCGTGTTTTTCCCTAGGGTCTTCCTCAGCTCCAGAGTGACTGGAGCCTGTCCTGTGACCACGGACTTGATTATGAGAACAACAACAACAACAACGACAGCAACAGCAACAACAACAACAACAACAACAACGACAGCAACAACAACAACAACAACAACAACAACAACAACAACAAGAAGTCAACCAAACTGCAAGATATGTGCTATCGATTTTCGCGCGTACCCGAAATAAAATACTGGTACTAACAATACTATCATTATCCGGGCGTACCTTAAATATAATACTACTGGTACTAACCGTCCTCCTACAGCCATCAACCGCCACCAATTTATCTGTAAAACCGCATGACGTACGATATCGTTCCACGAATTTTGTCAGGAAAATACACGGCACACAACCGAAATCAAGCATTATGTTTCGGAGATGGCGAATTCGTTCTCAATTGCTCCCCTCTTTGGTGCGTGAGGGAAAATGGTTGATTGAGAATGAACGGGGTACTTTGCTGTACATACGTCAATCAGAAATACGGCTGTCGCCAGCTACTACTACTGCTGACATGATCGATTATCAATTTGTCAAGCATCCTGCATCCTGTGCCTAGCAATCTGTTGATAAGCAGAGCTATCATACCACAAGCAGTCACATCTGCCGGTGATTGGGGCAAGAGGGGCTGCGGGAAGGGCAGGAGCGAGACGGCGCGTCAACATGGTGTAGAAGTGGTAGGAGAGTTGGTCCCTTGTGCTGGGTGTTCAGAAGCCAAGGGGAGGAGGATGCCTGTCCCGAGACCTACCAACAGTTGCTCGACCAAACCCTTTGCTTCGAACAGGGATGGTACCACGTACGGTACACGATCGTTATCGTGTTTGTTGGTCCCTACGAAGTGTAGACTAGAGGGCGTACCAGTTTAGCTGACAATAGTGGGGTAGTGGAGTATCCGGTACGAAGACAAGTATAAGACGTACCAGGATATACATGATAAAATGATGCATTCTTTCCAAAACCGTCACATTCATCCCCTCAAAATAATGTATAGTTTGCACGCACAGATTAAGCTGCCTCCCCCCCCCCCCCATGTTAAACTGGTGCATTTTTTTTTTTTTCCCGAAACCGTTAGATTCATCCCCTTGATTGAAAGGATTTATAGCTTAAACGCACAAAGTGCCCGCCCGTCCGCCCCCCCCCCCTCCCCCCCCCCCCCCTCCCCCCCCCCCCCCCCCTCCCCCCTCTCCAACCCCGCTCGCTTTTGATCAAAACCAGGCCCCCACGTCCGTCAAAACTCCGCCCCCCCCCTCACCGGTTATTCGACTCACAGGGTTCACGTGATAAACGGATACATTTCCCTCCACAGCTGTCAGATTTTGTCCCCCTCAGAAACGGGTTTTATAGTTTCCGCGAACACTCTGACTAAAATCACCCTGTTGACCCTGATAGCTACACTGTAGTTGTATGGGGAGTCGCCGACCTATATCCTTAATGAGTACACACAACTCGTAATACGCGCGATCGGATTATCACACACAGCTTGCAAAGATGAGTTTCGACGAAGTCTTCGATCTCACAGCTGGAGTGTATTTTCATTTTTTATAATATATTTCGTTGCTCCTAGTCAAGGCACATCGTGAAGAAAAGAAGACTCACTCAGTGGAAGAAGCACAACGGGGAGTGACGGCGAAATATCCCACAATAACTCACGGCTGATGTCCTTGAAATATTTTTTTCAAAATATCCCAAAATAATTCCACCATCCCGGTTTACCGCTACGATGTGTAGCCAATAGCCAACCTATCTATCACTGGAAACCCCTACTACACCCAACCGTCATCATATCTGCATAATATCTAAGCATACAATCAACAGGTGTTTTTATTCTTATATCCGGTCTATAGCCCATCCATCCACGGAGGATTCCCCTGGCACACAAGCTGCCCTGAGGACCAGTTTGCTAAAATTAGGTGCAGTTCTACAGCAAACTTCACGCGTGTAATTTTATTAAAATATTCTAACGACGTCAGCTGTGAGAACGACGAATTTAGGGTCGACACTCATTTTTTGCAAGCTGCGTAATTGTTACGGCAAGCGTTATCTGGGCATCACGAGATACATAGTCACATATTTGCTGCTGTTGCCACTAGCAACTCCGATCGCAGAGGGAGCCAGAGTTGGGTTTATCATTGAGGCAAATACTACCCGCAGCCGGTTTCGAACAAGCTCTTCACGCTCGGGGCAGCAACATCTATCTTTCCTTCATTCATGTAAGCTGCCTCGATTACTGGACCATTGACGATCTACGGAATAATCGTGTCTTTCGCCTCTTTTTTGGGGGGGGGCATTGGCCCTTGACAGGCTGAGAACCGAATCCGTTTTCGTTACCCCCAGCCCCTATATGAATTGAAGGTATCTGGATATTGTATGTAGACATTTTGGGCGTTTGCCACCAAAATACTTGCGGGACCCCGAAAGAAGGAAATGGAGTAGTTTTCCGATTACTGTAAGTCTGTATCATTGCTAGAAGAGCAGAACTGCTGCACACATTTGTGATGACTATACTAAGATATTTGATTAACTGCTTACTTCTCAATCTAAACTGCGTGGCCACTAAATGGCACCCGTTTGCCTTCTGCATCACATTGCGATATTATGCACGGGAAATGGAATGGATAGGTCGGCAGTTCCTCACCGCTGCACGTGTATTTTTGGAATATATACATATATATATATGCCTTCGTCGACGCTACCGGGTTCAATATGTCCCGACTGTAGCGACTGCCTGTTTGTGGCCCTCCAGTCTCTGGCGGCACGTTCTACGGTATGCTAGCGGCAAGCCAGTTCTGTCGCTCGAAGGCTCCTCTCTTGGGGTGCTTTGTGATAATAGTCTCTTTCCTCTCTTGCGAAGCTTTGTGCTCGACAAAAAAAATGATGACTGCTGATAAAATCTTGAACTAATTCACAGGTTTGAGGTAGGTACACGACGAAAATGTACTCCTCTTGATGAATATTACTAGTGCGCATCTGTAACAGGTACCGTGCGAGTACAGCTGTCAGGTACAAGCATGCCAGAGTATCAAACAACACAAGTGAAAGGCTCAACGATATATATATACTTCCCCACCTCCCCACCCTTCCACCCCACCCCCAACCCCGCCCTTTCGAACACTCCGCCCTCTACTCACTGGTTGTACGACTTATACAGGCGATAAACATGATAAGCTGGTGCATTCTTTCCAAAACCGTCACATTTATCCTCTTAAAGGGCATATAGTTTCCACGCAAAATTGATCTGCCTCGCCCGTCCCGGCCCCCGCCCCCCCATGATAAACTGGTGCATTCCTTCCAAAACCGTCACATCTATGCCCTTAAAGAATGTATAGTTTCCACTCACAGATTCAACTGCCTCGCCCGTCCCGTCCCGCCCCCCGCCTGCCCCCCCATGATAAACTGGTGCATTCTTCAAAAACCGTCAGATTTAACCCCTTCTTCAAGGGTTTATAGTTTCCACGCACAAATAAATGGAGCTGCCCCCCCCTCCGCCCCCCCCTCCCCCCTACCTCCCCTCCCTGACCTCCGTCTCTTTCTTTGATGATCAAAATCAGGCCTCAACGTTCTCAATAAATCCACCCTCGTCTCAGCGGTTTTTCGACTTACAGGATTCACTTGATAAACTGATGCATTTCCTTCCACATCTATCTGTCAGATAGATGTTGTCCCCCTCAGAAAAGGGTTTTATAGTTTCCGCGCACAGACCGCCCAACATCACCCTGTTGACCCTGAAAGCTACACTGTAGTTGTAAGGGGACTCGCCGACCTATATCCTTAATGAGGACACACAACCCGTGATACGCGGGATCGGAGTATCACACACAGCTTGCAAAGATGAGTTTGGACAAAATGTTCAGCTGGAGTGTATCTTCATTTTCATAATATTATGCGTGTACCACCTTGGGGTGTTTGTGTTTTTCCTTGGGGTATTCTTCAGCTCCAGAGTGACTGGAACCTGTCCTGTGACCACGGACTTGATGATGCGGGTTAGTGTGAAAACAACAACAACAAGTCGACCGACCAAAAGAAAAATTATGAGAATTAAAATACACTCTAGCTAGCTGTGTGATCGATTTTTTTTGTCGAAACGCATCTTTGCAATCTGTGTGTGATACACCGATCGCGCGTATTACGGGTTTTGTCTCCTCATTAAGGATACAGGTCAGCGACCCCCCTTGCAACTACTGTGTAGCTATCAGGGTCCACAGGGTGATGTTAGACAGTCTATGCGCAGAAACTATATAACTCGTTTCTGAGGGGGACAAAATCTGACAGCAGTGGAAGGGAATATATATATATGTTTATCAAGTGAATCCTGTAAATTAAATAACCGGCGACGGGAGGGCGGAGAGTTTTTGAGGACGTGGGGGCCTGTTTTTGATAAAAAGGGGGGCGGCAGGAGGGGAAGGGAGGTGGGGAAGCTCTATTGGTGCGTGGAAACCATAAATCCTTCTTGTTGTGGGGAAGGAGGGGGGGGGATGTGGCGGGGAAAATATATGGTATCATCTCTCGTGCGTACCCGAAATATAATACTTGTACTAACAATACCCGTCATCATCTCCCGGGCGTACGTTAAAATATATCACTACCAGGGTACTAACCATGCCCCTACAGCCATCAACCGCCACCAATGTATCTGTGAAACCGGATAGCGTACGATATCGTACCAGGAATTTTGTTGGGAAAATACACGGCACACAACCGAAATCAAATATTATGTTTCGGAGATGGCGAATTCGTTCTCAATTCCGTCTCTCTTCTTTGGTTCGTGAGGGAAAACGGTTGATTGAAAATGAACGGGTACTTTGCTGCACATACGACAGACAGAAAATACGAATGTTGGGAGCAAGCGGTAGCTACTCCTGACATGATGGATTATCAATCTGTCAAGCATCCGGCATCCTGTGCCTAGTAACCTGTTAATAAAGCAGAGCTATCATACCACGAGCAATCACACACTTGCCGGTGGTTGGGGCAAGACAGGCTGAAGGACTGGCAGTAGCGAGACGGCGCGTCAACATGTTGTAGAAGTGGTAATAGAGTTGGTCCCTTGTGCCGGGTGTTCCGAAGCCAGGGGGAGGCAGATGCCTGTCCCGAGATCATCCAACAGTTGCTCGACCAAACCCTTTGCGTCGAACAGGGGGATAGTACCGCGTACGGTACTCGATAATTGTCGTGTTTGTTGGTCCCTACGAAGCGTAGAGGGCTTACCTGTTGAGCTGACAATAGTGGTGGAGTTGAATCGACGGTATGGAGACAAGTTTAAGACGTACGTGGACTAGACTTATTTGCTAATTAATACAAGGGCTCCGCATGGGTGCCGGCATTCGCCGGCGCCCATGCTTCGGGTAGGGCAGGGCAGCACTTCGACCAACTTAAGGTGTAGCTGTCCGACTTGGCATGCATTGAACTTTAAAGTAATGCCATGAGTTTAATACGCACATGGGATTATGAAAGTCATTCTTTGACAAAAGAAAAAACGTAATACTATACAACAAAGAAGGCAAGGATAGGCGAAACAAACTATGCCAAATGCGCCGTCGAGTAAAAGTTGGCGTCTATTAATATCAAACAAAAATACCGAAAAGAGTATTATTGAGAACCTGCGTCACCTCTAGGCGAAATAAAAGAGGCCTTGGCATAAATGAAGAGACTGCACTGCTGTCACCGTGGCAATGGAGGTTCGAAGTCGACAGGATGAAAAGTCGGTTTGCATCAAACGTCGACATGAGGACATGTCAGCCGGCGAGATTTTGGAAGAAGATTGCTTTGTTTGTAACGTGAAGGCTGTCGCATTGATTGGTCTGCGTGGTCGCGGGCGAGGAGGAAAACGTAGAAGAGGAGGGCGATCTCTCGTTGGGGCGGCGTTGTCTAAGATTGGTGCGGGGGTGGCTTTGCTCGTACGGGAGGTTGGCGTAGCGCTTCTTCTCTGTTTTTTCTCGGGAAGGCGGGATATGTGTGTCTGCTGTCTTTTCTTCGTGGGGGCTTTCACGTTGTCGAAATCGGACGCGTCCCCTCAATGCATAATATCCGGAGTGTCTCTACCATGACGACTGACTGCTGATAGTGCCGTGCGTATTTCCTAGAGACTGACATATTATTTACTGGTAGTAATAATAATATACCTTTGCAACATTTTTTGTTCTTCATCCCATTTATTATCCCCGCACCACTCTCGCGCTCCCTCCCAGTGTTAACTCAGATCCGGGGTCACATAGCGGGCCCTCCTCCTCCCTCCCCACTTCGGCACGTGCTTTCATTTTTACCACGAGGAGAATCCAGCATTTTCTTCCCTCGTCGACTCGCGTCGAACCAACCACGCTGCTAGGCGCTCTCAGCAGTTGATCCCAATTTTTTTTTTTTGTATTTTTGCAAATAAAGTCAAATCTCATCGTGGTGGGTGTCGAACTCAAGGACAACCAAACGTTAGTAGTATTCGAGGGTAAAACCACTATTATTAATAGACCATCGGGGCGTCCGGCTGACAATTGATTAAAACAAAACAGGCTCTTTGCATAGAGATTACATTCCCTCCCCCATACTGTATGATGTTACGATGGTTGACGCGATATGTATATAATAGAGCGACAAATACCTAAATATCAGCGTACGCGGAGTTTTAGATATCATGAATAACGAACGACCGCAACGGCAGAGCACGGCAAAGCATAGCGCTTCGCTCTGCTGAGCTAGCGGTGCGCTGCTGAGCGGAGCCGCAGGGCATCGCACGGCACTGCACGGCGCTTCGTTGCTGTAAGCTATAGCGCTGCGATGGGGTGCTGGGCGGTTTCGAGCTGATGAGCCAAGTCCAGATCTCAGCCGATGAAGCTTCGTCAAGTACAAAACAAATGGTGCGAAACAAAGAAAAGCTAAAGCTGGGCCGTTCCGCAACTAATGCACAGGCGGCAAATTAGCGGCAAATGGTAGGAAGTTCAACTTACTACACAAAAAGCAAGAAAAAATCGCGAAAAAGTTCAAAATCGTGTTGGCAGAAAAAACAAACTTGGAGGAAGCAGCTGAACGGTCAAGAAACAGGCAATATTTCAGTTGTTGTTGTTGTTGTTGTTGTTGTCGTTCTCACATTAACTCGCATAATCAAGTCCGTGGTCACAGGACAGGCTCCAGTCACTCTGGAGCTGAGGAATACCCTAGACTAGGGGGAAAACACAAACCAAAGGTAAGTGGTACACGCATAAATCACAGCTGACGCAATTCATGCCTCCACCAGAAACATATAAAAGTGAAATCGGGAGTCAGTCTACGATATGCCAGGTCCATATCGGTGCATACGTCTCATTACTCGGACCTAGAAAAACCGACTATACCGCTTGCCACCCAAGAAAGACTACCACGTATATATTTCACGTGGTATCAATCACTACGCATACGCACAACAGACTCAAGTCGATTGGAAGAAAGAAACAAACAAAGAAGAGAAAGGAAAGGAAATGGGTGTATGGGGCCAAGAAAAAGAAAAGGTAAATAATTTTGGGGGGTCTACTGGTGAGTCTGCCACCAGAACGATGCCACGTGGTTTTTCGACGATCTACAGCAGTAGTACTACGAACGACTTCCGATACGCCCACCGAAGCACGGACTACCGGCGAAATACGCGATCGACAGCTGGCCGTGGTTGTCACGCGTCTCTGTGTTGGGGGCCCCTGTGCGCTGCCTCTTGTTGGCTCTTGTTTGGGTAAAACATGCGGTGTGCTCGATGGTCTCACGGCAGCAGCACACCAGAATCAGAACGTCCGCTCGTACGACGTATCATTCTGACAGGAGATGTAATATTTTTGTCTCCATCAATATGAACATAAAACGGTTGTTATATATTCGACAGTGTGATGCATGTACGACTAAACTTGCCAACTGCACTCGTACTGCACTTTGAGCTATCTGCTGTGGTTCTGGTTGCTACTAGTTGCTGCAGTATGTGCTAGAAGTTTCGCCCTTAGGCTACTGCTGCTGCACTTGATGTTGTGTGTTCGCCAATGTCGTCAGTTGGCGTTCATGCTCGTCGTACATACTGCAGCACTGCTGTTCTCACCCTGCACGTAGAGTTTTCCTCGTACCTCGACGGCACGACGGCGAGCTCAAAAGAGAAGGGAGGTGACATGAAATGGCATGGACAACGACCACATAGAAGCGATCACAGCGGGATAATTCGCCGCGAATCAAGCGCACTCGTTCATGCCTACAGCAGAGGCTGCCTGGAATGTCAGCGGCCATGCTAAAGACAGGGCCAAAGGCCGAAGAGACGGCTCTACCTGCTTGGTTTAGTCTCGAGATTATGTTACATGAAAATTTCATGATTCCATGGTTTGGGAGTTATTTGTCATGAAAAGTTTTGCCGTCGGTAATTTGTGTCGCGAAGTTGTTGGATATCGTCGGTAACTTGTGTCACGTTTTAGGTGAAACCACACTAAAAAAATGAATTTCCAGCTGGCAAAACGAGCAGAAACAAAAGCAATAAAAAGGCCCGGCAAGAAACCAAATGAACTATTAATAGTAAGAAAATACAGCAAAGAAACTAACGCTCGAGAGTATGCCACCGCGAAATTCCAAACATTGTCACGTACCGTTTGGAAATGATGCCAATTTTGTAAATCATTTAGGCGTTGCACACATTAAGATTCAACAATTTATCCAAAATTCCTCCTCGACATGCGGTATTTTTGCAACTTCTTGCTCGTCTCGCTCGGCACCCGTCCGCGTTCACGTCGATGTGCGGAACGGACACGGCAGGGAGAGGGGCGTTGGAGCCACCCCCCGAGGGCGGCGCTCGAACCAAGCTATATTCGACCGAGAATTCCAGTTCCGCGAATCGCATGCTTCGGCCGAGACAAGAAACTCCTGACCAAATACATGGCACCAAGGAATGATATAATATATATTTATGTTTGTGCTGAAAGCGCTCGGTTGGTGCATCCCTGGCATATGCGAGTTTGCACGGTCCAGCTTACTTGCGGAACGGTCCTGCTTTTTTCTTTGATTTCTTGCTCCACTGTGATCTATTTTTGTTACAAATATAATATAAAAATTAAAATGCACTCCAGCTGTGAGATCGAATATATTGTCGAAACTCATCTTTGCAAGCTGTATGTGTGATACTCCGATCGCGCGTATTACGGGTTTTGTGTCTATCGCTTTTTTCATGGGGATCACTTGTTTTTACCGATGACACCTAAATTCGAACCACCGAAGACCAAGCTTAAAATCGGACAGTCTATCTCCTAAATCACCATTAATATCTACTTGAGTATTTTATTTTTACAAATAAAATTGATAAATAAATAACAACTACCAGTGAGTGGTCGATTTTTCATGAGGATCATTTTTTTTTCCGATGACGCCCGGATTCGAACCAGCGAAGGTCAGGATTATAAACGGACAGCCTATCTACTATAGACCACAATGTCACAGCATCAGTGGCATCTACCAGTGTTGATATTTTTTTATGTGCAACTACTACTACTGCTGTATATTGGCGAAACATAGATGTAACACGCATCTAGCTTGCAAAGTTGAGTTTCAAGCATTCAATCGGTCGTACTCACAGCTGCTAGCAGCTGACGTTTGTCAAATTTTGTTCAAAATATATATCAATTTTTTTTAGCAGGATCATTTTCTTTTCCGGATGACACCAGGCACCTGGCTCTTCAACCAACGAAAACCAGGCTTACAAGTAAGTGGACGGTCTATCTACTAGACCACGAAGTCGCATTGCTGTTGTTTTTTTATTTTTTACAAAAAAAATGTATCGATTTTCGTGAGGATCATTTTTTTTTTTCGATGACACCCGGATTCGAACCAGCGATGACTATTTTGTTACAAAGACCTACATCCTTAATGAGGACACACAACCCGTAATACGCGCGATCGGAGTATCACACACAACTTGCAAAGATAGATGAGTTTCGACAAAATATTCGATCTCACAGCTGGAGGAGTGTATTTAATTTTTTTTAATAAAATATGTACTTCGAAGTATCAATTTTTTAATGATTCTTTTTCTTCTTTTTTTTTTATTCTCCGGCGGATCGGGGGAAAGAAAGCTTAAGCTCACCACACTTCCACGTATTTTCATACAAGATCATTTTTTTCCGATGACCCCTGGATTCTGCCAACGAAATTCAGGCTTATAAGCGGACAGTCTATCTGCTAGAAGACCACAAAGTCACATTGATATCTATTTTTTTTTCATGGGGATCATTTGTTTTCCCCGATGATACACCGGGACTCGAACCAACGAAGACATTTAGGCTTATAGTACGTACCGGTACTACAACACACCAGGTTTATACATACCAGGGACTACGCTATTGGATCACAATGCACGCCCAGCTCATTTCAGTCCGGCTATTATATATAGCCCAGCAGCGCAGCGTAGCGTGGTGCGGAGCCGTGCGGTGCGGCGCCGTGCCCTTCGCTGCGGTGCTGTGTCGTGTTGCGCTGTGTGCTTTCTTTCGAACATAGAGCAGTAGTACCGGGTATAATAATATGTGTTGTGTACTACTTTTCGTCTTTTCTGTTTTTGTACATGTTGTATTAGATCTCTCTCGGTCCCCCTGTTTTTCCCCCACCCAAATTTCCCCCGTACTGCCGACCAGAACGTAACACCGGCAACGAGCACACAGCACAGCTGAGCACAACAGGGCAATTGCTCTGGACAAGCAGCTCTTGGCATTATCAAATCGCTGTGAGCACCAAATCATGGGCCTCTTCTTTCTGCCCCCTTTGCATGTCTTTAGCTGCCTTCTTCCTTGCCTTGCACGAGCGTAGAAGGGCGCGTCAGCCGCCTGCGGAGCGGAGCCCTTGTATATACTCCTATTGCGTTACTTCTACGAATCCAAGGCACATCGTGGAGAAAAGAAGTCTCACTCGGTAGAAGAAGCTCAACGAGAAGTGACGGCGAAATTTCCCAAAAATTTTCCACCATCCCGGTCTACCGCTACGATGTAGCCAACCTATCACTGGAAACCCCTACTATACTCAACCGTCATCATATCTGTATCATATGCAAGCATATAATCAACAGGTGTTTTCATTCTTATATTCGGTCTATAACCCGTCCATGGAGGATTCCCCTGGCATACAAGCTGCCCTGGGGACCAGTTTGCTAAAGCTAGGTGCAGGTCTACAGCAAACTTCACGCGTGTAATTTTATTAAAATATTCTAACGACGTCGTCAGCTGTGAGAACGACGAATTTAGGGTCGATGCTCATCTTTGCAAGCTACGGACTTGTCACGGCAAGCGTTGTGTGGGCATCACGAGATAGTCAAGTATTTTTGCTGCTGTTGCCACTAGCAACTCCGATCGCAGAGCCAGTGTTTGTTGGATTTTTCGTTGAAGGCAAATACTACCCGCAGCCGGTTTCGAACAAGCTCTTCACGCTCGGGGCAGCAACATCTCTCCTTCATTCATGTAAGCTGCATCGATTTCTGGACCATTATCTTTGACGATCTACGGAATAATCGTGTCTTCCGCCTCTTTTTGGGGGAGGACATTGGCCCTTCACGGGCCGAGAACCGAATCCGTTTTCGTTACCCCAGCCCCTATACCAATTGAGTGAAGGTGTCTAAATATTGTACGTAGACATTTGGGGCGTTTGCCAATAAAATACTTGCGGGACCCCGAAGGAAGGAAATGGAGTAGTTTTCGGATAACTGTAAGTCTGCACCATTGCGGGAGCAGTGCTGCTGCACACAGTTGCGATGCCTACTATGACAATCGATTAACTGCAGACTTCTCAAAACTAACCCGCGTGGCCACTAAAAGGCACTCATTTGCCTCCTGCATCACATTGCGATATTATGCACGGAAAATGGAATGGATAGGTGCATGGATCTCGGCAGTTCCTCATCGCTGGACGTGTATTTTTCGAATATATATGCCTTCGTCGACGTTGCCGAGTCTAATATGTCCTGACTGTAGCGACTGCCTGTGTGTGGCCCTCCAGTCTCTGGCGGCTCGTTCTACGGTATTCTAGCGGCGAGCCAGTTCTGTCGCTTGAAGGCTCTTCCTTTTTGGGGTGGTTCAGGATAATAATCTCTTTCCTCTCTTTCGAAGCTTTGTGCTCGATCGACACAAAAATGATGACTGCTAACCAAATCTTGAACTAATCCATCCACAGGTAGGTAGGTTTGAGGTACGGTATGTACACGACGAACATGTACTTAGGTAGGTTTGAGCTACGGTATGTACACGACCAACATGTCCTCCTCTTTAATATTGTGAATTGTTTGAATATTTCGGTAACAGCTACCGTGCGACTACAACAGCTGTCAGGTACTCCCATGCCACAGTATCATACAACACATCGTGACAAGTGAAAGGTTCAACGATATATATATTTCCTTCCCCCACTCCCCCACCCCCCACCTTCCCCCCCCCCCACCCCCCCCCCCCCACCTCCTCGAACACTCCGCCCTCCACTCACTGGTTGTACGACTTACAGGATATATATATACATGACAAACTGGTGCATTCTTTTCAAAACCGTCACATTTGTCCCCTGAAACTAGGGCCTTACCCAATAAGCTAGCATATCTTTTAGCTTATATTGGCTTTTTGAGCTTATGGAAAAGCTTATGCCCGACCGAGCATAGCCACCATGCCAAATAGCTTATGTGGGAGCATAACAAGGGAAATCGAGCATAAAAGGTGGTTATGCCCGCCTCCATTTCAGGTGTATATGTTCGAATGGTTGTCTGGCAGCACGGTGGAGACGCCAAATGGGTGGCCGCACGGTAATAATGCAATTCACGAGGCTTAATTACACCCATTGTCAGCTCTGTTTATCGCGATATTGGACGTTTCTACACATGAGAACACTTAAACACGCACACACACGCGCGCGCGCCCACGGGTCCACGCGAGCACAAAAAAAGTGGAGAGCGCAAGGGACGCTGCCGATCTTCCGATCTTCCGATCTTCCGATCTTGCAGTGATGGCAACCGCTCTTCTCAAGTACAACAGGGGGCGGGGTGCGGGGGTACTGTGTGTATTCGGCTGTGTTTGGCTAGCTCGCTAGCTCTGTTTTTGCTGTCGAGTTTCGAGTAGAGAGTTCAAGCAAGTTTTCCAATTGACATGGAGGGCAGTTCATAGTGGGCGGTGGTATGGAAAAGACAGCAAGGCACTGCTGTGCGCACTGTGCTGTATAGTCTATATTTTACTTTTTCAGCACTGACACACCTGCACCTGCCATGTGGCTTGTAGAAAAAAAAACAAATAGCCTAAGAACCCACATTTCACGAGCATATCGACGACAAGCAGGGATGCCCAACGAGTGTTAGACGAGCAAACACGCTTTTATCGAACAAAAATCAAGCTAGAGATGCAACAAAGAGCGAGCATAAGTCGAGCTTATCCGTGCAAAACTGGCATAAATCGCGAGCTTATTTCCAGTTTTAAAGCCTATGCCCGCTAAAAACAAAAAGCTTATATTGCAGAAAAAAAAAGCTTGTTGGGTAAGGCCCTACCTGAAACGATGAATTGTTTCCACTTATTTTTTATGTATCCGTAGTCGTATGCGTCGCACCTGGTATTGTTTTCCTGTGTGGGGCTAGGTGGACGGATTACATTAGTATGAACAGGGCACGAAAACAGCAAGCGGTTCGTTCGTTCAGTGTGCGTCTTGTTCAAAGATGAAACGGTCAATGTTACTTTGAAAAAAAATGCGCAAACATGTCAGTTGTGAGTTCGATAAATTTAGGGTCTATACTCGTGAAAGCTGCTTAATACAATCGAGCACACGAAAACACGTATGGAAATAATGTACTCAGGAGTATATGCGGAAGAACGTGTGGTGAGCTTTTCTTTTTCATGTTTCATTAGAAATTATCCCGACTGTAGACCTCTCACTAAATTTTAATGTTGTGTGGCAGCACACGTGATAAAGCCATTCGAGCACTAATAATACCCAAAATACTGCAAACCTATCACTAAACACTACAACATCAATACACAGCTGTATGTAGAAAATCTACCAACATTTTACGCCTTACTTATAATTATTGTCTCTACACGACTGGCTATTGGGTTGTTTATTTTTTCATCCCTCTATACCAGGTCACATGTACTACAAATAAATACAGTTTTAGTGGCAGCAGTAGTAGTAGTACAACAGGAAAAAAAAAAAATGTACTTCTGTTGTATGTAGGTATTTTGTAAAAATATATCAAGAACGTCAGCCGTGAGTTCGACGAAGTTCGGGTCAATACTCATCTTTGCAAGCTGCGTTGTTGGTACTTTAATATACTATGTGGGTGAGTTTTTTCACAACGGGAGGGGTCATATTGTTATGATAAAAACAAACACATATATATACTGGTGCCAAAACCGTCAGATTTATCCCGTCGAAAGGATTTATAGCTTACATGCACAAATTGCCCTTTCCCCCCCCCCCCCCCCCCCCGCCCCCCTCCAAACCCGCTCGCTTTTGATCAAAACCAGGCCCCCCGTTTGCCTTCACAGCTGTCAGATTTTGTCCCCCTCAGAAACGGGTTTTATAGTTTCCGCGCACAGACTGACTAAAATCATCCTGTTGACCCTGATAGCTACACTGTAGCTGTAAGGGGAGTCGCCGACCTATATCCTTAATGAGGACACACAACTCGTAATGCGCGCGATCGGAGTATCACACACAGCTTGCAAAGATGAGTTTCGACGAAATCTTCGATCTCACAGCTGGAGTGTATTTTAATTTTTATAATATATACGAGTATTATAGTCTATACATATTTGATAAGAAGTATTTCAAGGACATCAACTGTGAGTTCGACAAATAAATTTCAGTTCAATATTCATATTTGCAAGCAAGCTGCGTTGTTGGTAGTTGTAATATACTATATCTGGGTGAGTTTTTATTAGGAGGGGTCCAATTTCTTGTCCACTATAATGGTAAGTGTTGGTGTTTTTACTTTGGGTGGGTAATTTTGAGCTACATCTAACATCATATTATCTATCTTATACACTTATTACTGCTGCTGTAGTTTCCACTATAATATACTGCTCTATCATATATATATGTATGGTAGGTGGTATATTTTGTTTTTCCTCCCCACGGCTATCGGGAGAAGTACGAATACCGAATATTATTAGCTATCCTATATTTTGTTGTTGATCTTTCGAATTGGTTCATCATTAGTATCTGTGACGTTTGGGAGGGAAACTTCCCATGCCTGGCACGTCTACCGCAGCAACCCGTTTCTGCGGTATTTCCTCGTGCCAGGCAATACACCCTTGTCTCCCTCCCCTTAACTCCGATCAGTCCTACTGCCAAAACACAGTCTCGGACAGCCGAGACCCCCAAGATGGTACTATACCATCCAACTCCCCGCCACAGATACCAATGAAAAAAAAAATGAGAATAGACAACTGGCCTATGATTTACACACACGCGTAGTTGATCTCCGTTCCCCCACCTTCGAAAGAAAAGCGGCGGGTGGGCGGGAGAAAAACCACTGGCTAGCCAGTCACTATTCTTGCGTAGCTGCCGCCGTCCGCTTCCTCCACTGCACGCTGTCTTTGAGTCGTGCGATCAGGCGGCCCTACGTGTACCCCTTCTGCTGTACGTATTGTATACTCCCACAACAGCAGCAAGGAGAAGACTGCTCAAAGGTTAACTGTGTCCTCGGTACAATACGTCACGATAACCAATCATGGAAGAACACCTCAATTCTCACTTTCCAACAAAATCCAGATTGCGTCTGCGACCCAATCTTCCACTTTGTTGTTTATCTTTCGAATTGGTTCATCATTAGTATCTGTGACGTTTGGGAGGGAAACTTCCCATGCCTGGCACGTCTACCGCAGCAACCCGTTTCTGCGGTATTTCCTCGTGCCAGGCAATACACCCTTGTCTCCCTCCCCTTAACTCCGATCAGTCCTACTGCCAAAACACAGTCTCGGACAGCCGAGACCCCCAAGATGGTACTATACCATCCAACTCCTCCACCCACGAGGCTAGTCCAAATGACTGTTTATTTATGGCCCCACTCCGTCCCTTGTCCCGGCTCTCTTTGGGGACACCTGTCCTGTCGAGCTAGTTTTCGTGACACTTGTCCCGAATCCTCTATATTACTACGAGTATACACCTTATACGCATCCGATTTCCACCTCCCTTCTCTCTGTATTACCCGTTCTGACAACCCCCCCCCTGCCGCCAAGCGCGACGCGCCCCCGATCCGGAGCGAGTGTAGTGCAAATTCCGCTGGGTCTTGCCTCGACTTTGCCACTACCTCTCGCAACGCCCGGAGTGCTTGCCCGTAGCTCCACACTGCTACCCGTCCCGATTCGCGGAAAGACGCTAACGGCGCCGAACTCGGCAAGTTAGGGTGAATAGACAACAATTCCACAAGCAGCGCCACGGCTCCACCCCCTTCGCGCAAGCTCGAGCCCAAGCCCCGAACAGCGTCTCGTGTTCGTACTAGCACGTCGCCTGCTTGAAGCTGGTCCCCTTTATGACCGCGAAAACGAATCTCTACCGTACGCGCCTCCCGCCACCGCAAAAAGGGCAACTGCTCCCCACCTGAGTAAAACGCAACGTCCCCCCTAGTCAAACAATGCACCTGGTGCGCCACGCCGGCGTCTGTCGCAAATAATTCGTCGGATCGCGTCATCAAAAAAAATACCCCAATGCCAGACACAACCAAAGGATTCGGCCGCCACTGCCCCAGGACGGTATCAATGTCTCCCCGTCCAACAACATTTCCCATGACACCGGGCGGCGCACCCGCTTCTCCGTACCCGCTACTGCATGTGCCCGCGATATCCCGCTGAAAACGCGTTCCAGCAGGGGCGATTTAGTCGGGAGCTCCGTGCCTATCTTCACGCGATGGAAATATTGCACCGCCGCTATCTTACTTTTAGTCGTACCGACTTTATTGCCTTCCGACGCACAACACCAAGCCGCAAAGTCTACCAGCGCCCATACCATATCACTCTTGGGGGTGTCCTCCGAAAAAAACAAAACGGCGCTCGTCAACCCGCGAACGTTAGTCCAAGACCTGAAACCTGACGCGTAAGTGCGCTCAGATGACTCCGCAACTGACCCGCGGATGTACTGGACGCCAATATCCCTGTACATAGGGCCCTCCCCGTCTCCCCCAGGTCCTGTTCCTGCCATGTAATGTCCGGGCGAGATTCGTGAAGGTGTCTGTTAACATCGATTCGTTCCCACCGAGAAATACCGTCGGCCAGCGTATTCGCAATTCCTTTCACATGTTTCGCCCGAAAGCCCCACCCACTACGCATTTCCAAGCATCCTAGCATACGCATCAGAGCCCCAGACCTCGGCTCAGTCCCCCCCCGACATTTTCCTACCCAATGTACCGCGGACATGTTATCGCCCAACATCAACACGTTTTCGCCCTCGAACCTAGGCTGGTATCCAGCGCCAACGACAAACATCCAAGCCGTGATTACCATCCCCAACAATTCAAGGACGTTGATAGACAGATCGTTGTGGTCCTTAACACGTTGGCTCAAACGAGATTTTGCGTCCAGGTCTACCTCAAACCGCCACCATGCCCCTGTCTCCAAGCAGTAGCCTCCCACGGCCGTCCCCGACGCGTCTGACACTAGCGTACGAGAGTGGCGCTGTAGGAACCGAGTATACAGCGGCGAGGACAACGGTAGTGCAAGTTCCTCGCTCACCATCAACTTCCAAAACCCAATGTCAGCGTGAAACTCTGGGCCGAGGGGTAGACGGCCCGGTCTTCGGGACCGCTGGCCGCCACCCCCAAATTTCTCCTGCCACCGCTTCACGGGGGGCAGACCAAGCATGTTCAGCATACGGCGCACGTAAAAACTTGCCCGGCCGCACCACCTCGCTGGCGTACAATAACTTCCCAACCAGCTCCCGTACCTCGGATTCTAACGCGTACCGACGGTTCCTCGGCCACTTGAGGAGCAGAGCCCTCAGCTGAGCCACTTTCGTGTCAGTGAGCGCAATGGTCATTGCTCCCGAGTCAATTGCCCAACCCAAGACTTCTAACTGGGTGTCCCAGTGAGAAGTCTTTTTCTTCGCCAAGAGGGGAGGGTCCGTCGGGTTACAATCGCCGAACAAGCGGAAGTGTTCGCAAGCGGAAGTGTTCGGACGCCAGAGACGCCGATGCACACAAACAGCGGTCGCCCGAGCTGTACCGTTGTCCCTCAACACAAACGCCATCATCTACATAGTAACGCACGAAGAACGGATCGTTTATGTCACCGCCCCGCCCAGGCGGGGCGACGTAGCCCGACGGCAGCGCTGCCGCTTGCGATTCGCGCGGCGGTATCATTACGACGTGCCACGTGGCCTCGCGACCACTGTCAGTGCACACCGCATTGCAGCGAGAGGTGTTATTGTGAGCATGATCCAACGCCGACGAGAACAAACACCCGAAACCTGGACTGTTACGCCAGCCAAATTGCAGTCGCCTATCAACCACAACCAAATCCCCGAACACGTATCCGCACACCGGCGCGCGCGTGATCTCGACTGGAACTTGCCGAAACGCATCCTTAACATCCATTTTGCTCAGTACAATGCGCGCCCTACACCCGAATCGCTGCCGCAGGTAAATAATCCGCCAGATAATATCGCGCAAGACATGTTTGAGCTCACACGTTGGAGCCGATGAAAAATCGGTGTCGCCGTTTACACCTGTCGTCGACGTACCGCTAGCGAAAGTCAAGTCGTGCACCACGCGCAACTTCGTACCGGATTTCGTTACTGCCAACGTCAAGACCCGTAATCCCGGAATGCGCGCAGCCGCCACCCGGGGGAACACGAACGCTCGGCCGAGCCTAACATCATCGCGGATCTTGTCAGTAATGTCATTCGAGTACGTGTCGGTGCTACTGTGATTCTCGTATCGGAGTGCGAAAGTGAGGTCCCCACCGCTAGCTACCCACACGGGGACCCCATGCTCCGCGATGCGAGCCAGTTTCTCCGCCTCAGGGAAGCCTTCCGTACGACCCAACCACTCTAGGATTCGTGAGGGATTCAGGCGGTGCCCCGAAAACACTCCCTCTGGTTCCATCATGCACTCGAACCGATAATCATGATCTTGCAGAAACAACAGTACTCACTCGCTACTTTCTGCAACGCCCGTGTAACAGCAATCCGGTTCCCCCCACGCACACTCGAAAGGTACCGCCACGCTGCTACCCACCCGCGAACATCATCGCTCTGCCACCGAGCACGGCTACCGTGCCCGGACTGGCTGGAGCACGCTCGGTCCTGTTTCTGAGACACCCCGGCGCCACCGCGCGCTGTGCTCACCCCAACGTCCGCGAGGCGAGGGCCAGAACTTCCTTCGTGAACTGGCATTTGCCTCGAAGGCTCGACCCCCATAACTTCCTCCACGAACACACACAGACCTACTAGCGAGACGGCCCACTTTCTTGGTGCCCCGAAAAACACTCGCTCTGGTTCCATCATGCACTCGAACCGATAATCATGATCTTGCAGAAACAACAGTAACTCACTCGCTACTTTCTGCAACGCCCGTGTAACAGCTATCCGGTTCCCCCCACGCACACTCGAAAGGTACCGCCACGCTGCTACCCACCCGCGAACATCATCGCTCTGCCACCGAGCACGGCTACCGTGCCCGGACTGGCTGGGGCACGCTCGGTCCTGTTTCTGAGACACCCCGGCGCCACCGCGCGCTGTGCTCACCCCAACGTCCGCGAGGCGAGGGCCAGAACTTCCTTCGTGAACTGGCATTTGCCGCGAAGGCTCGACCCCCATAACTTCCTCTACGGACATACTAGCGAGACGCCCCACTTTCTTGGTGCCCCGAAAACACTCGCTCTGGTTCCATCATGCACTCGAACCGATAATCGTGATCTTGCAGAAACAACAGTAACTCACTCGCTACTTTCTGCAACGCCCGTGTAACAGCTATTCGGTTCCCCCCACGCACACTCGAAAGGTACCGCCACGCTGCTACCCACCCGCAAACATCATCGCTCTGCCACCGAGCACGGCTACCGTGCCCGGACTGGCTGGGGCACGCTCGGTCCTGTTTCTGAGACACCCCGGCGCCACCGCGCGCTGTGCTCACCCCAACGTCCGCGAGGCGAGGGCCAGAACTTCCTTCGTGAACTGGCATTTGCCGCGAAGGCTCGACCCCCATAACTTCCTCTACGGACACACACAGACCTACTAGCGAGACGCCCCACTTCCCTTCCCTGAGCACACCTGATTTTGTCGATCCCACCGACCCCAGCATGACGAGCTGTGCGTTCCTCGCTCCCGCCTTGCCCTGTCCTGCCCCTGAGGTCGGCCCCGCCCGCAAGCGAGGCCCGCACCTCTATTCGCCGCGCGAAGCCTCCGCACCGGCTACCGACCCTTCCCCCTGAGCGCCCGCCGCCGATCTCCCCGCAGCCGCCGACCCCCCTGCTTTGCTTTGGTAGCCGCTCCCTTTCCAGCGCCGCCCCCCGACTTGCTGGCTCCCTCGTGTGTGAACAGTCAGGGGTCACCAAAAATGCGCCAACCAAAGCACACCTTGTCCACTCTGGCCACTTTAACCACTGGCTAGCCAGTCACTATTCTTGCGTAGCTGCCGCCGTCCGCTTCCTCCACTGCACGCTGTCTTTGAGTCGTGCGATCAGGCGGCCCTACGTGTACCCCTTCTGCTGTACGTATTGTATACTCCCACAACAGCAGCAAGGAGAAGACTGCTCAAAGGTTGACTGTGTCCTCGGTACAATACGTCACGATAACCAATCATGGAAGAACACCTCAATTCTCACTTTCCAACAAAATCCAGATTGCGTCTGCGACCCAATCTTCCACGTTTCTCTTAATAATACCGCATTCGAGAATGAAAGTCGGCTACTACTCCCCCCTCCCCCCCAAAAAAATTTACATATATATATATAATAATACTAAAAACCCTGTGGGACACCAAATTGATACGCTGTCACTCTAACATTTTATCAGGAGGTGTGAGTTCGACGAATTTCGGGTCAATAGTCATTGTTTGGTGGTCCACAACCCAAGGAATAGTGCGCAGGCACACAAACTGCTCTGCGGATCATTTTGCTGAATGTGGCAGTGGTGCAGTACTAAACTGGACTATTATGGTGATTTTTCCGGCACCACGGTACGACGAGCTATGCCACGATATAACCAAAACACGTTAATAATGCCAGTTTCTGCTGTTGTTATCGCTACCGGCGCACGTAATCACCTGATCACCGCTTGTCGATTATTTTCTGCATGCAATGAGGGTTGTTCGACTCAGGGGATAGATTCCCTGGTAGGAGCGACTACAGTTTGAAAACCTAACCAAGTATTACGTCGACAGTTCATGCGGGTGCACACCAGGAAGAAGAGAGAACGAATCACCAAGGAAGGAGAGGTGAACGAAGAACACCTGGTGTTTCTGAAGAGGTATAGAATCGTTGGTACGACGGGAGGGAGGGGATAAGGAAGGTGGGACGGGAAAGAGGGAATGAGAGAAAAGCCTGAAAGCTGGCGGCGGGTAGTTGATGAAGATGGAGAGACAGACAGGAAAGAGATGAGCTAGATTGGATGACGACTCGTTTGGCCCTTTTCCTTGTTTGTGTTCAGAAACTTGACGAGACATCATCAGGAACTTGAAATTCTTGCTTGCCCTTCGTGGAACCCAGCATATTCTTACCTTTTCAGTCTACGTATATCAATTTCCTGGAACAAACAGGAGTGTTTAGCCTTGGTTTGCCTTGTTTTGAGGTCAGTACTTTTCCACGTCCGACGTGATCGAAAGTTCCGAAAATAGTGTCGTTTTGCAAATGTGTTGTTAATATATCTACACTGTAGTTGCAAGGGGAGTCGCCGACCTATATCTCCACACAACCCGTAATACGCGCGATCGGACTATCACAAACAGCTTACAAGGATGAGCTTCGACAAAATATTCGATCTCACAGCTGGTGGAGTGTATTTTTATTTTTATAATAATATTAAACTAGGGTGACAGCGTATCAATTTGGAACCGTGGGTTCGTGTCCGACAAAGGCTTTTTTTTTTTTTTTTTTTTTTTTTTGGGGGGGGGTAGCCGACTTTAATTTTCGAATGCTGTATTAAGAGTATGGAGAATTTTATTTGTTGTTTTCAAGCAAGCAGTTGCGTTGACATATACTACCCGGCTTGATGTGGAGGGAAAGAGCACCACTCGGCGATCATCTATTACACGCTACGGAATGTTTTCATGAGCACCACTAACAAGAGCACCAGACAGACATGGACGCGACATCTACAGGACCACAACATCTTCGACGACAGTAGGGAGAAAACAGAGCGTACATTCGTACACTAGATTATAACAATGTATGTGAAAAAGAAGTACAGACAGTTATGATAACACTGCGGTAGACCACACTACCTACCTATTACGCAGGGTATTTCGTGCCTCCGGCCGTTTGCATGATCGCCTGACAACCTCTACCAAACGAAGTAGCATATGCCTAACAAAGTAAAGTCACCCTCGCGTTCAATGGTGGTGACATCGCATGCCCACGTCACCTCGCTTGGTGTATTTGTAAGATGTATCTCTCTCTTGGATTTATGGACGTCAGAGCCCCACATCGGCACGGCAAAGATCATAGGCGTAGAATCGTATATGTGAGACAAAAAAAATGTGAACAGGAGCTACAGACAGATATGCTAAAATTGCGATAAACCGCACTAACTACCAGCTTATTACGTAAGGTATTCCGTACATACCGTCTGCATGATCGCCTCCCAACCGATCCCAAGCAAAGTATGACTAACGAAGTAACGTAATTGAGCGCGTGTACACTAAGCGTTCCTTTCAAAGCAATAACGATTCGCATCTCTCCCTTTCGATCTCAATGTCGGTCACATTGCATGACGACATCACCTGGCCTATTGTGTATTTGGCAATATGTATCTCATTTAATAATTGGTGATGTCCTAAAGTAATGGTATCCACATGATTGTACCTATCAATTGAAGTATTCTATCTTTCGATCCATGTACAATAACAAATTATGAAGCTTTCAACACGTTGTTTACTACACCTAAGAACTGGGTTGCATACCACATGTAACATCAAACCTTCTAGAAAAAAACATTACCAGGCGGGTGATACAAAGAGGTGTCTTCTTACTAAAACCGTCCGATTCGTCCCCTTTAAGGGTTTATAGTTTCCGCGCACATATTGTTATCCCCCTCCCCCCGATCCCTCTTGTTCAAACGCCCCACGTGGCACCTAAAATCAAAATATACCAGAGTAGTAAACACTTCCAGCCAGCTGATGTCATCTCATTATTTTCTAGCTATCCATGCCGTAGCTCCAACTCATCTCCGCCCTCCCTCCCCCCCCCCCGCCCCCTTTTGTTACCCGCCCAGTTCGTTCAAACGCCCCACTTACAATCGAAATAGGCCAGAGTAATAAACACTTCTAAGCAATTGATATCACGTCATTATCTTTCCAGCCATTCATGAGGTAGCTTCCATTCATCCCCCCCTCCCCCCTCCATCGCACCCTCCTTCCCCACACCCCGCAAGATTGCCTAGACCCAGAACCGCGCGTATAGCAAGCCACTACGTATATGATTAATACGCGCGATCGCAGGATCACACAAAATGTTGCGAAAATCAGTGTCGACCAAATCCTTCATCTCATTGCTGGAGGAGTGTGTTTGAATATAATATGTGACCTAAACCGCTCGAAAACCCTCCCCTTCCCCCCCCCCCCCCCCCCATTTTTTTTTTCTTTTTTCGCTCTCTCTTGGTAAAACGCCCGACCTAATATCGAAATCCGCAAGAGTAATAAACGTTTCCGCGTCCTGGATATGACCTCATTATTATTTCAGAGCCGCCCATGCCACTGCTGCAACCCCCCCCCCCCGCCCCTCCCTGCCCCCAATGCCCCCTCCTTCCCAACCACCCGCACCATCGCCTAGACCTAGCACCATGCGAATAGCAAACCCCTACATCTATGCGACCTAAAGCCCTCCCCCCGCCCCTCCGGCACATCCCCCCCCCCCCCTCCCCCACCAGAAGGACTTATAGTTTCCACGCAAGAATTAACCTGCCCCACCCGTCCCCTCCTCCCCCTCCCCCCCTCCCGCCCCGCTTTTGATCAAAATCAGGCCCCCACGTCCTTCAAAAATCTTCCCTCCCCTCACCGGTTAATCGACGTACATGATCCACTTGATAAAGTGATTCATATATTCCCTTCCACACGTGTCAGTTTTTGTCCCCCTCAAAAACGGGTTTTATAGTTTCCGCGCACAGACTGACTAACATCACGCTGTCGACCCTGATAGCAACATGTTGTTGCAAGGGGAGTCGCCGACCTATATCCTTAATGAGGACACACAACCCGTAACACGCGCGATCGGAGTATCACACACAGCTTACAAAGATGAGTTTCGACAAAATCTTTGATCTCACAGCTGGAGTGTATCTTCATTTTTTGTAATATAAGATAACGAATGATATTCTGTAATCGTACTTTTCCCGATAATATGAAGGCCGGGGGAAAGAAAAAACAAAATATACCACCTACCATACATATGATAGATAAGCATACTGGAACTACACTAATAATAACATTTTAAAAATAGATGTGATGTTAGATCTAGCTCTAAATTCCCCTCCTAAATAAAGTAAAAATACATTATAGTGGACAAGAAATAGGACCCTCCCAGTAAAAACTCACTTACTTATCTAGTGTATCACAAGTTCCAACAACGCGGCTTGCAAAGATGAGTATTGACCTGAAATCCGTCGAACTCACGGCTGACGTAATTTTTTTTTTAAACTATAGCTACCAGTGTATTTTTGTGTCTTGCTCAAATTTCCTTAGGCCAAGGCTGATCAGAATCAACGGATTTTTACACCTGTTTCCCGGAAGTTTATATTGTCCCGTGTGCTGAAGTATAGAGGCCATAATAGGCAGGGGGGGGGGGGGGGGGCAAGGCTAGCCACGACCATCTGGAACCCTAATCCTAACCCCAAGTCATGAACATGGTGTGGTGATGAGTGCTGGGATAGTTTGGCTTGTGAGAGTGCGGCCGTCATGGAGCCTGTTCTTCGGCCGTCATAGATGCCGTCATTTGGCGGTCGTGGATGCTGTGCTTGAGAAAGGGACACCACTCATGGGCATTTCTCGTCTAAAACGAGTTACTATGTAGTATCAAGCTGCCCTCACGTAGGCAACAACCACGTATGCCTGACTTTAAATCGGCAACTTGGCCCTGCTTCCGGCACTCCTTCTTCTGTGAACCCTTCTTGCCTACTCCCTTGCTGTCATGCTGCCGGTTTCACAAGTTTCGCCCCCCAGCAGGCCTGACACCGTCCTGGTCGGAAGATGGAGAGCGGGAATTCATGCGGTGATGATCAGCAAGGTGGGCGTCGTTTTACTGTAAAATTTGTGTTGCGCGGTAGCAAGGCTCCTAACTTGTTAGAAATGCGATAACTGGCCGATGACGGTCTTTAGAGGCTCGTGCCGAGACGAGCTCCAGCCTGATTGATGATGGTTTACACTATGGTGAATCACTTTATATGACCTCTCGTTGGGCCAGAGAAAACGCACATGCCACTCTGAACTGTCCAAGTTCAAATGCAGATGGGAAAAGTGAACTCGATATGCAAGCGCTCGTGCTTTTCCCTTCTTGCGGTAAAAAATTGGGGTCGATACACTATTATTCTATTCTGAGTTAGACAAAATTAGGGTCGATACTCATGGTGATATTATTGTGATATTGTTGCTTGCTGTATTGTCGAACTACCGCAGCTGCCGCTCCATCCACCTGTCGTTAAAATTACACGTACTAAATGAGATTTCTTAAGTGGTTCTGCTGACGATCTGTTCTTCGTCGTAATGCGCCGGTTTACAATAAATCATTGCTGTGGGGTATAATAGTAAATAGAATCACACGCCACCTGTGAGATGGACGATTTTATCCCAACTCATATCTGCAAGCTATCTGCGATATTTCGATCGCGCGTACTACTGGGGGTGTGCCCTCTTTATTGATGTAGGTCGGCGACCCCCCTTACAAGTGGCTTGTAGCACGGTCAACGGGGTGAAGCTAATCAATCTGTGCACGGGAAGTGTAGATCAACTTCTTGAGGTTGAACTAATCTGACAGGTGTGGAATGCACCAGCAGTACATTTTCTATACCCGGTGGTCGTATGACCGGTGGGGGCGGGGGCGCGGGTGAAGGGGGAACATGTAGCATAAATTTATAGGAGCTTACTGCCGGCGTGATCATAGTAGGCGATTGTGGGGGCGACGGGAGCGGGGTTAACTGGAACTTGAAGACCTTATCAATGACATAGAGCTACCACGCACATGGGTGGCTCGAGAATATTGCACCTAATTTCAGCCTCCAATTATCATCATTCGTTATCGGCGAGTTCAAAAATATCAGCGAAATCCTATTTTTTTTCATATTATTAATTAGTTTGGTTGGTTTCTTCCCTATCTTTTGGTTCGAACCTCGGTTCATGTAAACATTATCCGTTCCTCTAAAAAAAAAAATTGTAACGTTGCATCTCTTATACCGGCTTCGAGCCAAGTGAAAATGTTATGGTTTTGTGCACGTTTTTGTGAAATCGCTGGTTGGTTGCATTTGTTGTTGTTGAATTGCCGCAGCTGCCGCTCCCGCTGTCGCCAAAATTACAGACCAAAATTACCCTGCGGGGGGTCACATTTGGGTCCTATTTGGCTCGCAGTCAATAGACTAGAGTAAGTGACCCCCCGGTTCCTTTGCGATTTAAATATTTTGCACTGTTTTAATTCTGCGATACATATACTTCGAAAGTATATAGTCTATAGTCTAATATTCCGCAATTTAATTGTGTAATGCGTTAGGGGTGCGGTGCATTATTGATGGCGGCGGGTATCCTATCAACTACGGCATAGAGTTCCACCGTTCCCACAACTAACCAACTCGCGGCTACAAACTACAGCGGATGCTCTCTACAGTTTTGCCTGCACGATACGAACCGCACGTTAATCGTGAGCAAAGACCATCACGCCTGCTGTCTGGAGTGCTGTTAGAGTGACGACCGGCCGGCATGTAATGGACCGAACCTGGCATGTTTGCCTAGGGGACCGGTGCTTTTAGCGGGCAGAATCGAGTATTTTTACTAGAGGACCGGTGCGTTAACGGGTCGCATCGAGCGTTGTTTCGAGGAGACGGGTTTCATTACTCGAAACAATGGCGAATTGACCTTTGCATAGCTTGTACTCTACTGTATTTTGGTTCTGGAATATTTTGTACGCGGTACGAAGACGAACTGGCAGGAAACATAGCTGGTACGAAATCGTATTAAAAACAGTACAAAAGCAGCGAATTTTGGTACGGAGTCGTACAGAAAACAAGCCAAACAGCGACATTTGCACGACTTCGTATCAAAGGTGGCTGTTTAAAATTAACCGGTCCCCCTAGCAAAAATACTCGGTTCGGCCCCCTAGTGCACCGCCCCCCTAAGCACTAATCCTACGTTCAGTCCCAAAATGCACCGACCCCCTAGCGCAATACAACGGCTCGGTGAGCCGCGCTCCAACCAAAAACATGCACAACACGTTTTTTCGTTCGTTAGGGTAGATATTCGCTCGTGCGAGCGGCCCAACTCCGTACGTAATACTAATAGTAAAAATAGCGGGATTCCACTCTCCCTACTACTGTGAAGTTGGCCTAGACACGAACACAAAAGACAGCCATTCCACGGGACGGGTGCAGACGAAAAAATAACCCAGCTCCTAAAAACTTTGAGCTAGCTCAATATCTCATCCGATACAACATGATTTCGAAGGCGTTCGTTCGCGCAACCCGACTAAGCTTCTACCCCCTAGCGCTAAAGCAAATTACACACGTGAAACTGTTGGACCACTAGCCGTCAGTTCCTCGAATGGTTGAGAAACTCTGCCGGCCGGAAATGTTTGTGACTAAATATTGCAACCACTACCGTAATGGGGTGACTCAAGATGTGTACGGGTGCTGCTTCCGCCGTCGTTGTCCGTGTTGGTGTGCCGGATGACCCAGTTTGTTGCTGCTGTAGTTTGTTGCACCTGATTCCAACCTTTCTTTCTCCCGCTCCAGACACGATCTATACATATTCAATGTACCCCTCGGCAGCTACCCGCAGTGCTGTCGGCAGCCCGCAGAAGGTAAAGACCTCCATTGGTATAGAGTATATGTATAATTGAATTTGCTGGAGCACACGAAGAAAGCAAAGTACACCAAACGGGGTTTGGGGCCTCCAGTCTTATCGCAAGTTGGGACCGCCAATCATATCAATTGGTCTAACCTACCATCTCGGTACAAATATGTGCAGTCACACCTGCCATGTAGTCAAGTTTCCAGTAGACAACCTCATATCGTACGCCAGGGCTGTCAAGAAGCCACACTGTGAGCGCGTTGAGACGACCGTCCGCAAACGACGCCTCCTGTGTGAGGAAGCAGGACAACGGACGACCAATAAGCTGCTGGTTCATCGTGCGGTGTTGAGGACGATGCCTGGTGGGAGAGAACCCGAGACCATGCCGAGCGGAAAATGACCGGGCCTGATATCTAGCAGTCGATATCAGGGAATTCAGAGCCACCGAGAGGTCCACGGAATACTTCCCATTTCCTGTTCTGTGTAGAAACTGTGCTATGGCCAAGGGCCGCTAAGAAGAGAGAGAACTGGTACCGGGGGGTCGTTAACGAGGCGAACCGTTTCATGACGAGATACCACGGGGGCTAAGCGGAGAAGAGCTGGTTACGACACGAAGCAGAGGTCGCCAAGAGCACTAAAAAGCGAAAACCCAGGGGACGGGGGGTGGGGGGAGAGCCGTACTTATTCAGCCTTCGGCGAATGCAGAAAGGAAACGGTAAATCGTGTAGCAGGGTACCGATTCGACTCATAAATGGAGCGTGTGCTACTGTAGCCCTGAGCCCTACAGTAAGTGTGGTGGCTTTCGCCTTGTTTGTTATCGTGAAGTTCAATAGGGGGGGGGGCAGGCTGAAGGGGCAGGAATGACACATACATGTTGTTTTGCTTGTGTTTTTGTTATTTTTGTTCTTTGTTTTACTCCCTTATTTATCCTCACCGCCGGCCTTATGCCAGCATCTTCTCCCTCTTATTCGTGTTGTTTCGTCCGCGCGACAGCCATCTGTTCCTCTTCAGCACGTATGCTGCTCTTCTGGCAGCCTTTCTGGTGATTCTTGCACCAATTCCTTCAGAACCCCCGTCGTTTTTCTTTCTCCCCACTTTTTTTTTATGGTCTGGCTTGTTTCGTTGTGTTCTCGTACCCCGTCCGGAATCTTTTCGCTGGCTTCACATCGAATAATATTGCGGTGGTTTTATTTACTCTGTCTCGTAGTCCGTCGTTGCATCTCTCAAAAACGAATAATGGGCGCCGGTACCGGGTGTACTGATGTCGTCGGATGGTAGAAACAACGGTTAAATGGGAGGTCATCGCACGCAACGGACCTTACACCCAGTAGACCTTTGGTCGATCAGCCTCCCGAATGGTCACATTGTAGGAACGGTGTACGCGTCGTCATAGTACCACCATCTGAAAAAACGAAAGCTCGCAATCATATTCATCCCTCAAACGCGCGACATCAAGGTCAAAGCCACACTGGTTTTTCTCCAACGTCCTTCCAGTAGTCGACATCAACCCTCTCGGACGAAGTGCCCATCAACTGAATGAAACGGGAAGATCGTTTTATCGGCTAAGTGATCAGTCTATCCATGCACGGAATTTAGATCTATTCGAAAAATCTCCCAATCCCAACGTCTTGCCCCGACACATAATGAAAATTTATAATGTAACCACCAACTATAATTTACTACAAAAGCCAAGATCAGTTATCTCGATGCCTACAAGTTATCGATGATGCACCTGGTACATTCTCGATATCGTTAAGAAACAAAACCAACTTTGAATAATGAGCCATATCAGATCAATCTTCACCTAAAAGCAGTAGAAGCATCCATAACCGGTGAAACCACTACCAGGTGAGTATCGCTTACAGATACAACCTCCACCACGACGAAAACCAATTTTCGTCCTCCTCATCTGGTCTATTCGAGTCGTGGCCGTGGCTACGTCGCCCCTTATCCAATTTCCACCTGGGTACTATTCAACGTGTGCTCCTAACAGAGACTAAGCGAAAAACATCGTTTAGCAACAACGAAACACACAGATGACGGGAATATATATAATGTGTCCCCGATTATAGTCATGGTCTGAAATTTCTGTGCATTTCATCGAGGAATGGCATAAGACAATGTTGATACCCTAAAGTGTCATACATACTTATTGTGGTCTTGCATCTGTCCGACGTCAAACAGAGCACCCAAACAAGAACAACAAAATTATGACCCATTCCATCAGATGTACTTCGTACCATTTTAACTCTGAACTATAGCTCCGTTAATCTCCCGTTCTGTTAAGGTGGGGCCTTGGAAGGCCGGTAACTACCTCAAAAATGGGCATTTGGTCCGTTTTCGTATCTGTTAGGATTCCGTTTTGTATTCGGGGTAACCATGAACAGAGACGGACGGGAGCCCCACATCGTGAGACATGGAGACATAATTGCGACTCTGGTGGGATAATGTAGCCTGCTTTTCTACTACATCTTCTGAGAGGCTCTGATAACGTAAGTAATCTCCAAGGACTAGCGTAATAGGCAGACCTGCGAGGGGATACTCTGCGTATCCACCTATATAGATAGCAGATAGCGTCGTTAGGCGTGTGGACTCTGCCATATTGCGGTAATGCTCGAATATATATCTCCGATGTTTTATAGCGTTCCATTTCTTCCCATCAAGCCAACGTCCCTATGTTTCCTCGGAGGGCATCTCAACGGAGTGGGTCCTCTTCCCCGTCCAACGTCGACCACTACAACAGTGAGACGACCGGGGGCTCCTGTTGGTCCCCGTACACGTAGCACATGGATGACAACCTAGGACGGCGTGCAGAAGACGCTGCACCTCGGAGCAACACTCCTCGCGGCCCTGGACGGCCTGAACGAGTACGCCCGAGAAAAAGGGCCCAGCTTCCTGGTCCCCCGTTCCGTTTGCTGCCACCAAACTCCGCGGAGCAGCCAACCCAAGCCTCAACAACCAGGCTTGTTCGCCCCGCGCTATTATGCCAGCAAGTGGAAAATGTGTTAGCCTCGCACTCAGCATTTACCAGCGCAACTGCGCGAGCACCCGGCGCAAGCCTCGGCTCCGCATTTGTCGTCTTTTGTTCCGATCAAGGCTTCGGTCTAGCGGGGTCATGTTTGGCATTTGCTGTTGTTGCAGTCACTCTGGGTCACTCGCGCTAGTGACCCCTCGGCTCCTTTCCATTATTAAGCTTTAGTGTTTTCCAAACAACGCGATATGCATCCACAACGGAATGGAAAGCTGTATAATGTATGCTGCGGCAGAAATAAGGCCTAAAGTATGTTTATCAGTGTCTTGTAGCATCGCTCGTACGACCCGCTAAACCACGAATGTACAATGGGGGCTGCCCCCATCCCGTAGCCTTGGCTTTTGGTTCTTCCGGCCTCTCCGGAATCATGCCCAATGAAGGGCAAGCAGACTGGAATCAGCTGCGTTCATAATCAGTGACGGATAACGCCCACTTACCGAGGGTTTCATAGGACCTCGCACAAATGTCCAGAAGCAGCCAGACACGCGCTACGACAGAGGTGCACCACGTCTTTTCTGAGGTTCCAGAATTTGGGAGCTTTTGATACCTCTCCAAAAAACTGATTTGGAGAAAAATGAAACTGCTACCACCGGATGAAGAATGCCATGGCCTAAGTACACAACGAGAATCGTACAAAATGAATTGGTCTATTTCCGACGATTTCATATAGCCAAAAAAGATTCCTCTATCGTAGCATGCCTCGCCAGGACGATCTTCGTGGGTCCTACCATTATGTGTTTCATGTGTTTGGACTTGCTTTGGGGCGATTCCTACTATTATTATTTAGTAACCATGACTGTCGGTTTTTCGTTTTTCGTTCTAATTTCGCCCTGCCGACGCCCTCTGCAGCCTTGAACCGGGGGGTGGGGGGGCAGTGAATCCTGTCCACTCATAACGTGGTAGAGTACTGTGTGTTATTTTCGCGTGTTGGCTTTGTTCTACATTTCCACAATTTTCAATAGATGTAGTAAGCTCATCCGAGAAGAGGTTTTGATAAGTCGACCAAAAACGAGGAACTGTTACGCGTAGGGGCGGAGACACAGAGTGTCCCCTGGCACGTCTGCCAATTGATCTAGTCCTTGGTGAATACTCACTTTTCCTAGAGACTTGTGGAAATCTCGCTCTCGCGGGGCTGCAAGTAGTTTCTCTTTCCGTTTCGTTCGTTGATTGTCTTTTCAACCCCCCCCAGGTGGCCCGCGGCAGGTCCTCGCCAAGGCTTCCCTTGTCTTAGCGCCTATGTTCCCCTCCGATTCGCATTTCTTCATCTCACCCCCCCCCTACAACCCTGACGGCACGCGCAAGAGTTTTAACGTTGGTGTCATTTTTCGACATGCCCTATATTGCCTTCGTCGTATACGGCGGTACGCGGCAGTTGGTGATGAATGGTTTGCTTTATTGTAGTGCCTGCGCTTCATTCAGTTTCTTTTCTTCGCCCTTTTCAGGCTTCATAGCCAGGCCGTTTGAAGGTGTGGGAGTGGGGTTTGAGGAGCCGTATCTTCGACTCGTTGCCCAGTTAGTGGAGCCTGGTTCTCCCAATATCTCCCATTCTTCGGTATATGCGGCTCGTCGGGTTGGGATAGTGTTATGGGTCGGCTTTGCAAGGCCAGCTATCACCTTACGTACAGGAAATTGGTCCGTTTCCGTATGTGCTAAGGCGGCGTTCGGTTTTCCTGATAGTCACGGCAAGAGCCGGACGGGAAACCCATATCGTTAGATGTCATCGCGGTTCTGGTGGGACAGTAAAGCTGTTTGTCTGCTACGTCCACTGAGTCTCTAAGAGAATTGAGTATTCACCAAGGACTAGCTCAATTGGCAGACCTGCCAGGGGACACTCTGTGTCTCCGCCCCTACGCATAACTGTTCCTCGTTTTTTGTCGACTTATCAAAGCCTCTTTTCGGATGAGCTCACTACATGCATCCAAACATCGTACCCTGTTGGATACTATGTCGATGTCCCTCCCGTTCTGGGTTCGAAGTGAAATCTGAACCAAATTCAAACGAGCATACGGTGGGAGGGGGGTTAAATCCATTATGGCAATCTTGGTATCCGATTCTAACCGCAAGAATTATAATAGAAGCAAATAGGTCACGTTGTCCATCATATCGTTTTCGGTAGAGGATGGAGCGGGGCGGGGTGAACGGAGCAAAGCTGTATATGGATGTGCACAATCCTTCAACCAAGCCTCGAAGTCATCTTCGATAGCCACGCCCAAAACACGGTCCACCAAGTCAAGTAGACTTGACACTCACCTGGTAAGAAGACAAGTCTATAACAGGCGACGTGATATTGTCAACGACCTACCTCGTACTGAATATCATCAGAGAGTTTTGATCGTCATTATGTGATATATATATATAGTCTACGGCACTTGCAGCAGCATGTCAAACGTTTGATCAATTGCACCAAACCAGCTATCGTTAACAATAAGTAAATATACTTTACCATTGTGTTGATAACGTTTGGTTATGTATGTTCAGCCTGGCAACATCCGTCGCAATCATATAGATAATCAAAATCACAATTTATCGGGCAGCATCCATCGGCCAGGGTACACTCAGGTTGAAAATATGAGTTGCATCACCTCAAAATTTGTTGATCTCACAACTGACCAACCTAGTAGATATCGTTCAAGACCCTACAGTCAAGTTTTTGTGAATTATACGGAGCCACTATGTGTACGTTTTGGAAACAGGAAACCCAGACGCCGACCATGCGCCTTGTGTCCCAGGCCCACGAAGCTGCTCCTAGGCTACCCAGTGTCAATGCCAGGTCGCTGAATAACACCCCCCACCTTCTTCGTCTCCACACTAGCTGTTGCCATTCCACCACACAGCTCACGTAGGGAACCATCATGCGACCGAGCGTCTCAGGTCACCATCACCACCGCCACCAACAAGCTCGTAAACCGGTCTCCACGCATCTCTCACCGTTCACCCCTTCTTCAGACGACCGTGGAGACGAACAGGGCGCCGGGTGCGGGGGGGCTAGCTGATAGTTTCTGCTGCTGCTGCTGCTGCTGCTGAGGATCTGGCGCTTGCGACTTCCGCTGCGGTTGCTCTTTCAGCTTCCCTTGCTTGATGCCGTCAGTTCTCCCATTTCCCTGTTTGATCTCGAGCAAACGTTTCTCTACATTTCCTTCTACCCTCACCTCGTACGCTCCGCCTCCTCGAATAGGTCTGTCAACCGCAACGGCTTCATCAAATTCTCTCATTGTTGCCTGCTACTCACCCTCGTCAGCTTTCGTCAACAGTTGAGTGCGGTCGCGGCTTCTCTTTCTGCCTCAGTTGCGGTTAATTCTCCGACTCCACTCTGGACTCCACCATCATGTCTTCCTCGTGCACAGGTCCCTCCTTTATGTACCACACATGTATTGCGATCGCGGCCGCCGGAAAACCATTACTGTGAACCTCGCTCACTACATTGGCTGTCCATACGTGTGGTGCAGTAGATTTAGCCCCTAGCACAATATAGCAAGATACACGAGCGCTACCATGGTCTCACTGGGGGCCGGTATTGCGACTGCGCAGCTCCTGGGTTTTTCTTACGCTGGCGCTGGTCGCTTGCCACCTCGGTGATTTCGCTTGGTTTGACTGGCGTTAGCACCTCGCCGGCCCCTCCAGGCATATCCTATAGCCTTTGCTATTTTCGGATGCCCGCTACCTCAATATCCGCAGGGACTGTAGCGTTCGGTTTCGCTATGCAGCCGCGCTGCTGTTCCTCCGTAAGCCCGAGGAAAGCAGTTGCCCTCTTCATATCAATCTCGCGCCACGTTAAAAAGAAAGATCTTTCCAACTAGTTGCAGTGCATGAGTAATCCATACACTGGGTGGTTTCCCGAACGAGGAGCAGAGGACAGCGCGCCACCGACGTGAGGCGACAGAAAGGTGCTAGCAGACCAGATTTATAGTTATTACTCCACACACGATTCCGAATATAGTCTGAGCAACATATCTACAAAATGCGGAGTTTCTCTGGCCAACCACACTCTTTTACTGAACGTTTTTTTTTACTGGTTTTGTCGCGCCCGCGCGCAAAGCGCAGAACAGGTGTCTTTCTCATCCCACATCGAAAAATTTCGTTCCACCCCAGCACAAGCTTCTCGTATTCACCACCCCAACTTTGGAGCTCCGGTAAAACAAGTTCCCATCTGCTGTGACTGTCATGTCCGGTCCTGACAGTGCCTCTGTGTCGCAGAAACGCATGATTTCGAATATGAACAAGGTTTGGACAAAATGCGGTGGGACTCTGGCCTATCAACTCAGGGTCCAAACAAGATTTTTCAAAATGCGGTGTAACTCTGGCCCATCGACCTCTTTGTCTGAACGGGTTTTTGTATTGTTGGTGTCTTTATCATCCCACGTCGAAAAATTTCGTTCCACCGCAGCAAAAGTTGCTCGTCTTCCCCACCCCAACTTTGGAGCTCCAGTCAAACGCGTTCCCATCTGCTGTGACTGCCATGTCCGGTACTGAGAGTGTCTTTTTGGGGCAGGAACGCAAGAATTTTGCGTTATCGGAGAGAGAGGAGCTGGTCCGGCATCTACTCGCCGGCAGCGAGGATGAGGTTTTGAAGCGCGATGCGTTGCAGAAAGCCGCGGAGAAGTACGGGTGCCACTGGCAGACGATTGAGCGAGTGCGGATTAGGCGCTGGGTACGATCCAGCAAGATGCCCGCCATGTCGCCAACCAGGGGATGATAGCGCACCACCCCCCTCTATGAAGCAATTATTTTTTTTTCTATCTCTCCAATGTGACATCTGATCGTATGCCAAGAGTGTCCGACGTCTACCGTGCCCCGCTTACGAACAATATCAGCCAAACCTTGCATATATTAGGAACAATCTTTACCTTGCTTAGACTTTATTTGAAATCGGAGGCAGTACTAGGTAGACCGCGCGATTTTATTTGAAGCAAACGTCAGAACGGGCTCCACCCCATCATATCGAAGATTGGGACCACCAATCATGTCAATAGCCCTAAACTGTCATCTCCGTAGATTGTATGCAGTCATACCTATCGGAATCAACCAACAAGCAGCCAGTAGACAGTGGCTCTTACACCGAGTAGTGGACCGTTCGTCGATGAGGTAAATTGAAGCGCAGGAGAGGTCGGAAAATCCCCTCAACAATACGATGCGAATATTCCCGGTGTTGTCATTGCCGTAGTGGATATCACATTAGCACGCATAATCTATGTACGGTTTGGTCACATGACAGGATCCAATTTTTGTTGAGTGGAATGATACTTCAAGAAACGATTCAACACAAACCGAACGTGGCACACACATGCCACGTATTTAATATTCGGAGCAAGTAATACATCTTGACCAAATGGTCGCACGTGCCAGGCCCGCAATGGTACATGCGTTTCAGACGCGCAACTGACACCGACTACATTGCGTGTCCCCAGGTACATTACATGAAAATAAAACATTCTGCAGCTGCGGGAGTAGTTAAGATTTCGTCGACACTCATATATGCAAGCTGTGTGTGATACTCTAGTCGTGCGCGAGTTACAGGGTGTGTGTCCACATGAAGGGTACAGGTCGGCTCGACCCCGCTATAACTAGCTTGTATTTAGGATCAACAGGGTGACGGACACGATAGAGGTGCACCGCGATTGTTTTTAGGGTCCTCACGTTGGTAGCTTAAGACGCATGTCTTGACCCAATAAAATGATTCCAAGGAAAAGATAACTGATATCACACCGGATGAAAACTCCCATGGTCTAGGTGTAGAACGGGAATCGTGCCAAAAAAAATGTCGTTTTTCTAACCATTTAGGGTTAAGGAGTTCCGTCATTCAGAAACATTTTTTTTCGGAAAGTGCTACCTCTGTGTCGTAGCATGCGTCGACGTTGATTAGTATGTGCACACAAACAATGAAAACCTTTTGTGAGGGGAGTAAAAGGTGACGGCTGTGAAATGCAACTATGTATTATGTATATTCTGGAGTGGTATAGCCGGTGAGGGAAGGGCCGGGTTACAAGCGCGCGCTGGGGGGGCGGGGGGCGGAGGCGGGGGGGGGGGGGAAGGGCTGAAATGGAGAAGATAATTTCAACCTATTAAGGTCGTGTATATGAATTGGATCTACCGAACGGATGGCCCCAAAGGTGAACAAAATATTTTCACTTGTTGGGTAGTGTTTATACCCATGGAGGATCTTGATGTTTTTGGGACGGCGGAGAAAATAAAATGTGTGGCTGCTTGACGGAAGGCGGGGGGGGAGGGAGGGGGGGGGAGGGGGGGGGGAGGGGGGTATATTGGGGAGGGGATAGAAAACGGAGGTGGATGGGAGAAAATGGTTATATACCTGCGTGCGAAAGGCAAATGCCCAATATTCCAAAGAAAAGCTATTGGAGGTGGATGAGAGCCAAAGCGTTTAGCGTGGTGAGTCATCCCACCGTAGCGGTTGCACTTTTCGGGGCCGGACGTTTCTAGCCGGTTAAGCAACTCAACCATTGTGGAACTACCGGTTATCATGATTTGGCTTCGTAAAATGTACTTGTTTTAGTACTAGAGCGCAGAGCAATGCTGGCCGAGTTGCGCCGGTAAATACCCTCCAGGTCATGCTTCAGGTGAGATGTTGAGTTCCCCACGCGGTAGGAGCTACAAAACGTCTGCTGCACCGCTGGCGCGGGACGACCCTCTAGTGTTGTGTTTGGTTTTTGTTGGTATACTTCGAATATTTATTCATAGGACTCATCGAACGTCAGCATGAAGTAGGTTCGAGATAACACATCAAAAAGCGATGTGGCGAATGCCAAGACAAGCGTTGGCAAAGAATGAATCAACGAAAAGCTCTCAGCATGTAAAATATATGTATAAGCGCGAATTATTGCAAATGCTTTCTAACCTCTATGTCGGGCGTCACAGCTTCCAATCACGAAACGATAAGTGTATGTTTCAAACCAATGCGCATGATGAAGACTAAATCGATTGCGACTGGCCCATTTTTATTTGCTTCGCCGCCTAATATTGTCATTTTCATATAACTTGTGGACGTCGCGACAACAAAATTTGTAGAAATTCCAGCGGAATCATGTTTTCTGTTTCCAATCGAACCACGAAGTCTCGCGTACGAGAGATCAGCGAGCCTCCTCCGAAATCATACTTATTGTGCCAAGTAGCTCCCTCCTTTAGGCCTTTAGCTCGCATCTCGTCATGATACATGCACAATTCTATGCTAGTCAACAAGGTAAGACAGCAATAATCTTCTCGAGCCCGACAAAGACACAAAAATATACGTATCGAAGCGGGAAGGGGGGAAGAAAGACTGCTTGTTGGCCCCAGACGCGAGCTACGTCTTTGGACAGGGACAATGACGAAGGAAAAGCGCGAAGAAACAAAAAGTGATGAGCCAGAAATCTAAAACAAGAAATACTCTTCGAACGTTCCAACGAAAAGCCACAATTTTGTGTTGTTCGGCCATACTTTGGATCCTTGCTTTCTTTTACACCTGTATTATGGATATTGTGGTATACCCCAGCACGGTGGCAGAGAGGCTGTGTCCCCGACGCTAGTCGGGTTGGTGACACTGTGCAGTGGATAGCCTGGAAGACTCGAGTGCTTCCGTGTTGAGGAGAAGATGTAAAGATGTTGTAAACACCGGCGCTTATGTGGCCAACACACACAGATAAACCGCAGACCATGCAGGAGTCCAGAATTTGGCTGGGTACTGGAGATGACCAGGATGGCTACGATGCTAGACAATCTGGAAGGATCCACACGAGAGAGTGAGCTACTCGTCAAGGCAACAGAGAATCCTACAGAAGTGATTACTCCGCATATTCATACGCACGTTACATACCCACCGACACATAATAGATCTACGATGATCTACGACGTACAAGTGCAGTGCTACTGAACATTGACTCATTCTGGCTATGTGCTAACATTTCCATAACACTCCTCCTCAATGAAAGTTGCTCTGAATTGTGCCAAAACTAATGATGATAAACGTTAGCAAACAAATGCCTGTCATGCGTGTTTCAACCAAGTGATGATATTCATTGTTTCCTACACAACCACAACTACAAAATTTAATCCTACGAAAGAAAATCAAAAGTGTAAGCTATTTCCAAACAGACAGAGTCAAACAAACAAATCACTCATTTTCCTTTAAATTCGACGGTCTTGAACTTGTTGACGTCGAACTTGTTGATGAGGTCCATAAGGTGCTTGAACCTGTGCTTGTTGAAGTGCTTTGTACCGATGTCGGCGAGGTTGTCCTCCGTCGGGACGTAATGGATGGAGATCCTCCCCTCCGTTACCAGTTCTCGGATAAAGAAGAAGCGCAATGCGATGTGCTCGGTCCTCGAGCTGAAGGACCGGTTCCCCAATGCATGTAGGGTAGCCGTGTTGTCGCAGTACACAGGCATTTGTGCAAACTCCTTCCCGAATCCAAGCTCCGTTAGCATGTTTGATCAAAACACTGCTTCCTTCATCACCAGGGCGGACGCGACCAACTCCGCTTACATGGTGGACATCGCAACTAGACCTTGCAGCCCCGACCTGAAGCTCATCGGAGCGTTTGCCAGCATCGTCACGTAGCTTGAGGTCGACTTCCCGTTGTCAGGGTTGTTTGCCCAGTTCGAGTCCGAGAAGGTCGCGAGCTTAAAACCACCTTTTTTTAGGTGATGCTGAAGTTGGTCGTTCCTGCTAGATAGCGAAGAGTATGCTTTGCCGCCACCATGTGCACCTTGCTGGGTTTCGCCATCGGGCGGACCAAGACTACGGTAGGGGGGGTACCCCCATTTTCACTGGTGTGTTTGAGCCACTCGCACGAGTAGCTCTGTAGCCTACGGATGAAGATGGTTTAGGAACTTGGTTTGCCGCAGCTTAGATCACCTTTGCATTGCGGATTGATTTCGTCAATGTAAAACATAAAGAAAACGTGAGATTGCATAGGAACAAAGGGGTTATTACCGCGAGTGACCCCTAGCCACTGAAATAAAAGGCCCAAAAGGGGACCCCCCTACCGTAGGCTGGGTCGGCGAGCCAATTGGCCTGTCGCGTACACGATGTCACACCTCAGCACTTGCGCAATGTACATGATCGATCCGACGATCCCTTGGTACTTGCGCGTCTCCTCCTCGTTGAGAAGTATGTCTTCGGGCTGTTTGTTCGAGATTTCGGAGCCGTAACCAGGTGTACCAGTCGGCTTGCAGTCCGACATCCCGAACCATTTAAGGATCGATTTGCAGTATGCATCTTGGGAAATAGTCAAGGTACCTGCCTCGCGATCCCTCTTGATTTCCATTGCGAGTACGAGAGATGCTTCCCCCATGTCGGTCATTTTGAAGCGCTTTTGCAACTTCTATTTCATTTTCGAAATGGCGTTAGAGTCGTTGCCGGCCAGGAGAAGGTCATCGACGTAGAGAGTCAGGTAGATCTTGGCCCCGTTGTGATCGTACAAATACCCGCACGGGTCTGACTTGAGTGCGACGAAGCCAATCTCGACAAGCACGGGATCGATGGTGTTGAACCAGTTGCCTGGGCTTTGAGCAAGTCCGTAGAGGCTCTTCTCCAGCTGCATTACCATGTCACCTCCATCCTTGTCCTTGACCTCGAAACCGGGTGGTTGTTCAACCAACACTTGCGCTTGGATGTCCGCGAAGAGGAAAGCGGTAGAAACATCCATCTGGTCAAAGATGAGGTTGACCTCCACGGTGATTCACGCCACCATTCGCACGCTCTGGATCCTGCACACCAGAGCGTAGGTTCTGCCGCAGTCGAGTCCGGGAACTTGGTTCCAGCCCAGGGCCACGACACGTCCCTTGAAGGAGCCGTCGGCCTTGCGTTTGAACACCCACTTGGACTTGATGCGCTTCCTTCCCGGAGGGACGGCTGAGCGCGGGACAAGTTTGTAGACCTTTCGGTCGTTGAGGCTTTTCATCTCGCGTTCGGCAGCTGCGTTCCACTTCGCTGCGTCCGGTGAGGCCCGTGCTTCCTGGATGGTGCGAGGAACGTCTGGTTGCACTGCCCCAACGGCGTATGCGTATTCCGTGAATCCCAATGTGGCGTCCCTGTGCGCGACGTCAGGAAACTCCCCATCGCGGGAAACGTGCACGAAAGCCGACGAAGCTCGCTGAGGGTTTTCTGGTCGGGCGCGCGCGATATCGCCCGGGTAATGCTGGTGTCAGGAGGGGCTGATATGGAGCCGCGACCACCACGAGAACCACGCCCACTCACCGAACCACGTCCACCCCCCGTCGCGATCCCTCCCCGCGCAGATGCACCACGCGAAGAGCCACCGCGGGTGTCACGTTCACCACGAGATGAACCACGCCCACACGCGGAACGACCCCGCGATGTAGCACCAATTGGAGCAGAACCAGTACCCGATGTACCAGGCGGCGACGCAGGACCAGATGATGAACCGCCCGGAGCAGGACCGGAAGGTGATGCGGCAGGTTAAGGTGCACCCTTACCCGACTCAGGAGGGCTGACTCCTCCAGGCGAGGCAAGGCTGTCGTCCGCAGGCGCATCCTCGGCGGCAGGAGAAGGGTCAGCGGAGCTGAGCCCAAGGTCACGGTTGTTGACGGTGGAGATGTCCTCGAGAAGCTCGAGAACAGACGGGTCCCCGACGGCATGATTGGAAGAAAGTGCATCGACCGAGTGGTTGGTGGTGTAGTGGCGCACATCTCGAATCATGTCGTTATGGTCGGCGTAAGCGAAGTCCCCGTCGTCAAAACCACACTCGTCCAGCGAAGGCGGCGCGGGAGTCGTTTCAATGAAGATAACGTTGCGACTCTCCCGCACCCGTCTCGTCTGAGCGTTGTAGAGACGGTAGGATTTGCTGTCCAGGCTGTAGCCCACCAACCGTCCTTCCCACGCACGGCTTTCCAACTTCTTGGTGTGCATCTCTTCATGCACAAACGCCCGTGCCCCAACCACCCGAAGGTGTCCAAGGTGCGCGTCCTTGCCGTAGAGCGCCTTGTACGGCGTCCCGTTGTGCAAGGCTGCATGAGGAGTCCGGTTGCTCAGGTAGACCGCCATGTGCATCAGTTCTCTCCAAAGAAGGCTCGGCAGCGTAGTATCATCGAGCATGCAACGCACGATGTTCATGATCGTCCTGCCTGCACGCGCGTTCGCACCGATCTGCTGGGGGGTGTTCGGCGATGCAAATTGTACCTGGATGCCGATGTCCAGGAAATACTCGATAGGCCGCGCTCGTAAACTCGGTTCCCTTATCCGCACAAAGCACGTGGACGCGCTCGCTGCGGGGGATGACGGTCCCCTTGTTGAACAACTGGAGGGCGTCAGTCGAGCAAATCGTATCCTTCATGAGGACGACCTCCTTCCATTTAGTGTGTTGGTCGACAAACTTGGCATCGTATTTGAAGCCGCCCAACGCGGTAGGCGTAAAGGGACCAAGGGCATCGACGAATACAATGTGAAAGGCGCGTGAAACGCCGTAAACGGCGTACTTTGGGTGCGGCTGTTGAGAGCTCTTACCAAAAGGGCACGCACTGCAGTCCCCCACGTCGCCGGTGTGATCGATGACGTTGGCCGCCTCCTTCCTCAACACATCCAAGCTCTTGCTGTTGGTGTGCCCCATGCGCCGGTGCCAGAGACTAGCAGTCTCCACCCGCAAGGCAAGTCCGTGAGGAGCTTCCCCGAGGGTCTGCCGACCGCCATCCCCAGCGCCGAGCTTCTGATGGAGCAAGTGATCTTGCCCGTGTAATCCACTCCTCGGATTTTCATCGGGACGACTACGTCCCCCGACTCCAACCTGGGGTTGTTTGGATAGAAGAAGGAGGCCACTCCATTTGACAGCGCAGCGGTGACAGAGAAGAGGTTGGTCCCCAGCCCCGGTACTAAGGCGACACGGAAGGAAACTTGCCCGTCCTGGCCGCTGTCGTCGGCGACCGTGCCGAAGAGAACCCCCGTCGTAACGCCGTGGAGAACGTGCTGCCCAGCGGCAATGATCGGGAGCGGGATCCGAAGGTCTTCAATGTCACGCATGAGAGTCCGCACGCCAGGCGTAAGCGCAGGATCTACGTAATTGTCTGTCGCTCCGCTATCCGCCAACATCAGGATGGACGATCCGTCGGAGCGAAAAGGAGCGAGCGACGACTCCGCCGCAGAAGAAGCCATGAAAGCATTAAAGTACTCGGAAGGCAAGTGGTGGTCCCGCGCAGACGACGCGGATGAGGCAGACGCGGAAGCCGCCGGCGAGGCGGCGGGAGCTGCAGAGGCGCCGAGAGCGTTGAAGGAGAACCCGAACGTTGTTGGTTCCGAAGGCGCCTGAGACGCCTGGGGCGCCGCCGCCTGAAACGGCTGCGCCAAGTGGGAGAAACTGGCCAGACCGGGTGCCTGGAGCAGTGCCAGGTTCGCGGCCAACCCTCGAAGCTCCTCTTGCTTCTTCTTGTCTCGTTTGTCCTGCTGAGCCTTACAGTCAGTCTTGCTGTGCGATTTCGTGCGGTGAAAGGAGCACCACTTGGACTGCCCACTCCCCCTACTTCCGCGCTCCTTGCCTGGCTTCTTCCCTTTCGTCGGTCGGGACGGCTGCGCAGATTTCAGACAGTCTCGCTGGAAATGTCCAAACTCGTTGCAGCGATGGCATTGGTCGCTGCTGGACGCGACCATCGCGGCTCCCCTGCCCGAGACCGCGGGCCCCGCCGCCTTGCGCGACTGCTGGTCCACAAAGAAGCGGTTGGCCGTGTCCTGAAAACAGTTGACCGATGTAAATTCGTTTCGGATGTAAATTCGTTTCGGTAGTGCATCTCCCGGATAAAGTGGAATTCCGGGGCAGACGTCAGGCCCGAGAGCATGATATCCGGGAGACTTCGTCTGATACTTTCTCCCCCAGAGTCTCGAGGCGGAGCTTGAGCTCGCATCCCTTGGAGAAGAAGTCAACAGGATCACCACCCGCAACGCGCGTGAGGGCGAAGAGCTCCTTGTGGCACGCACGCCGAGCTTCCTTGGTGTGGACGTCGAACCGCGCGTTCAGAGCCGCCCAAGCCAACTGTCCGTTGCCTTCGGCACTAGTGCCCGCCTTTCGGTGAGCCTAAACGTTGATCCGCGCCGAGCCGGTAGTCGCGAAGAACAGGAAGAAGTAGAGGCGGCCGTCGGCCTTGTCCCAAGCGGTAACGTCGGCCAGAGTAGCAGCCAGAGGGTCTGGCCGGGCCGATCCGCGTAAGACCGTGAGAAGCTCCGGCGCATGGATGTTGATGACGAGCTCAAAGCTCTCCTTCCACACGCGAAAGGCAGACCCAGAGCATTGTCTAATGGAATCTAGTAAACGGTGGAGCCCAGAACTAGAGCTTGATGAGTTCGCCATAGCTTAAGGGAAGGGACACGCGATGGGTGTAATTGAAACCCGCTGCACCCGCAAGACGCCCCGATCACTTGAGACATGCCGGCGCGCCTGAAATGTGTGGGGCAGCTCTACACAGAGGTAGGGTGAAAGGTAGATCGCAGAGCCGTAGTTGGCAACCCGAGTCCGCCGGAAGCTCGCAAGCCCCCCGCTCGGACAACTGCGCTCCCGTGAGCATAGCTGTGACCAACCGCAGTTAACGAGGCTGCGGTGATGTGGCGAGTAGTCCTATCCGGATACTTGACTGGTCCTGCAGGTACACAGCGTGGTGCACTGCGTAGTATTACGCGTCTTTCAGCGAAAACTTTACGTGAGCTAGCACGTGTGAGTAGCTGTAGCAGCGGCCGGATACCAGCTAGCAGTCGTATCCTCAACATACACACGCGACCAAGCCGGCAACAAGGTATGTGGAAGGTGCCTTGGACAGACTACGCCTCGCGAAGAATCTAAGCGCAGGCGATTTGGCATTCGGAAGTCAGTTGCAAACACGCGGAACCAAGTATAAGAAATAACGGCACTCCGCACGCAGAACCAACAACCTGCACAACTCTATTCACCGACCGGAGTCAGCGCCTAGGAATTGCGCCACCGAATGCTTTACACAGACAGTTGCGTACCGAATGTGCAGCCGAGAGCCCAGGTGATCAGTCCGGGCCCAATAAGCATACGGGTTGACTCAGCGTGGCCTCCAGCAGAGAGCTGACTCCAGCAGTAGCTGCCCGCGGAAAAATACCCAAAAATGTCAAAATCCTGAAGGACACAAAAGTTGCGAATCCTGGAGGACGGGTGTGCTCTCCCCAGCACTCGGCGACAGCAGTAGACGCGCAGTCGCTGCAGGCCCCCACTCACGCACACGAGGCTCATAACCTATTTTGGATATTGTGGTATACCCCAGCACGGTGGCAGAGAGGCTGTGTCCCCGACGCTAGTCGGGTTGGTGACACTGTGCAGTGGATAGCCTGGAAGACTCGAGTGCTTCCGTGTTGAAGAGAAGATGTAAAGATGTTGTAAACACCGGCGCTTATGTAGCCAACACACACAGATAAACCGCGGGCTATGCAGGAGTTCAGAAGTTGGCTGGGTACTGGAGATGACCAGGATGGCTACGATGCTAGACAATCCGTAAGGATCCACACGAGAGAGTGAGCTACTCGTCAAGGCAACAGAGAATCCTACAGAAGTGATTCCTCCGCATATTCATACGCACGTTACATACCAACCGACACATAACAGATCTACGATGATCTACGACGTACAAGTGCAGTGCTACTGAACATTGACTCACACTGGCTATGTGCTAACATTTCCATAACAACCTGCCAATTATTTTTGACTGCGTAATCCAGGCCGGTACTCACATCCCATCGGCGTACGTTTCCTCCATCCCCATTTATCTAATGTAACAATGCCTTGCCAAAACGGGAGCAATAATCAAACCGCCCTTTCGGCTAGATAACTTAATCGCCGACCGGATCTTCACGAATCAGGGCGTTATTTACCGCCGACATTCTGGATGTTTTAAGACTACTATACGAATAAAATCGGGTCGTCCCGTGGCCTTGAATATTCTTGCTCCGCACACGCACGCCGAAACCTAGATGTCCCGAACTGAAAAGTAATCGTATGTTTAAAGCTCAGTACTCCACGCAAAAGCATGCTACGGCCATTCAAGAGCTTCGAAGGGTGTAACTACCGCTCACATTATTGGAATATGAGCAATAGTTTCAAGAGCAGGCTTCCCTCGACACAAATGTTGCGAGGGCATTGCATTCCACACATTCCATCAGGTTGAAACTAGGATTACTGAGCACAGATCGGGTGGTAAAGGAATACGGCCATAAACATTCCACAGAAATGATAACGAAAGTCTCGACCGATCCAGCACTATTTTACCTGCTCGGCATGATGTCCACTCTGTCACCACCCGGCGTTATACGGCAGTCTTCAGTTTGCGATACTCGTAGCGTGGCAATTTCCTGGGCGCAATTTCTTCACACGTTTTCCTGATGGAATGTTTTCCCAACGATAACAACAACTGATTTTGTTCTTCGGCTCTGCCCAACAAGGGGGGACGGAGAACGCGATAAATCAGCCCACATGGATTCGTCGTCATCTTGCTGGTTCCATTTATCTATGGGCGTGCGGCGAGAAAACGGACGATGACGAAGACAATCCGGAGTGGTCCGACAAGCTCATCGGTTGGCTTATTCTATTGGTGAGCAGCTCGAAATGAAAAATTTACCAATATCGAAGGCCATGGCGGTGACTAGTAATTCGCCCGCCACGCTGCTAGACGTTGTTCGTTAGGAACCTTGTCTACTGTTTGAAGGATGTCACGTCAATTGTGCGTGGGATCCAATATCAGGCGAGACGAACGTTTAAGGCTGGGTGAAAACCTCATGTGCTTTCAACTCGATATATTGCCCTTGACTACATGTGGATAGCAAATGTCGAGGGTCTCGATGGAATCAAACGCGGCTGGTTACGGTTACAGTATACCTTAATTTCAAAGGTATTCATCGGGAAAAATAGCATTCCATATATGTTGTGTGTCGCTCTATATTTGCCGGGTTTTGGCGATGCCGGCAGCACAATTTGTGTGACGTGCTTGGCTTGCCGCGTATTTACGCATTCAACGCAGCTGAGAGTTTTTACGAGCACTCACCTTTTGTGTGAAGAATTTTTCGAAAAGCTCGTATTTTAACACATACATTCGAAACATCTTTCTTGGGGGGGGGACAACAACATCAAAGATAGACGTGCAACCACTATGTAGTTGAACAAGAAACATTTTACTCGTTTTCGAAGCCATGCATCTCTGCGACGAGGGGGGCATAGGACAGTACCCTCCAGTTAACGTGATGGTGCAGATCAAAACCAGCTACCAGGTGTTAGAGTCACACGATGCTTGAGAATAGCTGGGGGCACTTTTCGAACCTATTCCGCTTCAGCTGACATCCACTCGCTACAACGCGTACCCTCTACCACCTGGTATGAACTGTCTTGATATAATGTTTCCGCCTGCCCGACATGTTTGGCGCCACCTCACAATTAGAGACCCCTCACAGAATTCCCGACGCACCCACGGATCCGCCGTCACGGCTTTCATTCGACGCCATCAGACGTTGTGATGGTGTCTCCGGCCTTTGAGGTTTCTTCTGCTTATTTCGGTCGATCATCCACCCACCTCACCACCGAAACTGCTGCCTGGGTGGATGGGTGGGTGGGTGGGTGGGTGGGTGGGTGGATAAACGTACCAAATGTGGCCTTGCAGGCCCCGCTCACGTAGCAGTGGCCGCACGACCACTGCAGTGCCTAGTACCATGGGCTCCGGAACCAGGGCTAGGGTACGGGGATCACTGTTGTTTGTGTTTTTCGTTGGCCTGGGGTCACTTGCACAAGTATCCCACCTGTTTAATTTGCATTCTTAAGCTTTGGTAATGTTGTATTTTGTCGATAGGAATCCGCAACGGAATGGCAAGCTATGCTGGGTAAACAAAATAGTCTCCATCTTTCTTTGTCAGAAGTGAGGTAGACAGTCACTCGTGCGAGTGGCTTAAACCCGTCGTGCAAGTGGGAGTACCCCCCCTACGTAGCCTTGGTCCCTGACGCTATATCTAAATATTAATAATAACGAAACTGATTTTGGTCGACCTCATGTGCAGGTGCAAGGTTTTGCTTATTCGATGCTCTTCGTCCTGTCGAGAACAACGCTGGACTCCGACGCCGACAGCCCTTTGAATGCCGGTGACTCTTCTTACGCCGGTGTATTTTCTAGTTCTACTGACGACAGTCGTTTTACCGACAATGGTACATATTCGGTCTTCGTGCCTGGCACTTATTACGATTATAATGACCTTGGTTCTGGTGCTACCGATGATAGTGCTGGGCAAGAGGAGTCGCCATACGTATTACCAGCAATGACTGGAGCAATGTACCTGCTCATCGCTTCCACCGCCCACGACTTTCGTGCTGGATTCTCGCTGTTGGTGGACGGAACATGTGCTGGCCACCGCACGTTTGGCGTCGGCCTTCTCATCGTTCACGGGGTTATGATTACCGCGGCCATTTCAGTGCTACTATCAACGTCACAGGACAGTGCTTCCGTGGTATTAAACGCCGTTACGGTAATCTTCATCGCCGACCTGGTGAGTACATCGAAAATGTCCCCTCCACCGTCGTTCATACCTTTACCGGAGCGAAATCCGGGGCAGCGAACCTACCGAGAAATTCCCAATCGTCTTTTATCGGAGTCGAGTGTGATGAGGGTCACGTGAGGGAGATATTCCTAACGGCTCACACATTAGCCATGTTTGAAGCACTTACCTTTTGAGACTCGTGTCTGCTTTCGGATCGTGGTTGCCAAGATTTTTCTCGGCGGGTGTTGTCTGGCAACGCGACACAAACACAACAGTAGCCTGTGATACTTGGCCAGCTGCTGTTGAGAGGCATCACCAGCAGCTCTGCCCTGCAGCTTGTGTCATTGTACAACGGGCGCACTTTGCCAAAGGAGGGGCGTTTTTATGAGAAAATCTCCAAGACAATCGAGATGTTCGATGTTCAATTATCCTATAATACCTAACCGAACACGAAAAAACAAGCTTGTCTTTCCCCGGTCCCTTTGCATTCGTACACCACGATAAAAGTAATCATTTGTACTGCATGTGTGAATTATCGCCCTTGATCAGCCTGTCTTAACGTTGCTGATTGTTTTCGTACCCAAGTAAAGTTCTAACTGACACAAGTTGGTTTCAGTGACAGATATCAAAATCCATATTTGAGCTATAATATCATGGATACGCTGAAAATCGCAGTACTAAGCATATGCCCGTGACCTCTTCAACGAGCGCAGCACGTCGGTGAAGCTAGGCTTACGGTGGACGCTGTAGTTCGCAACATATGTGGGTAAATGTTCGAGTAATTTTGGTAAGGCGTTCACCGTATGGGTCTTAGTTGTATAGTTTATATTGGAATCTATACTACCGTATGTAAGCTTCAGGCCATAAATCCGTCAATACGCCAATTGCTTCGGCGTTAGGAGCATTGATCTGGGTGTATGAGCAAGGGGACGACGTCTGCAATACTGGGTGTGTTCTGCTATAAGTTTAAAAAGCCGATCTGAAAAAATATCATCAAAGTTCGAAGAAGATGAGTTAAAAAACTCCTCCATCCAGTGAAAAAAACACTTTCACGACAATCAGGAGGCGCAATGATTTTCTATAGTAAGAGAATGTCACATGGTCGGGTCGTCCATCATGGCCAACACAAACAAACCAGTATATTTAATACACAAGTTCTCCCTTCGGAGTTGAAGATATGTAAAAGGAGGCAGAAATGCTACGAAAGCAGAATAGAAAGTGAGCGTAGAACTCAATAAATACTAAAACATAAACAAACGTAGTAATAGCTGGGAACGGCAAAGTAGAAAGTAAGGAGAAATTACGAGAGACGAGCAAGAAAATAAACGAAGAGAGCAGTTAGTTACTGTGGTGAGCGGACGATCATTATTATAATTGTGGTACAAACAGGACGAGTAGTTTTAGTGTTATCAATAGGTTGTGTGGTAGTGTCGGGCTTCTACGCCCATATTGTATAGTGATAATCCGGTCGCCCCGGTAGCGTATCAGGTTATCCTCGAGCCTGGTATAGGTCAGTTTCGTGAGTTCGAGCCTCGCCGAGTGCATACTCGTATAAATTCGAGGGGACTTTTTCTTGTGCACAAAATGACTTGCGGAAAGCGCGAGAGCGTGAGTTAGCAACCCTCGATGAAAAATCGACGAGCAGTGAGAGTCCTGAACCCTTTAACCCTTTGCGCGATAAAAATTGAAGGCAAAAACCGGGGGGGAGAAGGGACGACACCTACCTGTGACCACGGCTTGTCCAGAAGCTGGAAAGTAAAGTGTGCGAAAAAAAAAAAAAAAAGCAGTTGTTACATGTGCTTCGTTTGAGGCAAAACCCCCTGGCCCCAAAAAGCTGTTAGTAATTGAGATGCGTCTATATCAGAAAACGTAGACAGGGACATATATAGTAGGGAAAGTTGAGGTGAGGGCAAACGGCTCCCGACTGCGGAAAATAGTGTAGGAATAAATGTCGTGGAAGTAGCACAGTAGTTAGTGAAAAAAATAATAACAGATTATCAAATACCTGCAAATGGCCGAGAAAGAAACGCGAACAATAACAAAACAGTGATAATAACAGCAAACAATCCTCTTAAGGTTTTTTAAAGAGCCAGCACAGCATAGACTGGCGGGGACGAACCCACATACTGAAATCGAGTGAAAGACAAACCTACAGTGATGTTTTCAGTAGTACGTACGAAGTAATTACGAATATCATCAAGGGCGCACAAAAAAAAAAGTTCTGGACCCTGACTCCAAACTTTTCATTTTGGGCCTGGCGGGGGAGGGGGCGGGGGGGGGGTCCCCCACTACATCCTTCAAGAACCATGACACACTAATTCCTATATTGAACAAATTGACTTAGTTATAGACTGGCGGATAATGTGCTCAGTCAAACAACAGACCAACCTCGACAGCGTACGTGTGAGGCTAGTGACACTTGGTGACGTCCCCTGCTACAAGCTTAGTACATCTGCTTCGAAACCGCAACACCATGAGCTCGGCGGCAGTACAACTTGGTACCTACAAGCTCACACGCGGCGCGGCAAGGTGCGGCGAGATTGTGTGAAACCGTCAAAACGCGGCGAAATTGATATTTTCGCCGACGAACTTCCTCGTTCCGACCAGTTCTGCCGCATGCCACGCGTGTTTTGGCGTGTCTACTCGGTGGTGTCAACGCCCAAAACATCTTGATTCAAGCTCTGAGTGGAGCGGATGGTCTAATCTAATGTAATTTTAGGCGTAAGCAGTCACGGTCGGGTTAGATACAAGAAAACAACGTTGGAGCAAGTAGAATGAGACGAGGAGAAAGGAGAGCCCTGTCGGGGGTGGAAGAGGGGAGGATAGTTTCTGCAAAACGCCTGTCTCGCGCATGCACGCAGCGACTTCTAGACTACTGTTGCAAAGGCCGATCCTTGGCCAATCTTGGCCGATCCGGCGAAAAGGGGGAGGGGGGGGTAACGGGGAGGGGCAAGCTTGGACGGAAGTCGGGAAGCAACGATAACTAGCAGCAAGATCATCTGCTTGAACTATACCGTCTGTCTTTGGCGTCGATTTAATCCAGTTTATACTACATACCCGAGGCCTTTTCGAAAATCCAAGTTGGACAGCACTTACACGACTTGAACACTGGAGTGTATTTTCATTTTTTATAATAGTTGTGCACGGCAACAGTGAACTCCGTCGATCGTGCTCCATGGAGCTTCCTTGCCGACCAATAAGCGACAACATGACGTTCAACCCCCCCAACAGTGTCCAAATCTACGATAAACTTTGAGAAAAAGAAATCATTTTTTTTGGCGTCGGAGGGAGCGGCGGGGTGGGGGGGGGGGGCGGTGGAGGGAGGGTCTAGAAAAAAAAAAAGTGCACCCTTGATATCATGCTTATATATGTGCAGTAATCCAGCCTCGACTGCTTGTTAGGTGTTATACAGCTGTAGTGGGGGGCTCTCGATAGTGCCGGATGAACAGTTTAGAGCCACTAATCTCTATATTGACGGTGCAAGTGGCAGGATTTAAACTCTTCATACGAAAAATGCACAAGTGTATGGAAGCCCTACTTCAAATATAGTGGTGGCGTCTTGACGAGTGCCGGTAAAACATCGGGCTGCCACATACCGGCAGTACCATGT
>JABAKD010000021.1:2531705-2736705 GCA_012845835.1 Undaria pinnatifida
AAAAAAAGAAAAAATGTTGACTTTTCGTTAATTTCATGATTTCGGAAAACGTTTGGCCGGCTATATGTCGGCCATTTAAAAAAAAAAAAAAAATAGTTCGTCGGGAACTGTTTTAGTGAGCTTGGTCCAAATCACGTGTCAAAATTTCAGGTCCTACCTTCAAAAATTGACAGGTGCATGGCCAGTTTTCCTCCAAAGGGCCTCTGCATACAAATTTACAAATATTTCAGGGATTCGTCCGTAACTTCCGAACGAAAGCGACCCATGAAATGAAATGCATAGTTTATGTCCCTACTCCTCGTCCCAACATGTAAATGCCCACAAAAATTGAGCCAAATCTATCCACGTTGTATTTCGAGCAATTTTAGAAAAAGCAACACAAAAGAATCAGGAAATAAATGCTCAAACTAGAGACGTGAGTAGCAACCACTTTTTTTGGCACCAACTTGGCAGATTGTCAAGCTGGAGGGATTAAAATGGCCACCGTATCTAGCTGATTTCGAGGATATGCTTAGTTTGCAGTGGGTGTCTGTCGTTCAAAAGATATGCCCGACTGACGGATTATTAGGGGTTTCTTCGCCGGCCCAGCTCTTAGTCGGGCCAAGGAGTCCGTGAAGCGACAACGGCGAGGAGTGGAAGAAGCTAGTCGGCCCAAGAAGTTAAAAGCAAAAAGCTATCAAGTCCGACCAAATAGCCCCGTGAAAGCGAGCCCGCTCAGGCTGCTCATATCGGCCACCCTTGGCGAATTTCGATATAGTAATATATACCCAATTTTACGCTCGCGAGATACTTCGGGTCAAAGATACCGAAAATCCCCACACGATATCAAAAAGGTTACAACGGCAGTGAAAAAAGTAACTGAAAAATACCCTTGAGTGGTCATGACAAAAATCCCTTCCCCATTTCATAATCCGTCTCCTAAAAAACATCGCGCTTTCATGTAAATATGTTTTTTTGGGGTGTCGCTGGAACTAGCGCTTAGTAATAAAAAATTGCTCCGCTTTAATACCGATGTTGGTCACTAGTCAAACATGTTGCGTGCCAAACTGTTAACAGGAGCCTACGCGTGTTGTTCTATACTGTTTCTCGTTGTCCTGTGAGCATCAGCTCTGCCGGAGACGACAGCATGTTTCAAGATTCGAAGTCAGCTTTCTGAAAGCACGCCTACCTTCCCCCGCTGTTTGATGTTGGCGCAGGACGAGAAGGCTCTAAAATTCCTTTCGACAATTCCTCGGAAATGGCGATTGTTCTGGGCGATATACACAATCGGCATCAGCTTCGTTCTCGCTTTGCTTGCTGCCGTGTACATAGGCGATGGCAACGGAAGCTACGCCCTAAAACTAAGCTCCACTAGGTCAAATCTTAAAGAGTTTCCGAGCTGGATTCTCTGGGTACTCACTCCTCTGTGTGTGACAATTTTGGCATACGGTATGAGTGTCTGTATTAATCGTATTTGCATGCTACCCAGTGAATCGCTTGAAACGGTTCAGCAGCAGGCATTTAGTTGTGCGGTAGCTTTTGTGCGATTGCTGTCAATAATCAAGCGCGCGATAGAGTGTGTACGAAAAGAACCTTATTTTTATGGTGCTTCAATCGTGTGGGTTGCCCAGGCTATCGTTTGGCCGTTCTTGATTAACTTGGGTATTCCTTTCGCCATATACATTTCGGTAACATACAATGACGACACAGAAGAGATCAGTAGCATGTCATTTGTGGTCGGAAATACGTGTTTGTTGGTGGTCCAAAACGCATTTTTTGCCGCTGGACTCGCGATGAAGGTTATGGGCATTTTGTTACCGAGACACCGAAGTGTCGTTGCGACTCCGGAGCCTTGGGCTTCCTCTGTCACTCACGGCGCTCTGCTAGGGAGACGTGTCAGCCGTCTCGATTGTCGGCTGTCTTCGTTTCTTATCGGGTGGGGTGTCGGGTATTGGGTCACCTCACTGTTCTTCGTGTTGATGGTGGCTTGGGATATATTAGGATGGTACAACCTGCCAACCATCGTGCAAGTTTTCACCTGGCTTGTCTTACCGTGTTTCGTGTTCACAAGTATCTTCATGGTCGCCGACATTAACTTTTTGGGGGCGCAAGTTGGAGCGTTTATCAAGCCCGCCGTCGAAAGTTTACAAGACAGGCGTGGATTCCTTTTCTGGATAATGGCCACCGTGTTTCGAGATGCCTTTGTGATATGGTCATATCCAGTCTATATTATACTAATTGGTTACTGGTAAGCTGCACTTGGTAATTTGTAGTCACCCCTCGGATTTAGCGATACCATTGCCTGCTCCGATAAGATCACAAAAGGGGGAGCCTTGATACCAGGCCGCAAATAAATGAGCTTTCCCTACAGTTTCTATACCTGGTATGTATTTTTAGTGCCTCAGCGCTGCCGTGTCCGCGTAAGAGTAGATTTCGTTGGAAGTAGCAAACCCAAGCCATGTACCTGTAAATTTTAAAGCCAAATAGGATGTCGTGCATCCCAGGCTTCAACGTGGTGGTATGCACATAACCTATGGTGCTTCAACTTCACTCGGTAGAGACGTACGTTTTGGTTAAGGCAGATCGGGAACCTTACGTCGGGGTCTATATTGTTCGTCAAAACAAATGTATATTGTCCTCGGGTGAATGAATGTGATCGCAACAGTTTTAGTAGGCGTTGTGAGACTTCTGTGGAACATGCATTCCAATACATACGTGGTAGTTTTAACGCGGTCATACCTGTTTCATGCGCTCTGCATATTTCCAATGAACGGGTATGGTGAGCTTGGCGATTTCCGTAACACGCGCGAACGCTATGTTGTCTATGGAATTCGCACGTTTTTTTTGTCCGCGGGCTAACTTGTCCGTGATCTGCGTTCCCAAGAGCACGATGCAGATGACCAAAGAGCGATTGATCGTTCGGGTCCATGAGAAAGATGAGCTTGTGTGTTCATTATATGAAGCAGGGCGCCGTTTTCTTTCCCCCGGGGGTGGGAGATCGTGGGAGGGAACGAGTTGACGTTTGCTGTGGCTCCTGGGTTTTCGTTTTTTAAACCGTGACATCCATGTCCCAGTGAAGAAACCGCGTCGCCGCAGCAGTTACGCATGATGTAGATACCTGGCGTTCTTATGCATAGAATATTTGGGAAAAGGACGAACAACATTGTACGGTGCACGGCCGGAGATATTGTGCCGTGTTAGAATCGTAGGCGTTTGAAGTAACTGTAGATAAACCACTGATCTCATACTGGCATTGAGTAACCCTGGGATGGTTTAAGATTGCTATATACAGGTTGTTAATGAAGGCCTGCATTGGGTGCATTAGGTCCGTCACGTTAAGTGGTGGCATTGCTAGACAGGCCAGGTTATATCGTTTCATCACAGCTCGGGTTCCGATCCCGACCGAACGTTATCGACGAATTTGATGGGACCGCCGTCGAGAATCGCTGGATGTGGCAATTCTGTCCTCATGCAAGCCCCCATCGAATATTTAGAATTCCTCATCGAAAGTATCCAAAAACATTTCCCTTGGACGGCGCCAGTTCAATATCTTCAGTGTCTATATTCGACATCAAATCGTCTCGGCATAAGTGTGTTTTTTTTTCAAGTATGTAGCCGACATTTTCATCGTGTTTCTGCCTGTTTATTTGTGGCTATTCTTGCCGTTTGTCGTGGACCTTCACTACGATACCCTTACGTGGGGTCCCCCACTTTTCACCTCTGGGTTTGCGCCAATATCATGAGTGTGTTGAGGTACGGCCTCGAAAGGGTTGTAAAATTTCAATTGAGATAAACTGGTCGGGTTTCGTATGACAGGTTGGCGTTTTCTATTAGGGATACTGGAAAAATATAACGGAGGCACGCGCTTCCTCAAACGTCATCCGGGGCCCTGGTGGAATCAAATAAAGCTACGTCTTTCCTAAGGATAAGAAAGCCACACCATGTTTACCAGCGACGATGCTGGCTACTTGGGCAGGCTGCGGTCCTCCACACGCCCCAACCAGGGGGTCCAGGAGGAAGGAAGGGAACGCTCGAGACCCCGCGACACGACACGCTCGAGACCCCGCGACACGAGAAGGGGAGGACTTTCGGACGAGACCTCCGGCGACGGCTGAGACACCAACACGAGCGGGCACCTCCACGGCGCACCGACCAACCGGATCGACTCACCAGTCAACGAGAAAGAGGCGGAATAACCCCTACGTCAGGTCTCGCCAGCCCCGGGGGGGCGCCTCCAGCTGGCTTCCTCGCGCTCAGCAGAGCACCACCGCCGCCACCTGGACTCTTCGCGCTCGCCAGAGCGTCTCCCCCAGAGCTCCCGGGACCGGGGACCCATGCCGGCTCCTCGGACTCGGAGTCTGAAATTACTCGGGCCTAGCGAGCGCGCGACGATGAAAACGGGATCATACATGGGCGTGAGCGACGCCAACGCCGCGATTATCAACCCCGACGCCGCGAGGATGAAGCCCTCAAGCAGGGGTGGGCCGCTGCTCGAAAGGCGTCCCGGGCAGTAGAGAGGGCGGGCCGAGTCATCGCCCTCTCAGCTACATCGACTGCGGCGGGAGACTCCGACGCGCGCGCTGGGCGTTGCCTCCTTGGAGTCATGACCAGAAAATGATGCCTGAATGATGGGCAGCGTCGAGTACATGGCGGCTACGCCGAGGGTAGAGTTCTCGGTGGATCTGGCGGGGGCGGTGGTAGAAGTGGCCACTGCCCTCCTGGCGTCAAAGAGACTATCGTCGTTCAAAACAGAAGAAATTTCGGTCGGAGCGGTATGGACCCGCTGCGAAAACGACCCCGCCTTTGGAAAGATGAGGCGAGCTCCTACCCTCACCTTGGATAAAGCCTTGCGAATGCTCACGACGACACCCCCGCCCCCTCGCTCCGGCCGACCCTAAAGGAAGCGCTGGAAACGAGGCGCCCAGCTAAACAGCGGCGTGGTGACAGTCGCGAACGCCGGGACCGTAACCGTCGAAGTAGCAGCTCTGGGAATGGCGTCAGCTAGACCGTGAGAGACGGCGCCAATAGTAGGGGTGGTGGCCACCAGGTGGCGGAGGCGGAACAGGAGCGTCGGGTACTGGCGGTGGCTCCCGGCGCCGCCAAGGAAGAAATCAGGCCCGAACCAACCGGGGTGGTGGCTGCAGCTCGAGAGGAGGCACCTGACGGCGGCAAGACGGCGCACGAGGTCGTTCATCGTGGGACGGCTCATCCACCTCCCCCGGCTCGTCTTTGGGCTCGAACACGGACCACGACAAATGAACTGTGGTAGTCAGGAAAAGACAGGCGAGTCCTTCCCTGGTAGATATTGCTTCCTCCCCTGAATGGCTGAGCCAACTGAATGTGTCGGGTGACCACACCATGCCTATTTCTTCGGATTTGGCCCGCGCGCGTACCGCCAGACTTGCTGTCGCCGCGGCTATAGCCAAATCCACGCTTGATAACTCGGTTGGGAGTGCCTATGTTAACCTCACCTACAAGGACGCATCCCGAATTTCTGTGCTACCATTCCCCGCCTCGTTGAACAAATCTGACGGCACACAACTCACACGTTCGGGCCTGCAATGACTGACATCCCTCATGCGCTGTGAAGACCGTTGCCAAGATGGCGTGCGGGCGCCCACGTTGATAAGAGGTTAGATCCACCCACTCCACCTGGCATTCAACCGTGCCATAACACCTGACATGCCAACGAACGCCCGCATGACCACTTTGATCGACGATTGTTTCGGGAGGGTGTCAAAAGCGATGAACGGAGGAGCATCTGGGCTTGAGACCTTCACCCTCCTGCTACGCCTGCTCGTGACGCACTTCGACCGGGTCGACACGGGGGAAGGCTACTCTAAGTTGCATGTGTAACGGCACGCCATTTTCTGATTTCAGTCGGGCGTTCCTTGTGTTTGTATCGGCAGCCACAGGGAGGGAGCGTGTTTTATCTCCAGGGACAGATGTGGTGTTGAAGGTGGTTAGGATGGCGATCAACGTGCAGTTTCCGACGTTTATGCCTACGTTGTACCCTGATTCGAGGGCAACGGGCCCACGGCCATACGCCTCGTTAGATGCCATGTGGAGAGCGTCTAGTAAATTGGCACACAATAAGACACCTGCCGTCAACGGTGACAAAACAAACTATCTACCTGTTTCTTCGACGGGAGCGCCGTCATCCGACCCGTCGGGGACCCGGCTAGACGGTCATGGGCGCGGCCAGCGCCGAATGCCGTCCCAGCCGCCTTCTTGACCGACGAGATCGAGCCATAATCTCATTGTCAATTTCTGATCCCACCGACCCCTGGCTCGACAAAATGTCCAACTGCTGGCCCCTAGAAGAACAGCACTATGCAGAAATTTTCACCGTTCGTGCCTTGTTTAAGACGGACGACCCTCCTCTTTGGAGCGGCCTCCTCACGCCCTCCGCACGCGTCGCTGCCCTCCGAGAAAACCGGCGTCATTGGCTCAATTCACACGAAGACACTCACTCCTTGCGCAACTAGACATCCCTTTATCAACGCCAGCGGCTGTCTAAACCCTGAAATCGGCCAGCTATGCGATGACGACGCTTTCCGACGGTGGCAAGCACGTATAATTAGCTACCTCCGCGACAAAAAGTCTTCCCGCTCGCAAACCTACAAAGAAAATTGCCGAAAGTGTTCAAACCAATCGCGAGGGGACCACCAGGACCAGGGTCAAGTAGACAGTCACTGTGGCAACCACAGCCACCGCCGTAACAACAACAGCACACACACGCCTGGGCAACATGGTGCTGTCCCACCCTCGCCCGCTTCCTTGGCTTCCGCGTCTGCGTCGGTGAACCACTTCGGGGCAACCCACGATCCGAACGGAAACCCTAACACGCGCCAACCGGATACCTTTCGCACGGGCAACTGACATCGCAACGGTGGTACGGCACACCGGTCCAACCACCGACGGCACTGTCGGGGACACCTCCTTTAGTCTCGCAGGATGCTCGAGTGCTTGTCGCTCGTCTTTCACGTGGCACGGCACAAATTCTTCTCGCTGAGAGCCTTGGGGCTCTTACGATGTCTGCTAACGATCTGCAAGGCGTCGTACCGGCGGTGGGGACCAGCGCTCCCAGCGTGCCCCCCCCCCCAGAAAGGATATATTTTCTACGAATGGACTGCGCGTTCACAGCGCCGCCATGGTCCGAGTTCGGCAACGGGAACCCGCGCTCCCAGCGCCGTCCCTCCTCGCCGTGGCTCAAACTCGGCGATGGGGGCACGGGCCAGTAACGCTGTGCCCCTCAACCATGACACAAGAGCCTGCACCTCGCGCGCTCCCCCCGGGCACGCGTCGCGCAGCAAGAAGGCTGCGCCGACATCGCGTCGCGCTCATACACGAGCGGTTTCATCTCCAATTCTTCGTGGCCGTGAAGCGGCGGTTGGTTTGAGGTGCGGGAAGGCAACCCAAGTACGCCGAGATTGTTTGCGAGATTCGACCCGGTGTTTATTCGCGATAGTAGCGGGTGCTCTATCCATTCCCCACCAAGGAGGAGCCGACAACCATAGCTACCTAGTCTCCCTCCTCCAAGAGAGCTAACGGGAACGAGCCCGCTCGGGCGGGCAATAAATTTCCACTTGCCCGAACCGCGCTCCCGAAGACGCCCGCAGGGTCTACGGAGCCTGCTCCGTCTTTAGGCACGCCAACTCACGTGCGTCGGACTACGTCTGCCCCAGTGGCACAAGATCGAGATCCGACACTGCGCAATGGGCCAGTGATGACGACACGACCTCCAGCCCGATTAGCAAGGTGCTATTCCCGTGAAGATACGGAAGAATAGCGCCTCTCGTCAAGCAGTAACAACTCCGAGCCCCCTGCCCCTTCAGGCGCAGTTAGCAGGTTGTTGCAATTTTTACGCCAAAGAGTGACAAGGCCACGACGCGACCACACGTGGGTTTGGACTTGCGCCGTGCCCCCGAGGCCGGGCGTTTCCAGACGGGGATGCTGCACGCCCAAAGCACCGAGAAATGCTGTTCCCAGACGGGGACATTACAGGCCCATACGCCTAATACGGCCTCCGACGGATCGGCACCGTGGACGTTTGACCCTTCCCTCGAATACTCCACAGACACAGTGGTGTTGGTCTGGTAATCGCCGTCTTTTTATTCGCAGTGGTCTCCTTCGTCGTTCGTCGTGGACGACGTGTGATATTCTTGCGAGCAGCAGTTTATGATGTCCGAAAAGGCTCGGCATTTTCAAACCCATCGCGCAGTGGATCTCATCATGTCATCGTCTGACCCCAGCACAAACAAACGCGTAGGCCGAGGCGTGCGCAACTTTGACTCCGCTGTTTGGGACAGGGAGAAACAAAATGTGGGGTTATCTGGCATCGGCGCCAAAACCAAATTACGCAGACTCTAGTCATGAAACTTCACTTTTTGATCACTGGCAACAAACCTTTGGCCGAGACCAGCCCTCTCGACCCAGTGCGAGGTATTGGTCTCCGGGCGGACGACCCCCGCGCCAAGGACCCGCACAAGTGGAGAAGAATAAACTAGCTTGGAGAGGCACTTTCCACCGTTCGCGAAGCAATTCGCGACAGCGAGGCCGGATCACCACACCCGACCTCTCCTCGTTGATTCCGCAGTCCCATCGGGAATGCAGGTATCCACGAAATCTCGTTCGCTCAGTAGTCGCGCCCGGGGACCGTGGTCGGCGCTCGCCAAGACCCTCCCTCAGAGATTACGGTTTATTTTTCGGGCGCACTCGTCGACCAAAGCCCGGAGGTTTTGGCGATAGCTTCTAGCGCCTCAAACCGATCCTTGCCAGAACATGGCCCCTGCCTCGTCCGGGGTACCGTGACGCTGGACGACGTTTTTTTCACTACCGAGATAGCATCACATAGAGGAGGTTACCCCATTGCGCTCTACAGATGTGCGTCGCTCCTCGATACTGGCTCCCGCCAAACCTTCACCCGACGTGACGTGTTGGACCATATGCTATTGGTAGGCGCCCGCTTCATCTGCGTGCGAGCAGCCCAACAGCCCTCGCTCCTCGGGTGGTTCTGGCGAATCCGTCCCTTTACGGACCGCGACCCGCATCCGCCTGAGCGTCCAATTCTTCTTCGAAAAAGAATCGGCGTGCTCTCTCGCGGTGTGGGCATGCGTGGTCCCTCCACCGATCATGCAACACGCTGTCTTGCTGAGCTGTGACAGCTGGATGCGCTTCAATACCCGTTTGTACCGCGCCCTGCCCCCTCGTGCCTTTGATAATTGGGTTCTGGGCGACTTGATGTTGTTCCACCACGCCACCACAGGCGTAGCGGCTTGTGCCGTCGACCCCGCAGATACGCACGGTGCTTTTCACCTCTATGATGGCACTACAGGTGTCGCCTCGTCAGACGAGCCCCTTCTGCTCGGGGTCAACTTGGTGCGCAGTACGGCTCCCTTGCGGTGACAGGACACTCTACTTTGTCGACATACTGCCGCAACCGGACTTTCGTTCGGGGCAGAAACACGTGGTTGCTTCAGGACGACAGGTGCTGCCCTTAATAGGTGCTGCGGACCTTGAGTCAGGCGACATTGTCGGGGTCGCCGACGCCCTCTTTTGCTCGTCCCGCTGGATGCCTTGCAACACACCACCCACGCTACGGGGCCTCACCCTGGTCAGACCTCGGACAGTCAGGGCTCTGCGGTCGCGCGCTTGCCTGACACGGGGCGGCAGCTCCTACCGTGCGACCACCCTCGCCGGCGCTAAAGAAACGATTGAACCCAATCCATGTTTTTGAGTTTCCATGCGTCTGGGCCCGACTCCCGCCGCACCTGCGGAAGATCGCATTCGACTTGCACGACCCTCGCCGGGACTCCCTGGCCATGGAGCGACTGGGTGATGTGCTCTGCGACTTTTCTGACGCGTTTTCCACCTCGAAGACGGATTTTGGGTCTTGCTCCTTGATGCCCTCCGAAATCTCGATTCCGGAGTGCTGCGCTCCGGTCGTTTCGCGGCCCCATCGAATAAACTCTATACCGGCCAAACAAGTGGACGCGACCCTTAACCAGTACCTCGCGACTGGACTTATCCAGCACTGGACTTCACCGTTCTCGAGCTTGCTCGTGGCCATCCCGAAGGTATCTGACGGTGTGAGGATCACGGTGAACTACAAGAAGCTCACCAACATAAGCAAGCTCAGCCAACTGCCGATTCCCCGCATAGACCAGGTCCTGGACTCCTTTGGCTCAGGTCGGGTGTTTTCATTGTTCCACTTGGTTTCCGCGTTCCACCAGATAACGGCACACAAGGACACAATTTCCCTTACCGCGTTCTGCTCACCCACAGGCCTCTACGAGCGGCTCGTAAAGCCCCAGGGCAGCAGCGCCTTGCATGGGCGGTTCGTCAATGCCATCAATGAGGTGATATAAGAATTGAAACAGGCGGAAGCATACACGACGATGTCATCGTGTTCAATTCCGACCCGGTAGCGCGTGTTCGGAAGATTCGCTCCCTCTTAGGACGCCTTCGAAAGCAAAATCTCAAGCTCTCCCGCTCGAAAACGCGATTGGGTGCCACCGATGTGAACTTTCTGGGCAATTCCAGTTCCCCAGCAGGCCTACGCCCAAACGCGGAAAACATGTCGGCATTGACCGACATGCCGATGCCCACAGACGTTAAGCAGGTACGCGCACTCATGGATGGTGTTAACTATTACCGCGAATGTTCGCGCGGCTTATCGAAAAGGCTTCGTCCGATCAACGCGCTCCTCCGGAACGGGGTTCAGTTTTCCCTCACGCGTGTTATAGAGAAGTTGGTGCGAGAAATCTTGGCGCTCACGACCCCGCCGGTCCTCGTTTTTTTATGATTGGACGCCGTCGCCGACAGCTCACGCCGTTTCACGTGCTTTGCGACGCCTGCATCAACGGGTTCGGTGCCGCTCTCGAACAGGAGCAGACGGATAGCTCCATAATCACCATCGCGTACATCAGCCAAGCTACGCTCGACTCGAAAAAGCATTGGACCCCTCTTGATTTGGAGGCTGGCGGCATCGTCTGGGCTCTAAAACGTCTCCCTGGCTACCTTTGAAGCACCAAGTTCCGTTCTCTGACCACAAGGCCTGGAAAGCATAGGCATAGTGGGGGACCACAATGTCCGAGTCCAGAGGTGGCTCGAGTTCCTCACCGCGTTCGACGATACCCTCGAGTACCGAAAAAGAAGCGCAAACGGCAACGCCGACTTCCTGTCTCGCTTGCCGGAGCATGCCACGGAACATGACCGCAATGGTTCGACGAGTCTGACCCCTGTTGAGAATGGTGGCATATACCTCATAAGAGCTTGCGGGCTGCATACTGCTTCCTCTCCAACTCCGGGTGTTGGCTTGGGTGGGCTAATGCGCCGCACCGAATATAATGCCTTGGGTGGACTCCTTTTCACCCTTGTCGACGTTTGCGATTTTTGCGCACACGGGCCACGTATGAGGCCTGATGAACTTCCTACTCCTTCCAGGAGATTCATCGCTCGTGTTTCCGCATCCGCCGCCACCGTCGACTGCTCTCCCGGCCGCTGGGGTGTCTCGGGTGCAGCCGACAACGATTTCGCTTTAGAATTTAGCTGTACCCACCGCGGTCAGCGAGGGCTCCGCAGACGTCGCCCAACCGACTCGTTCCCGGAGCTCAGTACAAGGGACTGACTTGGCCGAGCCCATGGGCCCGTCCGCCTCTATCTCTACCTCGCCTGGCTCTCTGGCGCCCCAGACGATGACGCAGTCTTCAGACCGCATATCAACTCGGACGTGCCAGCGTTCAGCAACAGCAGCTGGTAAGACACCCCCTTCTGTCCACTATGGCTTCGGAACCGGCGGGGCCCCTCGGCCATCTTCCAGACGAGTTGCAACCCCGCCGCGAATCCCACGGTGGCGGCCGGCTCCGCCCGCCGCCGCGACCCCCACTCTTGCCGACTTGCCGGTCCGCACGGTGCCACTTCCGCCCGACCACGACCACGCAGAGCCTATGGGAACTCCTCCCTTACGGCTCACGCCTTCTCTTGGTGACACGCCGACACCACCTACAACGTCGGATGCCCTTGGCGATGTTGCTAAATTGCGGTTCGCTGATTCCGTCGCACGTTATTCACATATTCACATGCCGGTTGGAAGCGAGAGCAGCACGCTGAGCCGACGTGCCACGCCGCGATGCGTTACATCTCTATCGGCCGGCCGTCGGTTCCGCCGCCCGAGTTTTTGGCGTTCTACCCTTCGCACAAGCGTCCCTCCCTCTCAAATATCCAAGAGCTGGCGGGTAAAGGCCGATTACATACAACCAACGACGACATCGTCCTGCTCATCCCAATCCCGACACCGCCGCTGTCAAGGTCTGACAAACTCAACTCTGTGGAGCGAAGTGCTTGCTTGCTAAGCGACGAGCCAGTTCGCATCTGTGCCCCCCTGCTCATGCGCCCTAGGATCATGCAGGCTTGTCATTCGACGGCCTCGTGCCACCTTGGCACCACTCTCACATTCCGCATGCTGGGGCAGTTTTATTGGTGGATTGGCATGAGCGTTTGCACCCGGTGGTGGCTTCGCCACTGCTTGAAGTGCCCATCGCCGAAAACCCCACGGTTGACCGTCCGCAAACCAATCATCTCCACGCCTCTACCAGAAAGTCCACATGTCGCCGTCAGTGTTGACTTCTTCGGCCACATCCCGGTCACGCCACGAGGCAACACCTACACCTTGCTGTTCACCGATTGCTTCAGTCGTCGGGCCTACCTATATATTTCCTGCCACTGCCGCTGAGGTCATCGGGGAGGAAACAGCCAATATCCTGGTGAACCAATACATTCCCTTGTGGGGGTACCCGCGCACCATACTCTCCGACAACGGCCTGCAGTTCTGCTCCAAGCTTTCGCAAGCTGTACATCCGCTGTTGAGTTTACGCAATTGCTACAAGCTCCAATCATCCCAGCTGTGACGGGGGCATTGAGCGGGTAAACCACACAATGGCTTAAATCCCGGGTATGGTCGTCAACGAGCGACACGACGATTGGGACTTGCAGCTTCCTCACGTCGTATTCGCTTACACAACAATTCCGTCAGCGCGGCAACGGGCTTGGCGCCCAACAAGGTCCACATGGGCGTGCTCCCACGTCTCCCCCTGACGGGTTTCAACCGCGCCGGCGTCGTGCAACACCATAGTCTGGCCCGCGACCACCTGGCCTATTGCGACTGGACTACCGACCGACAACAGCGCGCAAAAGATATTGTTCGCGCACACCACATCCTCACCGTTTCTCTTGCCAACCGCCGAAACTCCGCTCTCACGGGCGCGCTAGGTTTGGCGCCTAGTTCCGCTGTGGGTGGTTGGGCATGGGTGTACAACTCTGTCGCCAACATCCGCCAGGGTGTGAAAGCGAGCACGGACGCCAAGGTGCTCAAGGCCAAACTCGCGTTTACCTGGACGGGCCCCTACAAGATCCTGGCTTTCGGCCACTGCTCCGCTGCCGAGACCCCGGAATGCTCGCAACTCGGGAGCAACCTCCTCTATTTAGACCACCCTTCGGACCCGGTTCTGACGCTCGCCAGCGTGTGGGGATTGAACACTGCAAGCCCTGCGCTAACCTCCACGACACCGGGGACTTGCCCAAATGCCTACCGGCGGGGCTAACGCAGTATGTGCTAAATAATTTTCCGAGAAGTCACCTCCGTAACCCCCCTCCAACGGCTGGAAGTGGAGCAAATCACCGGTCATCAGTCGGTACGGGGGCGAGGTGGCCTCATGGCGGTGCTATACAAGACGCATTGGGCGTGACTGTCCGAACCTTCCTGGGAGCGAGAAATGGACCTCCACCTCTCCCGCCCCCACATCTTGCGTTTTTGGGCCGGCACCCCGGACCAGCACCGCCAAACCAACCGCCTCCACCACCGAATGCGGACCGGGGTGGCACAACGCTATCTGTCCCGCAACAACGGGGAACGTTTACTAGCGCCGGGTTACGCGTGTGTTCCTCTCGCCGATTGGCTCCGTCACTACCACGACAAGGTGCTACATAAGGGGAAGCCCACGTTTGGTACAATGGAGACGATGGCTTATGGTGGCTTGCAAAAATCAGCGTGAGCATATCCGAGGACAAGGTATACCTGGTCCACTTTCTGGACGATCCGGGACCGATCAAACTTCCTCTTCCCCCGGCGCGCTACACGACGTCAAGGGGAGCCGTACGAGGCTATTGGTGCAAGTTGACATCGCCAGCGCGTTCCCTCGGGGGATCCAACGTAACGTAGACGAATCTCGAGGCGCGACCGCAGCCAACGGACTTTCAACCCACCGCCGCTCCTCGATAAAATCTCCGTTTGCTGTTCTGGCCTAGGAGGTGTGAGTCTTTGGGTCTTTCGTGGTGTTTCGAGAGTCTTGGTCTGGGTTTGGGGCGGTCCTTACCATTTTGTTTATACCTGCCGACTCCCCCGCGCCGTGTCAGGCCAGGGTCGGGTAATCACGCCGCTATCTGAGACGTAGGACTGTCTTCTTTCCGTCGTTGTTCATATTCGCCCTGTCGATGGTCTCCTCAGCCCAGAGCCGGGGAGCGACCAGGGTGCCTGTTCGCGCGTAACGTATTGTGTGTTATCTTTTCTTTGTTTTGTGTGCTGTATTTGCTCGACTTTCTTTCGGCTAAACACTTCCCCCCCTCGCGGGGCTTTGGGTGGAGCCGGCTTCCATTCCGGATATTTAACGTTTCCTCGTCTAACTCCCAGCCATGCCAGTGGCCCGTGGGAGGTTTTTGGTATGACTTCTCCCTTGAATTAGCGCCTGCATTCCCCTTCATATCGACGAGTGCTCGCCACGCCATAGTACCTTTCCTGTAGTTGGTTTGCCGTAGAGCCGTTTCTGCCCCCCCCCCCCGGCCACACCGGCGACATGCGGCAGGTTTTCGATGAGCGGTTTGCCTGGTTGAAGGGTCTGCATTCCTTCAACTGCTTTTTTAGCGTATTCCTGGCTTCATAGCCAGGACGTTAGAGGTGTGGGAGTGACCGTTGAGGAGCCTCATCTTCGACTCATGGTCTAACTCGTAGAACCGGAAATTTCCAAATCTGCCATGTTTCTGCATATGTGACTCATCCAGGTGAGCTAATGTTATGGTACGGCCTCGAACGGCCTGTAATTAGTTGAATTGAGATAATTTGGTCAGGTTTCGTATGATAAGTTGGCTTGTTTTATTCGGAATAGTCAAGAAACATAACGGAGGCACGCGCCTCGTCCTCAGAATTCATCCAGGGCTCTGGCGGAATCAAATAAAGCTACGTCTCTCCAGAGGCTAAGAAAGTGAGTACTCTCCGAGAACCTGCTCAATAGGCAGACCTGCAGGGGGGTCCTGCGTCCCAGCCCAATACCCTTGCAAGTGCCTCTGATCTCGCCGACCAACAGACTTTAGCGCATCTGCTTTGCGCTCGAGGAATGGGTATCGATAGATGGATTCACACACTTTATCTCAAGAACGAAAGCCTATTGCACCGATTTCTCTCGACTTTTTAATCCAAGCAATAGGTATCGATCGACAACTTCGCATACGTATTTAGGCATCAATCGATATCGATACGCAATAGCCCAACCTATTGACATACCAATAGGCGTATTCAATAGGCTACTTTCCGCGGTGTGATACATAATGCTATCATCCAAGGTATTTATGAAAAAAATAACCCAGGACACCCGGAACAGGTATGTTGTTGAAAGCATTAGGGTTTAAACTTACAATCAATCAGGTATCGATCGAACCCTGGGAAATGTATTAAATAGTCAGTAGATATCGATCGAAATACCTTGAGAACCTATTAAATTGGGCAATAGGCACCGATCGATGCCTTTGAACACATCTTACATTTGCAGGTATCGATCGATATCATCGCACACCTAATCAATAGGTATTGATTGGTGGCGACAGAAAGGTATTGCTCGAACGGTAATCTATCGGGAGTCGTTTTCAAGTAATGTTGGTGCCCACAATTCCTATCGATATATACACCTCCACGAGCATATCGGTTGCACAATAGGCTATTGTTGTCACTGCCCTGACCCTATTGTTGCTTAAAATACCTATCGATAAACTCCAAAGCGGAGATATTGTGCCCCGAGATTGGTATCGATTCTCATAATAGCCGACCAGTTGTTGACCCAATAGCCTACCCCAAAGGGCATTATCCAGGTTCATAAAAATGAACTGAACGGCACACAGACAGGTCGCTCTAAAACACTGCAAGCTTGAGCTTCGCATCGAACACACATAATAAATAGTGATCACCACCTTGTTGAGATCGTCCACCTTATTGAGCTTATCAGTGCACAACAAGGATAGACAACACCGTTTTCAGCAATTCTCCACTGGGCTGGAGGGGCGTGCGGCGTGGATGGTGAATGGTGAACTGGAGTTTCTACTATGTATCGAGAGACGGGCTGTTTTCGAACACCTTTGCTCGCCAACACTGGAACAATAAAATGGCGGAAGGTTTACGTACCGGTACCTATCATCTTAAACGATGGGCCTATCTCTATATTATACCGTCCCAAACAATAGGTTTGGTGGAAGCTACATCGATACCCACCTATCGTTAAAATAAATAGGTTTCGCCTCGCAGTCCCAATGGCATATTGCCCGACCACGCATGCTCGGGAAATTCCTATCGATGGTTAAACTGTTATCTGTTTCAACGAGAGGTTTTGATACTACATGTCAGTACGATAAATAGGTTATTGAAGGTGTCAATCGATACCTGTTGCCGGCCACAATACGCTTTAAACAGTGCCTATCGATATCTATCACAAGCAACAATAGGCCTCCTGTTGGAATAGGATCCTATCGCGATTGTCTATTGACCTGGAGCCTATTGTCTAGGGTGCGCAACCAAAAAACACCAACGGCGATTGATTTCATCACAACGCTATGTACGTAGTAAACAATCTGTCCACGAGGATTTTTTGGGGGTAGCTACAAAGTTTCTGTTGCTGCAGACGGCCGTTGCCGCCCGCTCCGCCCGCCCAAGGAATAATGCAATTAACTGTGAAGGAGGCAGAATAAAGAGGCCCGTAAATTGGTTTAGATATCGATTTCATATTGCCAAGAGTTGCTTATGCGAAGCTGATTGCCCTGTACAGTGTTGTGTGTTGTGTGACCGATGGCGATGTCACGTTCTGATCGGCAGTACAGGTGTAACATGTGAACCAAAAACAAATGGCCCGCGTCTTGAGTTTTAGTTGGGGTCAGGGTTACGGATCAAGTCAGGGTTGGGGCTTTTCGAATTCGAGGTCGGGCTAGGTTTATGCCCGTGCTTTCTCCCACCGAGAAGTACTTTCCCTTTATCTAAACCGCGAGCAGCCTACAGATACCCCCAGAGACCGTCGCGACAAGACAGGAAGACCAGCTTTGTACCTAGGAGATCTTACCACAAACTACGGTGCTCGTTTGAGGATACTATTTTGCTTTTTTGGTGCTGCAAGTTGTTGTAAGTACAATATCCAAGACCTTTCAGCGATCTACTAGCCGTTTTTCCCATACGAAGGCCTAAGTAAAAGGAGAAGTTCGGGCCGCAATAGAGTATATTCTCACAGTGTTTTTCCTCGGGCAATATGCAATGAGATATGTATACATGTCTATAAATGTCCAGGGCGTCTTCGCCGCGGCGGCCAGCCGCCCGCCTTGGCTCCACGCATGCCGTCATTTTTCGAGGATGCGTGAGATAGTTTTTGAGTATAGGATTACAAGCAATTCGAGACTGTACATATATGCGACAGCACTGCCAGGGAGTACATCGATATAAATCGTGTCTGAACAAAGAAGAAGAAACACTGGAATCGGCTGCAAAGCCCACAGCAACAAATTGCGGCATCCTGCACACGATGGCGAAAAACAACAGCAGCAACAGCCGCTGCACAACTTGTATGTATATGTAATTTCAGCAACAGCAGCAGGAGCGACAGCTGCTGCTGCCGTTCGACAACAGCAAGCAGCATTTCCAGTACAGTAGTATGCACATAAATGGTGCACATACCTCACGATCGTGATACCTAGGTTTATGATGATAGTATAAGCGGATACTTTGTTACATACGACCCAGGCTACAGTAGGGGGGTCTCTTTTTGTGCCTTTAATTTCAGTGGCTAGGGGTCACTCGCGCGAGTAACCCCTTCGTTCCTTTGCGATCTTAGGTTTTCTTCATGTTTTATATTGACGAAATCAATCCGCAATGCAAAGGTAATCTAAGCCGCTCCAAAACGAGTGCCTAAACCATTTTCATCCGTAAGATACAGAGTCACTCGTGCCACTGGCTTGAACACACCAGTGAAAACGGGGGTACCCCCCCTACCGTAGCCTTGGTCATACTCGATATAAATGTGACCAAAACGATGTAGTACGTCAACGTTAATTTCCGTGTCACCATCTAACACGTTAAAATCTGCATAATGGTTAACTGCAGGATCAATGTCAAATATTACTTTTGATTACGTATTGACTCATGAAAAAATTACTCAAAACGGGCGACCGGTGTATTATACGAAACTTGCAAAGATCCACGAAGCTTATTGTCGACCCTAAATGTGTTAATTCCACACCTGACATTGTTAGATTTTGTATAGTGTGCACGCGATAATACTTTTAATTTGCCTTGAGCCGGGATACGTAAAGAACAAAATTAATAGGGGAAACATATCTAACAAGTAAGAGAGGATTGGATGATGTACACACCGCGGCTCGAACCAAAGGGAAGAAAACACAGAACTAACTTGAAGACGGAGTGAATTCACCGGGACTCGCGGTTAACGATTAGCAATCGTTCCGGGCTACCCTTCAAACTACGGTTGTACAAATACTACTGAGACAGCATTTTGTGTGTCCCGCACAACGAACAACTCCTATGTGCGTGTTAGTTCAACAACAGCATATGCAACGGCAGCCCAACTACAAACGGCAAAAGCCGTAGAAGTATTATACAGCAGTGTAACAGCTGCTATCAGCAGCAACGCCGCACAGCCACAACTCTTCTGTGCGTGTAAATCCAGCACTATAGCATGCTGTAGCAGCGGCAGCACCACAGCACAGCGCAGTACGACAAACAACACGCACCTCAGTGCACACCGTCAGTGTAATTTTTGCGTACCTAATACATATAATAATATGTCACTTTAGGCCGGTACCCGTCACATACAGAACAAAAAAATAGGAACGAAACTCCACAAACATGAACAAAAAAGAGTGACTCATAAACAAATTTGCAAGGAAAAAAAAAAGAAAAAAAAGCGCCGAGGTCGACTCGAACACAAGCGGGCGAAAAAAAAACTTGATGAGAAAAGTAGCGAAAAGCGAAAGCGAGAGGGGATGGTACAGACGAAGCTCGAACCGGCGACTGGTGAATTCAAACTATGGGAGTCTAACATATCTTCGCTTTGAGCCGGTACCCGGCACATATATAGAGCAAACAAAAGGGAAGCAACCCAAACATAAACAAAAGGTGTACCAGATAAAATGCACGATAAACAATAAAAACATTTAAAAAAACTCACTACTCGAACACAAAAAGGGGGGGGGGGGATTAGAAAGGAAAAGCGTGCAAAACAAACATTAGAAGACACGAACTCGCGACTGGTGAACTCAACTAATGACGTTCTTCTAACTGCCACACTACTACAACTGCGATTTGCTCAAGTTGGGAACTTAGCGCCTTTATACTTGCGGCTCCGCAGTTGACAAATCGGAACGGAAAAATTGCAAAAATATATTTATATTTGCCTAGACTAGGCCACCACGACACGAAGCGAGCACGACCGTCGCCGACCCCGGCAGGGTCGGGAGAGTCGAGCAAGCTGATGCACGTGCAAGAAACAGCGCGCCAGAGAGGTGGACCTCAGCTGGAGTTATATCTCGAGAAGACAACTCCATACCAGGTCTAATCGAAGCCACGCTCTCGTGCCGGGGCCGACATATTTACGTATACATGTAATTATTTTGCGTTTAGTTGTGGTATCCTTCACCTATAGCATTTTGGCAGGGATTCAACATGGCCGTTGTGTGGGTCGCAGGCACACTTCTGCCGATGGACAGTCGTATCGTCTCGTCACAAATTGTATCAACGGTAGCCGTTCCAGAGGTGTTGGGTATCTTATGTTGATGTACCAGGAACGAAAATTGGGCATAGGGTCTCCGTAGATTCAGGAGAAAGAGGGTCGGCCAAATCCGTTTCAAGTCGTCAGTTCGTCACTCGTGACCATCATCTTTCTTGGGAAGAGCCTTTCGTTTTAGCCTCAAGGCCCTTCTATCGTTCCCATCGCTTGGTTCGCCGTCTGACCTTGCCCCAAACTGGCGTGTACCACACGCTACGAGTGACATGAAGAGAACGTGTTGCAATGGTAAGTACCCAAACCCTTAGCTGGCGTCGACGGCAGGTGGTGAGCCGCACCTGGGATACACAAACCGTTAATCCTCAAGACAAACAAATCACACTTAATTTTGTTTTCGGTCTGAATTAACGCTTAAAAAAAACAATTTGGAATTATCCAAAAAAATGTTTTGCTTCCTGTCCAGAAAAGGACGCCTGGTTCTTTAACATGTGGGAAACCGGAATAGCGCAGTAAGTCACACAACGCGCCGTTGACGAACACAGATGAGAGTAGCCGAGAGTGACGGCTTGCGTCGGTGCGTGCGCACCGCGGCCGGTCTGTCCTTTTTGGCCGCCCAGGCTAGGAACCTATCGACTTCACGGCGGGTATCTTGGATAGGCGGAGAGAGCCCCAAAACGGGGCGAACGGCGCACCAATGCGATGAAGCTATCAAACCCTTCAGGCAACACTCGTGTTTTGGGCACGTTGGGTCCACTTTGGTGTGGCTTGGCCGATCGAGCTGGTTAAAACAATGGCATCGCTGCCGTCATTTGTGTTTAGGCGGCACCACCGCCGGGGCACGATGAACTGTGGTCTGCAGGCGGGGGGGCGGCTATTGCCCGGGTCGTCTCTCGCTGACGTTTCATTTATTTTGTCTCGATCGTGGTCGATGATCCCGGACAATGGCCGCACCAGGCTGCCGGGTGTGCTGTCCCATCTCTAACATGCCACACGTCAAGTTTGGCCAACTCGTAATAGGATGAGATTTTCAAGAAAACAAATATTTGGGGACGAGTTTTTTTTTTATCGACGTCGAAATTTTCAAAGTCTGAAATTATGTCCTTGGGCGCACATACGAATCATTTGTTCGTTAGACCTATCAAGTCCAGTTTTGAATTTGCTTTTTCCAACTAGTTCTTGGTTGATGAATCAGGCTGGAAGAGGCTGAACATATGAAAGATTATGAAATAATAAAACTTTGAACACTGTCATCTAATTCGGATTCGACTCTGACTGATTCTACGATGCCCCCCCCCCAAAAAAATGAAGACTTTCTTCAACAAACGTTTCATGGCTGCTCGACACGAAGAAGGATGCTAGATCTTTGAAAAAAGCGTACTCAAACATTTCGTTGTTTGCAAAGGTCTATCGAACGATGACGTCAGGGTGACAAGGGGCACCGTTCTTCCGGAATTACGGCCGGGGGGGCAGGTTCCAAAAACCGGCGATTTCGTTCAAGAAACGTTGGGAGGGCAACCGCCGTAGAACCACTCCTTTGCGAACAAAACGATTTTATTCGTGTCAAGGACGGGGCTCATTGTTCTTCAAATGGGTAGGGATATCAGAATAAAGCACAACAAGTCATACCACGCCCTGCAGACGCAGACCGACGAGAGTAGGCCAGAGCGTCGGCTTTCCTCTGCTCATGCGCGTCGGCCCCAGTCCCTTCGTTTTTCTGTCGGCCCAGGATTGGAAGCAACCATTCACAGGGTCGCCGGGGCGAGCGAAGACAACACCAAAACGCCGCACGCGGACCAACAACAGCGATGAATCTGTCGACGACTTGAGCGAATGTTATTGTTTATGGTTAGATTTAGGGCCGGTTTTCGCACATGTTGGTCGTGCTAGCTGATAATATAATTGGGATCGCGGCTGCCGTTCTCTATTTTGAGTCGCCGCCACCGCGGTACGATGTGTTTCTGGTCTGCAGCCATGGACGCGCCCTTTGCCCGGTCATACCTGCTTCTGGTACCACTCACTACGGCCGAAGCCGCCGTCACTATACGCAGCTACGGCCTATAGGTCGCCTCCCAGTAGCATTATAGCACATTGGAACGCCTTGTATCTAGCAGTTCAAGGACGGGCGGCTGTCTACCGTCCCCAGTGTGTTCAGTTTTTTACTTCCAAGTATAGGATTTAGTGTGTGGCGGTTATGCACTATATGGAAGGTCTTGTGCTCCACCTAGGAGCGAGCTCATAGCTGCTTTGTACCACTCACTATGGTTGAACTCGCCGTCACTACGTAGCAGCTGTGGTCTATAGGTCGCCCCCCACTACTATGGAAAGCTTTGTATCCAGCAGGGAAGGGAGGCGCAGCTCTCTACCGTCTCCTGTGTTCACTTGTATATACATTTTAGTTTGACGTTTGGGGGTAAAGGCGGTTTCAGGTGTACGCCCCCCTCTCCCTCTCCCAGTAGGAAGGCTCAAAGTTAAACAATTTGACGTGTGGTGTCGAAAAAATATTTCGGGCGCCCTTGCTCCCGAAGAATCATTGATACGGAGATGACGGAAGTACTCCTTCAGCCACCGTGGCAGTAGATGCCGTGAACACCCCCCGGGCGTTTTGAGGCGCATTGACCTGATCTACCAGTGGTTTTGGGGGCGAATTGGCCTCAAGTGCTTCCGCGGGCGTCGTGTGCTACAGCGCTCCAGAGAATGCATTCATCACTGCTCTTCTCATTTCCTAAATTATGCGCTCTACACTAATCTCAGTACATTCACCCCCGGCTGTAATAATTGTTTCCTCTACTTTCGTTTCACCCTGCCTTTCTTCTTGTCACCCTGGTTATTTTCCTGTACGCGGTCTCGTGCTGACGGTGTTAAATATTGCGAATGCTTCACCCAATGCTCCCGGTTTTAAGCACAGAACTATCTAGCCGACGGTCGGTCGATATCTAGCGGATCAATAGGGGAAGCAAGGCAACCAATAGATCTACAATGGTACTGTCGTGACATCCCTTCCGCAGCAGTAATCGTTCTCTAATGAGCGGTTCTGCATGCTAACCTGAGATCCAAGAACGCCGGTAAGAGAACGATCACTAACTAAGCCAACGGTAGAGATGGAATATCAGACGCATGCTACGATAGAGGTGCACCACTTTTTTTCTTCATGCTACTCCTCGATTTGGGAACTTAAGACCTTTCCCCAAAAACTGATATAAAGAAAAACAACTGCTTCCGGAAAAAATACACACACGCACATGTCCTAGGTACACAACGATAATAATGCAGAACACATTGGCCCATTATGATTTTTCCGACAACTTTGGGTTAAGGAGCACCGATTGATTGTTCAAAAAACATTTCAGACGGAAAGTGGTACCTCTATAATAGCACGCGTCGTCAATTTTAGGGTGAATATGTCTTTGCTCGGCTTAGAGACCAACGCTACCGCAGAGCTTCACCTTTTTGAGCAGACACTTTGAAGGCTCCTCAAAGGAGGAGCTCCATATACTATAATTGAATAGCTTCATACTAGACCCGTGCTACAATAAGAGTATACCTTTTTTTGGCTATTTTGTTTTCTGAATAACGGGGCTCCTTAATCTGGGCAAAATCGTCGGAAATACGTCATTTATTTTTTTCTCGATTCTCGTTGTGTACGTAGGGGCCATGGGATTTTTCATCAAGTAGCAGTTTTACTTTTCTCTAAAATCAGCTCTTTGGAGAGGTCTTCAGCTCCCTAATTGAAGCATCTCAGAAAAAAACGCGGTGCACCTCTATCGTAGCATGCATTCACGATTGTCAAATAGTACCTCACCCAAAACTCGAATTTTGGAAAATTTTGTATGTTCCGCCAGACGATGGAAAATCCCGCATGTCCCACGTGTACAGCCAGCGGATGGAGAAGCACAAAATGATGGCCTTCCAATAGCAGTACAACGAGCATTTCCGTTGAGTGAAGGGGTGGTCACTTGCAAAACATTTGACCTGAGCGCTATCTCTTTAGCACCCGTCCTAGAGCTACTAGACCAAGAAGCTCCGTCAAACGTTTTTCTGTTTCGCGACGTGCGTCCGCTCCCGTGCGAGCGTTTTTAACGATTGGTCAATATAAACTAAAACTGGTCCGTTCCAGCGTTCCGGGTTGGGCCACGCGCACAAGTCGCGTAACCTCGGAAGAGAGAATGGCGGTGTCGCCCACACCCTAACCTGGGTTCGACGCAAAAACATGGATCGCCGAACCACACCGGTTACTGGTTGCACTACCAATTTTCTGGGGCAGTAACTGTGTAATCTACTCTTGCGTTCCCTGTACTAGCAGTATCAAACCTTGAACCTACTGCCGATTAGCCTCTATAGTAACCGTCTAAAGTACTGTTGCGAATAGTACTAACCATCGAAAGTACTGAGTATAGCCCAGCGCTCATCGTACTAAACCATTAAAAAAACTGCGAATTTCCCAGCACTCGTGATAGTAAATGAGAACACAGCTGTTTATAGCCAAGCACTTGCAGTATCACAGACCTGACTTTGTGGGAACAACAGTACCCTTGACAGTGACAAGTTCCTAAAAGAACAAAGTGCAGACCAGAGCACCTCCGCTGTTGGCCGCCAAATATACAGCTGTAGTAATGGTACAGGCGGATACTGTTACCTACCGTACGGTGTAATGAAAGCTTATGCGCACAGTTCATGTGTCTACCGTTCAATGGGAACCATGACACGACGGTTGCGCGTTCTTTTACGGTGACCGATTGTCATGTATTGCGCTTGAAACAGGCCCGTCACGCAGGCAGTGTGCATTTGGGGACTGTCCCGTTTTGGCTCGAGGGCACGCGGTGCTAGCATCCAGAATTGAGAGCTGGATCAGTTCGTTTTCAAGTATTTGCGTTTCGCGTCGAACATGGACCATCCACAGGCAGAATAGGATTTCGTTGTTTATCGCGTCTCTGCGCCTCTAATACTACGTTCGAATCGCACCTGTGGCGTCGGGGGAGATGAACTAATATTTTGGAATTCCCGCTGGGGTGGATGTTCAGTAGAACCGTAACATGCAACGGCATAGGCGCCGCCGACAACGACGCAATGGTCCAGCTCCGTTGCTAGCGTTGTTCATGGTTCGGGTTCACCTGCCCAGGAGAATGTGCTTCGATACTGCCCTTAAATCTCACTGAGTTCAAGAGTGTAGGTATCGTGCTGCGCGTAGACCATCACGGGCACCCTTCTGCCTGGGTTCTACGTATGGGCGTGCGGCGAGGAGGCAGACGCTGACGACGAGGACTCCAAGCTATTCGACAGGCTTACCGGCTGGCTAGTTCTGTTTGTGAGTCGCCCGACTCAGAAAAATGTTAATACTTTCGATATGAGTCACAATAGGTTTAGCTAAATTCAAGTATTTAACGTAATCATCGTTGAAGTTGTCAAGGCATCTACTGCCTAATGCTGCGTTTTTGCGCCACATCTGCCTTTGCTGAATGCGGCACAGAACGGCTAATGAGTGGCGTCGTGGTCAAACTGACCGACCTGATATGACTTGTGGTTGCGTTCTGATGATTGCTGCTTGCATTGCTATATTATGTTCTAAGAAAAATGCCAGATCGATGCCGACCTAGCACTGTTCACATTGGCCCGCGGTAGCTATGCCTTACTTTTGGGACCTGGGGTGTGCCTACCCGGTAATGTTGCTGATGGCCCTCGTTCCATGCTTGATGTAGAGCGCTTTCTCTCGTTGTACAATTAAGCCCTCGATATTAAAACACAACTAATAGGTTAGGCCAGAAGATTTACACGAAAAACGTGTTTCCTGAGGATACGAACACCGCGTCGGGACAGGATTAGCGGTAGTGAGCACGTAACTAGAGGAGGTTGTGACGGCGCCGAAACAAAAGTTGCGAGTGGCGTTCATCGCGTTCACCAGCCCATCATGTTTACCTTGGATTCCCGGTGAGGATAGTGAGCAATCGTTGACGCTGCCGTAGCCCTTGTTGACCCGTCACTAGTGCATGCGCCGACTGATGTCACAACAAAGAGTTTGGGAGTTGTTCTCGGTTGATAACCATCGCTTGGAGTGGAACCCTGATGGGATTCACAGGCTAAGTTGTCTGGAAGCGACACTGGGACCACAGCAGTGAACCAAACTCGAACTAAGACCCCCTAAACTGGTTCAGAAGGATGCCTGCCGACTTAGTCACGTTGGAGGCCAAATATGGGCTAGAATCGTGTCTCTGTATCACGGAAAGGCTGATATTGTTTCGGTGCTGCATAACCGGAATGCAATCAAATGGTTGATACGGGACCGTGTGAGTTGGTGACATGTGACACTAACGTCTCTTATGCTCACCGCCGACTTTTATGATGTGTGCAGATGCAGGGGTTTGCCTAATCTATGCTCATTTTCTCGGCTCGACCTACGTCGAAGTCCGACGAGGATGGCTTTGGCAACGACAGCACAGAACCCAGCTACATATTACCATCAGTAATCGGAGATATGTACCTTCTCGTTGATCATACGACCCATGATCTTCGAGCTGGCTTCTCGCTGTTGGTACATGGCGATGGCGCTGGCCATCGTGCTTTCGGTGTTGGCGTTATTATCGTGTTTGGAACCATGCTTTGCGCCGCCACGATAGTGCTGGTGCCAACTTCAGACACTGCCTCCGTGATGCTCAATGCAGTCGATGTCCTCTTCACTGCTAATTTGGTGAGTGCAAAAAACACAGTGCTCCTACAATGTGGTCTTAATCGCACGAGCGTTGAAATATCTCAACGAATTGTTCTTGTGTGCTTTAGCAGCAAAATATCGTACGTGCAGGTCGACACACACTGGATCTCAACTCTGGAAGACGGACCGACGACGAGCATACCACAGCTATCGATTGTTCTGGTCTTCACTCCTTGGAGACGTGTTTTCAACTATTACACGGCGTAGGAGTGCAAGTTCTCACCTCAGCCCTGGCGTTAGTTTCGCACCATTTGTAGCAGGGTTAAGCTCCACAGCCAAGCGGTAGCCTAGTTTTGAAAGTCTAGGACATTTCGGACGTGTCTGCCACTTGCGCGGTGTTCGTATTTTTCGATAGATGTCCTTCAGCTGAGTGGCGCGATTCACACCTTTCCTGTTTACGCTTATCCTGTTTTGTTGGCTGTTGGCGTAGTTTCACAAGAGCTGTAAACGCTCCTGGCAAAATCTAAACCGTTGATCGAAAACGTTGCTTCGCGATACCATACTTCGTTTCTCCTAGACTTTGATCTTTTTCATGGGAGTGAACTCTCATTTTCCTCAAAATATCTTATCGTTGTTGGTCACCTCTGATACCATCTCAAGTGAGACCCGGCGAGCAGACATAGTCGATGTGTCAAATGCAACCATTAACCCTAGTGAATTCTCAACTGTCATCGCCTCTGTCGAGACCTCCTTAGTAGCTGGTGCTTGAGGCTCATTTCCCCTCGTCAGCGGGCGGAGGTAGGCTCGGTTGTGGGTTCCGCATCGGTTGTTCGGGAAGTTCCGTTCTGCTCGAAGGCTCATCGGCCACCACGCCGCGTGCTGCGAAATACAATCAGTAGAGGCCAAGCCGCGACGCCATTGTGGGGCTGACCTCTTCGCAGGTTCTCTGTTGGGTGGCTGTGGTGCGAGGTGTGTCGGCACCCGACTCCTACACGCGGGACGGAGTCTGGGACCTCCGGTGACCTTGGACGTGTGTGTAATGAGGCGTTACTAGCTTGGGGAAAGGTTCCTGGTATCTTCGGTGTGGACAGCTTTAAGTCAACAGTCCCTCTGAAGCGAATTGGTGCACCTGTAGCGTACCTTATATCTCATACTGACCATGAAAGTGGCGTCATTAGACGGTGGTGATGATTTTAATATTTCGTGCGCGCGATGTCTGCTTTTTGGCTGTCTGCATAACACAAACGCATACAACGTAGCGGTTTTCATTTGATCGGCTTGACCCTTCTCCGGAGATTGTTCGTCGTACTCCTCGCGGAATTCGAGAAGTGTGGGCCGATCGGTCGGTCGGTCGGTCGGTTGGTAGGTCGGTCACTAGATATAGACCATATGAATAGTGTCTTACACGCTTGACGTCAAGAATTTGCTTGAATCCGAGTGGCCAACGTCTGTAGATTTGACTTTAAACAACCTAGACCACGTTGTGCTGGTAGAAGGAAAGACACACTGTAACACTGTACGGTTTCACTTTCAATGTCTACGACGGCCAAGCGGACGTTTAGTATGGTGTTTACACTCTGGGGGTACCTGTGCGCATACTCAAAGTAGGACCAAATGATGCACGTTATCTCAAGGCATCACACCCTTTTGAAATCACCGTTGTGGCGAGGTGTATGACAATACACCTCCAACACTGATAATCTTCCGCACGTACACGTTTCGTGCATCCTGGTGCGCTGTTGACCGTGCTGATCCAAGCACACGCGAACGGCCCTCGTTCACGCTAAAACAATGGTCAGACTGGATCAACACTACATCGCCAAAATGTTGGCGCAGTCCAAGCAGAATTTTACTATAAATGAGATCAGGCGTTTGAATCGATGCCCTATGCAAAACAAATTTCAGCATTTTTTTTCGGAATGATTTGTTGCCGGCACAGGACACGAGAAGACGCTCAAATGCCTTCTGGCAATCCCAAAACGATGGCGTCTGTTCTGGGCGGTGCGGTCAATTGGGATCGGCTTCACCCTGGCATTGGTCGCAATCACTTGCATGGGACATGCCACACCGTTGCGGGAGGGGCCTAAAGACTATACCAAGGACAGCGATTCTGGACAGGACGCATGCTACGAAAGAGGTGCACCACTTATTTTCTGAGGCTATTCAATCTGGGAGCTTAAGACACGGCCCTCCCAAAAACTAATTTGGAGAATAATCAAACCTGCTACTGGATGAAAAACTCCCCCATGATCCAGGTACACGACGAAAATCATGCCAAAAAAATGTCCTATTCCCGACGATTTGGAGTTAAAAATCCCCGTCTTACCAGAACATTTTTTTTCAGACGAAAAGTGCTGCTTCTATCGTGGCACGCATCACATATAGTGAGTCCGCCCGCCGTAGCGTAGTGCTCTCTTTTCGTTTTAGCTCAACACTACGGGATACCTACAGCGAAAATGTTGAAGGACGAGAAAGTGCTAAAGCTTTCCTTGGTGGGCTTGCGAGTACTTATCGACAGCACAGCGGAGCGCTTTCGTGCAGAGCCTTGGTATTATGCAAATTTTGCCTCGTGGCTTGCTCAGGGGGTTGGCAGCTGGTTGGTTTTGTCTGGGGTGTTGTTGGGCTTCCTGTCGCGTTCGCGTAATCCCGGAACACGCCTTCAGGCGATGAGTACAGCATTGTATTGACCGGCGATGTATACGCCGTGGCAACGCGAAATGCTGTGCTTGCCACCGGCCTTGCAATGGAGATATTGAAAGTATGTACAACTAGACTCAAGGGCAACATGGGCATTACGCTGTCACAAATTACGTCGGGAGGAGATGGACCTGGAGCGTTACGAGGTGACTGTGCTGATTCACGCGTGCCTTCACTGCTCGTAGGGTGGGGCATTGGGTATTGGGTCACGTCACTATTGTTTGTGTTGGCGGTGTCGTGGCATGGAAATGGATGGACCAACGCCTCGGTCGTAGTAATTCTTCTTGGCTACGTTGTGTTGCCAGTCCTCCTCGTCTCTAGCGCTTTCATGATTGCCGAGCTCAACGTTCTGGCAGATAAAAATTGGCGCATTAGTTGAACACGCCGTCGGCATTCTGAAGAACCGTCGACTGGTCGTTTACTGGGTATCGGCGACAGTTCTTCATGATGTTGTGAATATTTGGATACTATTTTGTATGGTTTTGAAGGCGGCCCCACCTGACTGGAGATGACGTCGAACCGAAAGTCTCGAGAGGCAATCGTACATTTTATTGACAGCCTTGGAGCCTATGGGTCAATGGACACGTTGTAGGGAAGAATTGCCGAGTCAGCAAGAAGTTGAAACCGAAGGGGGCGCCGGCTGTGCTAAATGGTGATTCCTCCTCAATAACACAATTGCGACTTTGACAACGTTTAGCGGCAAGCATGTGATGGACCTGGGAGTGGCGGCTTTAGTATTTACCACATTTCCACAGAATACAAGCATGCACATCGATAGACATACTCAAGGGCGAATTATGTCTTCGTTTACTAAGTTTATGGCAGGACCGTATGAAAGGGGCCAATGGGTCATTCGGGTCTCAAAAATCGGGCACATTCAACACTCGACACGGATATGCAGGGGCGGGGATAAGGCCGTGTCAAAGGCTCGCAAATTTCGTGTTTTCAAAAAAGGCGGAAAGTAACCATTATATGCGGTTAAAACGTATATATGGATGCGGTTCTTGTTTGTGTAGCCATTTGGGAGTGGTCGGTGTTTGTGCTTGGGTGTGCTCGTTGCCTGGTGGCACAATAGATAGCATTCGTATTGTGCGTGGCCTTCGACTCGAAGTGCCTGGCCACAGCGTAGTTTCAGCCTTACTCTGAAAAACTTGCCAGCATCACTTTTGTTTTTTTTGGAAATCGTCAGTTTACGGCAGCACGAGTGGGTAAGTTATCCGTGAATTTTTCATCACTCGTAAGCCCGACGAACGGCAATTGTGACGGGGAGCTTTAACGTATGGCGGCTACCAGATACGTGCATCCTTTTTCGCTGGTTCCGGTTCGTCATGTTTATAACGAGTTAATGTCGATGTTTGCGATCAGTGTGCTTAACAAACGTTGCAGCGGGTAAATCCCCCAATCTGGTAGTACCTCTGGTATGAAAAAACCCGTATGCTGCGTCAATTGTCCTATCGTCCGGTGAGTGTTCACTGAAATGATCTCATTGAACGGTTTCTGCTATGTGATCAAATACAGAATCCAGCAACGTCTAGGAAATTTCATTCCAGGAGCAACTTCGGTCCAGGTATCTGGCGACAGCAGCACCTCAAAACACCAGACGTTTTCGACAACAATACACGAAAATTTGGCTCCACCAAGTGCCAGCGCAACGAGAAGCCAAGGACGTTGGGGCAGGCGGGGAGAGGGACACCAAAATGTCGACTGTAGGATCCAATCAAGAAAATAGTTTAGCCAACATTAACGCCTATCGTCGTCCATATTCATGGTACAAGTTTATACATTTATGTCTTCCGTGTTTTTTCTGCAATATGTGAAAGATTGAAATATACTAAACGTATTTTAGGACCGAAACAAGCGCAGAGCAATGGCGAGGTACGAAAGGGCGAAATACGAAAGGGCAAGGGCGTTCAAAATATTTTCGAGGTTTGCTCCCAAGTGAAGGAGGTTCGCCAGACATAAGCGGGTAATCTTCGGACGCGAAACCCTGTCGCTAAAATGCGTTAGGGGACAGGTACCGAACCTGGGATTTGTGCCTAGGGGGACCGGTGCATTGGTGGGCCGAATCGAGTATTTTTGCTAGGTGACCGGTGCATTGAGCTGTTGTTTTTTATGTTCCTTGTACGATTTCGTGGCAAGGCCGTTGTTTTGCGTGCTTCCGGTATGATTTCATACCAGAGGTCGCTGTCGTTGACTGTTTCTGGTACGATTTCGTAACAAGGTGTCTCTTTTCCAGTACAATTTCGTACCAATGGTGCCATTTCTTTCTGTTCCCGGTACTATTTCGTGCCAAAGATCGTACGATTTCGTACTTGTGTCGGCGTTTTACTTGTTTCCGGTACAATTAATGCACCGGTCCGGGCCACATGCACTATCTGAATTTTAGCTGGAAGTTCATGAAAAACTTCCATGGAAGCTTCAACGTCTTCCACAGAAGCCGTCATCGGTTCCAAGGAAGCTTCCACGCTTCCATGCCGTGAAAGCTTTCATGAAATCTTCCGTGGAAGTGGAAGTTACATATACGAAAGTATTTGTGGAAGCTTCCACGGACGTTACTTCCACGGAAGCTTCTGTGTAAGCGGAAGCTTTCGTGGAAGTAAATTTACTTCCACGGAAGCTTTCACGAAAGCTTTCACAGAAGCTTTCACGAACCATTTCACGGAAGCTTTCACGGAAGCTTTTGTGAAAGTAAATTTGCCTCCACGGAAGCTTTCACGGAAGCTTTCGTGGGATAAATTTGCCTCCACGGAAGCTTTCACGAAAGCTTTCATGGAATCCTTCACGGACGCTTCCGTGGGAGTAAACAGCAAATTTGCAATAATATACAATAGTTTTCTTCTGCAGCAGCTCCAAAACAAAAACCCCATGAAAGCTTCCGCGATAGCTTCCGTGAAAGAAAAGTACTGCCACGAAAGCTTCTGTGAAAGCTTCCGGCATGTGGTTGACATACTCTTTATATTATATATACCCTAGTCCTAACCCTAACCATAACCCAATCAAACGCAACCAACCAATGTAGGGTGAAACCCCCTTCGTCTCGTACACAGTGTGCATGAACCATGTTATCGAAAAAGTGGTAAGCTCTACAGGAGGCACAGTAGTGTACAATACAAATATATCCGTGGGAGCTGTCGTGGAAGCCGCTGAGATTCCGTGGAAGCTGCGGATGCTTTCATGGAGGTAAAACGTAAAATTCCGTGGATGTAGCTTTCAACTTTTCGTGGAAGCTGCTTCAAAAGCTTTCACGAAAAGCTCTCGTGGAAGCTTTCGTGGAAGCCGTTGAGCTTCCGACCTTCCGTGGAAGCTGCCGCTTGTTCCCATGGAACTAAAACATAAACACCAGTGGAAGTGCTTTCGTAGAAGCTTTCGAATGCGTGAAAGCTTTCGTGGAAGCGTCTGTGGAAGCTTTCGTGGAAGCTTTCGTGGAAGCTGTCGTGGAAGCTTTCGTGGAAGTGACTTCCGCGGCATCTTCCACTGCTTCCATGGGAGCTTCCATGGAAGCTTTCGTGGAAGCTACTTCCATGAAAGCTTTCGCGAAAGCTTCCGTGGAAGCTTCCGGGAGTTTTTCCCATGGAAGATTCCATATCTTCCGTCGAAGCTTTCAAGGAAGCTATGGAAGCTTCCATGGAAGCGGTGGAAGCTTCCGGGGTTTTTTCCCATGGAAGATTCCATATATTCCATGGAAGCTTTCAAGGAAGCTATGGAAGCTTCCATGGAAGCGGTGGAAGCTTCCACGGAAGCCTTCATGAACTTACGCGCAACACGCAAAAAAACAAGTAGTGCAGGAGACCGACCGGTCCCCTAGCAAAAATATTCGATTCGGCCCCCTAATGCACCGGTCTCCTAGGCACAAATCCCAGATTTGGTCCCGTAGTGCCCGGTCCCCTAATGTATTACATCGTAGCACGTGTGTTGTACCGCGCCAGGTCAAAGAGCGAATCGGTCTTGAATTTTCTTTGCCACAGCTGACCCGTACGTGCTTGCTTGATCATATTTTGACCGCGAAGCTAATTGACTGCTACAGGGTCGTGAACGGTTTCGCAACCCCCGCGCGGGGGTTGCAACCCGAGGCAATCCGGCCGCCATCCTAGGCTATTGGGCTAACCGCTGTGTGGAGAGGATTGCTGTTTAGTGTGGTTCAAGACTGGTTGTGTTGGATTCGTGCAAGAGCTGGTGCGGGCACGGGAGTGGGTGCCGGTGTGCCCCTTCTCGTGGGCGCCACAGCACCAGGACGGCCCAAGCTTACTCAAGGGTATGGGTCGCCTTTGGTGGCTTTGTTACAAATGCTGGGCGTCTTGCCGATGCTGCTGGGGTACGATATGACCAAAACCAGCTACTACTGGGCCGTTGCTACGCGAATGAGGACTGTGATTATTTTCGCGTTTTTCCATCAAACCGGACGGGCGAAAATGCCGGAGATTGGTTTCTAGGAAACCCCCTGAAAACGTAGTAAATTCCCTCGGGTTTCGTTTTCAAGCTTGCACAATAGCACCCCTCCGGGCGGCATTTACAAACATTATTACGGTACCGTGTGCTCCTTCGGGGACGCTGACTACCCGAAAGGAAAAAAAGAACAATGAAGTACTGATGGTGAATATTCTTTTATAAAGATGCACACCAGCAGCAAGCACTAGTTCTTCTCTGACTTTTGAAACAAAAGCAGTCGCAGCTACAACTACCCAAATATGTGCAGGTACGTTGTCCTGGTTCCGCAGTAGCGCCTCCTAGCTCCGACATTGCGTTTTGCCCGTCGTGCAGCGTCAGCGAATGCAGCATTCTCAACGACCGGTCACCAAGTCCCAGAGCAGCAGAAAGACAAGTGGTATACGCGGCTACTGTAGGACTATCTGCGCGGGTTAGTAGATATGCGCAGGATTTGTAATGTTGTCGTGCATTCTGCGGGAGAACATTGCCAAAAAGCTTAGTCCATGCAGGTGGATAAGAAAAAAGTCATGTGTGCGAGGGCATTGCGTAAGAACTTACCTGGCGTAGCCAAGTGTGCTCGTTACCTACCTTATTCGTACATGAACAGAAGTCATCGCGGGTACGGGTCCTGGCACGAAGCATGATATTTCAGCAGTCGAAGAATTATAACCTCCTTTGGGTACCATCACCAGAACTGATTCTTCACGGGAACACTGATAGGCCTGTACCGCAGGCGTTGTCGCTTGCGGTGCTCTAATCGCTCGAGCATGAATCATGCAACTGCGCTCTACCTTCGGGGTAACCGCATCGAAAGATCGGGTCTCATTGGCTTTTTTTACAAAAGCCCCGTCTTATAGATAACAACGATAGAATACGAAGGGCTTCCCTTTCGGGACGTGGTCCTCTTGATATACTTGGAGCTTCGCAGGTTAAAAGTGGGGAACACAGGCGTTCCGGGTGTGGAGCGACTGCTTTTGCTGCTGTACCGCCTATTCCTGGTACGAAGTTCGATGATGTGCGTTGTTTGTTGCAGTGCACGTGAGAGTGTTGTGATCGTTCACGCACCTACCGCACAAAGCAACCACCGCTTGGCTACTGCCAAAAGGTAAAAGCTTGAATCGCGGCTTATGTTGTGCCGGTTCTGTTGTACTGCTGCTGGCTACTAATTGTGCGATTGCGGCTGAGTCAAAGCTATGAAGAAACAAACTCCGACGAATTTTACGGTTGTTAGGGGAGGCTTCTCATGTAATGCCCAGGCGCAACCATAAGACGAATCGCCCGGGGGGAGAGATCTCGGGCGAGGGGGCCCAAACTCGCTGCAATTGAACACTAGCAGTGGATTCGAGATTTTAGCAAACACGGCGCCAACAAATAGTAATCCATCTTTAGACGGCCGAAGCGTTTTCGGCAAAATATGTTTTTTCGAGTGTTCACACAGCGTTGGGAGAGGGACAGGGGACGGGGGACAGGAAGCGGTAGCGGTCGGGGAAGTGGTTGGGTGGCGAGGGTGGGATGGGGGGGGCGTGCTCCAGTAATGCTTGTTTCAATATCCATTTGAAAAATAACCTCGCCACTACTACTACTACGACGACGACTACGACAACTACTACTACAGATACCACAGCACATAGATGCTGCGGACGTACTTCGAAGCATTAAGTGCAAACTGGTGAGGGAGGGTATTGTCGCTAGGCGGGGATCGTTATGGGATACAATCTCAAAACGTACGAATGCGTCATGAAGGGGATAGAGAGCACGGCCGTAGCCATCATATTCAGAACCAAGTTACAGGAACGACGCGCTACACCAGGTTGTGCGGAAGGGTCTACGTTTATAGGTAGATACCAAAACGTCAAAATCTCCGTTGACGTGAGAGGGAGACGACGTATAACTTCCAGACGAGGACCAATTCCCCTTGCTTGCGAAATGCCCCAGACCGTCCTACTAGGCGTACCCAACCAGCGCTCTCCAACACCATAAACAAGGACATTAAAGACGCTTTATACGATAGAGGTGGCACTTCTTGGATATTTTTGTTTCTGAATGACGGCGCTCCTTCACCCAAATTCGTCGGAATTTAACAGTTTTTTCGCGTTTTTCTTTTTTAATACCTAGGCCATGGGATAGCTTATCGTTTTGCATTTCTTTCATATTTGTCCACCTTAGGTTTTGGGTGGGGAACAGAGCTCCTAAAACTAAGAGAGCCTGAGAAAAATATAGGTGCACCTCTATCGTATCATGATGAGTGAAAAGTCAACGCCGAACGACTATTTGTCGTATGTTATGTTGCGAGCAACCATGCCAACCGTCAACACTGTGTCGATCTCAGGACTCGTTTCTCAACCTGGATGTCGTGGCACTCTGGCCGATTCGTCAGCGGGATCAAAACTGCTGCAACAGCTGGACACGTGCTGAATTAAGTAGATAAGCCCAACCTTCTCCTATTGGAAAGTCTGCCGTAAGCATAAACACAACGATGAAATCAAACAGCTGAACTGAGTAGATAAGCCCAACCTTCTCCTATAGGGAAGTCAACCGAAACAATTGTACAAAGGCTCTGAAAGCAAGCAACGTAGCCATGTTCGTGTACCTCCGTTCACGAAAATATATTTTACACACAATCGTCCAGCTTCACGGAACGATCTGATGGTTTCAACTCCATCATAACCCCTAATCGACTATACAATAAAATGGTGCTTTCATAACCCCTAGTCGACTATACAATGAAATGGTGCCTTCATGGGCATAAACAATGTACCCTCTGTCGGCGTAAACGTTCCGAAGCTCATACCATTCAATAATAATCAACAAGAGACTATGTGTCCACTTCAGAAGCGTTTCGCGAGGCAACCCGACCTAGAATCAATCTCCAATCAAGCACGACTTTAATTCTGGCCGGTGAATGCTGTCGACAACCTCAGCTAAAGCACGCCGATAGTAGATGAAATCCACGCTTATACTTGCTGGCTGCACCGACAAAGAGTTCTCGCTTCGAGGGATAAGCTAGTCGACCTATCACCCGCCAGCCCCGAACGCCCCCATGTATCGGACAACAATCATCACGTTCGGGACGCGGGCTACGATAGAGTTGCTCCACTTTGTTTCTGGGGTTCTTCGATTTGGGAGCTTAAGACCCCTCCCAACAACTGATTTTGGAGAAAAGTAAAACTGCTACCGGATGAAAACTCTCATGGCCTCTAGGTACACAACGAGAATCATGAAAAAAAAATGTCGTATTTCCGACGGTTTTGGGTTAAGAAGCATCCGTCAGTCAGAATCCATTTCAGACGAAAATTGCTTGGTCACTCTATCGTACCTCGAGTATCGGGCGGTTGGCCGAAATCACCTACCAGATTCTACCTGTCTCAACGAGCTGCTCCCAACAGCACGCTTGCTGGACCTACAACCAATAGAAGTAAAGGATCCCGCTCCAAGCGATGCACTTCCCCATCCAAAACGTTAGGATATCGCGCAACACCGATGCCATACTCCAGAAAGCAACCCCGCGCCTGTTCCTCAGAATGCCGACGGCAGGCATGAAAAACGATCCACATTTTTTTCCCAGCATGTCTGGGTCAGCAAACATCAAAATACAAGCGAACAAGAATGACGATCCAATTACATAGCCGGCAACGCGTACTACTACTGGCGCGTTTTCCAGCCCCCCCCCGTCCCAAGCACAACAGAGCAGGTACAGCAGCGAGTTAGCCCAATACCCAAAACCCCACCCTACCAACAATGACGGCACACGAGATCCCGCACAGAGATGCCCCATTTTGCGTTACGCCCGGCGTCTTGTGAGGGAGAGGGTTTATCTGGCCCTGGGGAAACTTTCTCGTGGACCGGCAAACTGACAACAAACATCTTGGCGGTGAGTCCGATGGCAAGTAGGACGTTTACGTATGCGAATGCCAGCACGTTATTGGACAGGCCTACGTTGTATTCCTCGGTTGAAGATTCGATTGGAACGAACGTGAAACCAATAGGAAAATCGTCAGTCCTCGCAAAAAAACACATACAGGCGAACGTGTGAACAAACCACAGACCGAGAGCGACATAAAAATAAGGCTCTTCTCGCAGCAACCCGAATCCTCTCTTCATCGCGGCGACCAGACCCACGAACACATCCCCGACCAGCGAACGGGGCGTTGTTTTATCTACGGTCTTCCACGCCTCCTTCCAAAACTCACCAACGGCCTCCACAAACGAGGTAAACAGAACAGAGGACAGCGTGACGGCGATCGGGTTGGTTCCCCAAACAAACCAGGTGGGAAATGTTTCGAGGATGTCGTTGTTTTTCTGTAGCAATAACGAGGAATCCCCGAAGTACACGATCGCAACCAAGGCCAACGCGAAGCTGATGCCGATGGACTCTATCGCCCAGAACAGACGCCATTTGCGGGGAATCGTCAGGAATAACTTCAGTGCCTTCTCGTCCTGGCCGAGCAACGACAACGACAACGACAACGACACGTTGGGAACGACGGACAGAGTTTTGATATCACAATCGTTTCCAAGGCTTTGTATACGCTGACGCGTGCTACGATAGAGATACCAAGCAATTTTCGTCTGAAATGGTTTCTGAATGACGGGGCTCCTTAACTCAAAATCGTCGGAAATACGCCCCATTTATTTTTGGCATGGAGTCTTGTTGTACTCCTAGGCTATGGGATCTTACTTTCGGTATCACGGAAGTTTGTTTTTTTTCTCCCAAACAGTTTTTAGCATATAGAGAGGCCTTAAGCTCCGAAAGTGGCGGACCTCAGAAAAAACGCAGTGCACCTCTGTCGTGCCACGCGTCCGCTCCAAGGATAAGCAACTCGCACCTTGCAGAAATGTTCGCACGGAGAGACACCCCTATCCGACATTTAACACGTGCGTAGGTTAGAGATATTTCGCGTGTGATTGAAGCGTCACCTCCTGAATTGCTCCGTGAAACACATCTATGAAGACGCAATCGATGGCAGCACTGTCTTGTAGAAAACCGTAACGCACCGGGTTGACTCTACAGGCATGGGTGTCTTGACAGTGCTGATTACACACCCAATGGTGTTCATTCACGTCGTAGAAGGAGCTGAATATTAAACAAGAAGCTACCATATGGTTAGAGGATTACACGTAGGAATGCTGCAAGCTAACCACGGGGAGCATTTGCCTCACAAACACAAGACGTCAAAATCCATCAGGGTGCGCCAGCTAGCGTTGGGCTGCGAAAGCATCTGAGTTAAATCGACACACGACGCGTATGAAAATACGTGGAAGTGTGGTGAGCTAAAGCTTTATTTTTCCCCATCCGCCGGAGGATAAAAAAAAAAAAAAAAGTCAAAATCCACCGACGGTTCAATGACCGACCGGCAGAGCAACCAACAAAAATCTGTGACGCGATGGAGTCCGCTCAGGATTGGTTTAACCACCTTTAGACTTGATTTGGGCGTCCACGTGCGCAGACGACAAACCTGCACGCATAGCCAGCCAGAGCCGTGAGTAATCAAGTTTACGCGAGACCAAGTCGTCGGACGATAATCTGAAAAAACTGGCCGTCGGGGTTGAAGTCAATTAGAAATCCTCACGTCTATTAATAACACAGAGACCCGTCGCAGTAAGGGTGGGCAGGGGATTTTTTTTTATAAACCCGTGTCCATCGCCCTACGTTGTACTGGACATGGTGCCCAAAAGAGAGCTGGAGGGGAGGGAGGGAGGAACCTATGATGGATTGCAACCTACGCTACTCAAAATCACGAATGTCTATACATCGTCTACCTGGTAGTAGTTACGACATTAGATTGTGTTCTCATTGAGACCTAATTTCTCTGGAAGGTCGAGCATCAGCAGAAGACAGAGTGCATCATTGCTCTATTGACAGGACGTTCATCCGACGTTTCAGCGCGCTGCGAATTATAGATTTCCCATGCAACTACAAAACGGAGTGTAATGCATGTAAATGCGTTCGTCCTGGTGTCGAAAACTTCGCAACACTTTCCCGCAACCAAACCACAAGTTAAAAAAGGGTGTGATAGATTGATTTGACAGCTTGCCATCTTTATATCCTGGAAGCTAGTGTAACGTTTCCGTCGTTTATTAAAGCCGAGCAAACTGCGTGTCTGTTTTGTTCAAGGTCTTGTGCAACGAAGGCGTCGAACCATATTTCTTATTTAGAACCATATTGTTTAGAAACACGGTCAACACTTGATGTGAACCTTCGCACTTGAGTGAGTGATGTACCTTCGAAAGCGGGAGATGGTTGCTGCTAACTTACCAAATCAGCGATGAAGAGGACGGTAACTGCATTGAGCACCACTGAGGCACTGTCGTCTGAGGTTGAAACCAGCACCGTCATGGCCGCGCTAGTCATAATCCCATGCACAACAAGAAGGCCAACGCCGAACGCGCGATGGCCAGCACACAATCCGTTAACCAGCCGCAACGAAAAGCCGGCGCACAGATCATGAGCAGTAGAAGCGATCAAGAGATAAATCGCTCCAGTCACTGACGGCAATAGGTGCCCGGAGTCTCCTGCATCGTCGCCACCGCTGCTTGTGTCGGACTCGGACGTGGCCCTAGCCAGCACAATAAGCATGGTATAAGCAAACCCCTGCATCTGAACACACCGGGAGGTCGAGGGGTACACGCGGAGCCGCGTCAGACACACGTTTCGTCAGCGCACGCAAGGTAGTTTCTCACCGTTTTTGAACGTGCACGCCCAAACGGAAACCACGCAATATTCCGGGCAAGGGCAAGACAATCCGGGTCCAAAGTGATTCCAGCAGGGCATTGGCGATATATCGGACTTGCCGGGCGAATCCTGCACATGGTTTCATGTGACTTTGGTTCAATCGCCTTTTTTAACACACAGTGGACCTCACACCCACCCCTGCCGTGCACTCGAAGCGATAGTTGTCCTCTGGCAAACATTACAGTGTACGTTTCGTAGTCAACCCTCCGTGTTCGATTCCGTTGAAGCGGATTGTGTCGTCTGCCCAACAACTCCAGGAGCCATCGGTATTTCATGCTTGGCCAAGGCTAAGTAAGGTAGCGGGGGTCGCCCCGTGATCATGGCCAAGCATTGAACAATCGCGCTAACACCTCTGTAGCTCGCCCAAAACCGGACCCCAACCTACTGGGCAGGCTCCGTGCAGAGCCAATATTCACGCGTACGCGGTTCTTATCGCGAAATCGCTAAAACCCTCAAGGCCACCAGGGATGGTACAGGAATATTTTGAGTAGGAGTTCGTATGGAGGCATTTCGCGTACATATAAAACCACTGCAAACAATATGCTTACTTAGAAAATGTAAGGAAAAATCAGACAAAATCCAATAGTACAGAGCCTTTCAGGTGCTTTTAGGACTCCATAACGAACCACTCCTACGTTTAAGTGTCCCTCTATCTTTTCTCCAAAGCTCTTAAACCCGACCTATTACACGTTTGTAACATTCGCGTGGGGATCAGCAAGCTTTTGGTGAAAACCGTTTTCTCATCGGTGACGTACCCGTTGTATTAGGCTCCCGCGCGTGATTTGAAATGTTTCAGCGATTCTGGTAGATTTTGGTGTTGCTGCTCGCAAGTTCGAACTCGCAAAAACATCTCGTGAGTCGCTTCTGGCTGCCCATGACTACTGGCTGGCGCGCCCGACGTCGTCACACACCTCACCAGGAGCGTCCCTGATTTTTTGCGGGCCGTGGTTGCTTGCGGGGAACTGTAGCTTCCCGCTAGTGAAGTGCATACGTTCTGTTGCGGGTCATGTTTTTGTCTCGTTTTGTGAACCCCAATTTTTGACCACTGCGGTGCCTCGAAGTTGAGGTGTGGTCCTCTGGTGAGAACCAGAGCAACACCGATCTGAAGAGACTCACAGCATCTGCGGCATAAGCCTCTTTTCTCTCGGGGTTTCCGGGTCTGTGTTCCACTCACCAGCCGAACCTCTAAACGCAGCGTGTTAACCTAGTCATATGCTTTACCGCTCCGATAAAACATCTAGAGAAGTTAGAGTTACCGGAAAACCGGGTACAAGGGGACGCTTGGGTTCTCCCGTGGCCTTAAGATGGCCACAAGTCAGACAACAGTAGTCACCACAGTGAGCCTTGAACATGATCGCGCTACCATGGACTTCGTCACAAGCGTCGCGTCAATCCCACTCACGAATAGTATGAGCCAACCGAGCAGTCGGTCTGACAACCTCGGTGCGTCGCCTTCGTTGTCCGCTTTCTCGCCGCATGCCCAGAGGTAGATTGAGTCGGAGAGATGACGACTCATCCAGGCAAAATCGGTCCCCTCGCTTGGCACTTCCTCGTTCTTTTCTAGCACTGCACCTAAAGCACTCAGAGCCAAGGATATAGGAGTTTCAAGAAAACCTACCCGCGGGGACACCCGAAACTGTTGTGACTTAGTGTAATGCACTAAGCGAGCGCCCCGTGGGAGCACCAGGATATTATGGCTTAGACAGGGCCTATAAACTCTTATACGGTATCCAGAAAACATCACAAGGTTGCGACTACTGTTGTGCGTCCATTGGTTGTACCCGTTGCGGTCACGCATACTGACAGTAAATGCAAAGATTTCGGTTATAAAGAACGTCTTCCAGCACGGTTACCGCCAGATGACGACACTATTCTACAAGCGCACGTGTATCCGATATTGCTGAGGTAAATTCAAACAGCCCCGAGGGACAACATGCCATGTGGTTTTCCAACCATGGGCCGGTGATGACAGAAAAATCGACAACCCGTGCGATACCAATAAATTTGAAGAGGACCGGATGAACCCGTCTGCAAACTGCCATGGGCCCTGACGGCCAAACAGTGACTCCACCTGTACCTTTTCTCCTTCTTCAGCACTCGAAGGACACGTTTTAGTTTGCTAAAGCAAAGTTCACACAATGAATGTCCCACGTAAGCTCGTTCGACAGCGACAACGAACCATTATGGACATCCCCTTGTAGTATTTTGGTCAACCTGCCTGGCTGCTTGCCTACATACAGTAGCGCGGTCCCTCTATAGTGCCGGCCGAGTAGCATTCGTTGCACACCATAGCGTATACGAAATCGCTACGCACATGGGCACAACGAGTAGGGACAGTTTGGGGAGTAGTGTCCGCTGCCGCTGAAGTGGTGGTGGTTACAGCAGGTACACGCTGGCACTACTATCGAAAAATCACTACCGCGCACCCCACTTGGTCTTACTGTATGCACGGCCGAGGAGGCTTGGTTTGGTCTCTGTAAAACTGCCCGAAGCGTCGCTGAAGAAGTACGTGTGATGGCGAGCATAAATTGTGCAATGCTCTCTGCTGCGACAGGTATCTAGGCATTCAAATCTGCGTCATTCGCCACACTGGAGTCATGTTTTGTGGCAGGAGATCATTTTTTTGTTTCAAAGGCTGCTCACTTAATTTCTCTGTATCTCTCAGGCCTAAACGTTCAGAACACCTGTGAGCTCAACCAGATGGCCCATCCCACACAACAAGTAGCCTGGGAAAAAGAAGGACGGCAGTCCGACCATTTGATTTAATGAAGGCCCGTCATTGGGAGGGTGTTGCGCAAAAAAAGTGCCAGCTCTATCGTAGCACGCGTCAGCAGCAGTCGTTGACGACGCTCACCTTGCTCGTCCTCCGTCATGCTCTTCTAGTCCTCTTTTTCCTCCCGCAACCAGCGTGCAACCAAGGTATACGTACGCTAAACCAATAGCGGGGAACGCCGGGCAACAAAAGGGTTGAAGCGTGGGTGGAAAAATAAGAATAATTCATAACAGAAAATAGCTCACAGGTATAGAATAACAGCATTTGCCGGCTTTCCGTGCCAATCAATGCGCACAGTCTCTGCCCATCTCCGCCTGACATATGTCCGCAAACGACCCAACATTCGTCAACAAGCCTAGCGTCGTGCGGCCATGTACCGTCTAAGCATTCAATAACTTATCTCTAGGGCTGGACGTCGGCCGTTGGTGCAAGTACCCGTTCATGGGTTCGCTCATACAGCTACAGCTACGATCACCACAATGTCGGTAAGGTTGCTGCAAATGGGTACTATTTGAAGTGGAGAACGAGCCGTCCCTACCGCATGAAACACATGAACGTGGCTTTTGGATGTTGGCAATTATGATACAGTTACGCACTTTAATTATCGTGGTAAGACGCCACAAAGGGAAACGGCTTGCCTTCACACCTCTGCCACAAACATGGAAGGTGACAGTGAAATATTGATTGGTCCTTGTGCGTCGTGGCCCTATCACCAGCCACCCTTCATGCACTATTTGAAGTATTAATACTGGTTTAACCTAACGTAAAGCCTCAATTCGACATAAACCAAAGCATCGTTGGCTGCATACCTCAGATGCCGAGCAACACCAGGGGTTACGCACAAGTCGCTCTTGAATCACATGGTTACTGCGTCGACGGTCATCTCCCACAATCAATCAACGGGGGAAACGCGATACACCCGGAACAACATGTATGTAGGAGCCAGACGATTACAACGCAGGGTTAACTGCGCGGGTGCCTTTCTGGGACGTCGCAGCAGACGAACACGTAGACATCGTGGTGTATCGTTTCCGAGTGCTTACCGTACCTGGTATAGTTAAAATACCTAAATGTTAATACTAAACAGTGTTCTAAGCATTTCCTGAAGTAACGACAACAAGCCGCGCCTATTATAAATTAATAGAATCGTGCGTTTCTGCAACACGTTCACGTCTGTAACCATTTGTAAAAAATTGAAAGTGTGGAGATATGAATGTTTTCGTCGTTTCGTGCAGGTGTTGCCGTCAGCTTTAGCCCGCTGCGAGCATGCGGCCCGCATTAAACCCATGCTGTGTGTGTTAGTGGTGACGGAAGCACCGTGATCGGTCAGAACGAGGAAAGCTGCGCGGATAGTTGTTTTGCCACCATTGCGCGTGTACATTAAATTGTATATATATATCTACATACATTGTGGGTGAAGCATTTCGTCGATCCCGTACACATATGCGTCGCGGTGAATGTACCCCTGGGCCTACTGTCCCCGACTCATTTGCGCTTTGGCAAGCTGGCAAAACTTTCCATTCCTACATGTTTGTGATGTTAACTAGGAAGTTGCATGCGTTTCACGTCGAGCGCTTTGTTGGTGCAGACCGCGTGGACACGGTAAAGCTGTTGAAACAAAGAATGGTTGGTTTTCGCGCCCGAGGGTAGCCAAACAAACCATGAGGTATTCATGCTTAAATAAAATCGCCACTACAAGTGCAGGTATTGTCTGCCATAGGGTGTTTACCTCAAGCACATTCGCCATTTCATTATTGTTGTTCGCTTTGCAAGACTGCAAGAAGAGTTGCATGCGCAGGACATGATTAATGAGAAACTCTGGCCAACGGGTACGACCTACCAACTGGATAATACGCGAAGAACTATGCGTTTACCCTGTACATGATTCGCAGCTCCAAACGCCCATATTTCAGGTTGTAGAGATTTGTCAGGGGGGACGTTGATACGGACAACTCGAATTGATCACATACCTGGTATAGTTTCGATCACGATGAAAAATATAGGGACCATTGAAGCACGTGGTGCGTACGCTGGAACTCCCAGCAACCCGAAAAAGTAACGGTGGCACTAGTTACGTGAAGCGGAGCCGTACTGGCGACGACACGTGTCTCCATTGCGGGGGGCGTCTCTGGGAATATTGTGTTCAAGAGTCGGAAGCGAATACGCAGGAGTCCTCGCCGGGTCACGACGCCGCATTCGAAACGTCTGCGTCGGCCTCGAGATTGAAGTTCGTTTTTGGAAATGTAATATTTGTGGCATCCCTGACAACCTAAGTCACTACTCACTCGGGCTAACTAGTTGAGGGGCTCTAAGTCTGGACCAAACACGCCACACGATATCGTGTGGGGCTTGCATTCCGGTGAACAACGTCGTGGCCTAGGTAACCAACGACCAATATCGCAAAACAAGCATAACTTTCCGACTAGATCAGGTGAGCGAGCCCCATCATTCGAAGAAAGTTACCAAGCTTAAACCGTTATCGTGCGGGGATGGCTTGGTAACAACGTGTGCCCTATGTGCCCAAATGTGCCCCAGCTCGCCTTCCACGCCACGGTTCCACAGCTTCCACAGGGAAATCGAGGGTCTTGGGTGCTACGACGAATTGCTGCAGATAGCAGGTTCCAATAGTGCAGTATAACGATGGTGAGCATACGCGTTTCTTACCCACTCTGAACGGCTAGAATCATTGTGTAGTTCAAGACAACGTGATGTTCGTGCCCAGGAGAGTTGACAAAATGTGGCTCACGAGGGAGGTGGTCGTCGAGAGAGAGAACAAGAAGAACGTGGCGCGAAGGAGACCAGTCGTATACCCCAACCGCGCACAGTGCACATGAAAAAGTCCTCGCCAGCAACAATTCAGAAGCGTACGTATGCGGCTCGACGTGGGGGGGCTGTCTCGCATCGTGGAGTATGTTAAGGTGTTTCCTATGGGAGCTGTAGGCAGTGCCGGACGCGGGGACCAATGCACAGCTTGCAGTGGTTGCCGTCGTTTGCGTGCGGTTTCGTGATTTTAGCCGCCAATATTGCTTGAACCACCGTAGGTCCAGGGATTGTGGCTTCGGTTTCCTGGAAACTCGTTGTGAAAGTCGTCGTAGAGGTGGTCCCTTGTGGGTTGACAAAAGTCAAGCCCGTTGCACTCTTTTTCGTTTGAGGTTTTTAAACATTAAGATACATGCTGCAGGTATAGATGGCGGTGGGTTTTCGTTAAGGCGATGTTAGTTGTCGCTGTCCGCGCATTATACAAAAAAAAAAAAAAAAAAAATCCGGGTCATCCGCCGTAAACAAAAGGGGGCCATGTCGATCGACACGGCCCCAACATACTTGTGCGTAGGGCTTCGTTGGTTCCCAAGAATGCAACTTCAATTCCCCCAAATCCGCCATGCGCCCAAACGATCGATTGAGACAAGCGGAAAAATGCACAAACCTGATGGGCGTCTTCTGCGCTCGAAAACGAGATGAAGTTCGCTCTGGTACAAGATTCATCAGTATACGGACAAGTAAACCATGGGTAATTCTTCAGGTTCCCGATGACGGCTAGCCGTTGTAACTTGGAAGTAAGCGCGCATAACCTTGCTCGATCTTGAGGAAGAGGAGCCTTAGGGAGAGAAGATTGATTGAGAAGTTCGCAACAGTCGCCCTCAGCTGCAGGATATGCGGTGTACGCACGTGCTTCCAATGGTTTGACACGGTCCGGGCTCATCAGCTCGCGAACACCGCTCTACCTTTAAAATTCCATTAGTGTGCCAGGCCATATTATGCGTTATACGCCAAGGTTGTGGGGTATGCCTGTCGAGTTGCACTTTCTAGTTTTACTCGAAGTCTGTCCTTTGGGGCGAGATGTTGGCCTCCACACGTAATGTTGAACACTTGCGTGCATTCCTACCGTGGCTGACGTCGGCATCGACAAGCATAATGCTATGCAATGTGGTGCATGAACAGTTGGTCAGCACGCGATGGGTAGGAAACTGCCTTAGTGAACGGCGTGTGGAGGTTTTCTGGCTAGCTTTTTTGATCCACGTAGCATGTCAAAGGTATGAAAAAATGGAATAAATCCCACAATGTCGGACATATCAAGGGGCTGTCTGAACAAATCGCTGACGTGCCAACACGATGAGCGCTCCACCAGTTCTTAGTAGGTTGTAGATTGACTGCCGTTTCCTCCCAATCGGGGCTACCGATATTCGATTCAACTGGGTCTGAGAAAGGGTAGCGCCCGCCACTCTAATGGCCATGCTCCGTCGGCATTCGCAGCGGTTGATTAAATATTTCCAAACACCGGTGTACTGTAGTGGTGGAATGAGCCCTCCTGCGTTACAGTTAATTACCAAAACAAAACCCTGTTGCGAATCGTGATTATCCGGCCCATGAGGAACACTGCAGGGTTGGACCTCAGTTTTGGAGACGAATTTAACTTAAAATAAACACTTCCACGCGCTTGATATGACATCATTATCTTTCTAAAGCCATACATGCCGCTGCTGCAATTCACCCCCCCCCGCGCCCCCAACGCCCCCAACGCCCCCTCCTTTGCCACCGACCTGCACCATCGCCTAGACCTAGCACACCACGCGTATTGCAAACCCATACGTCTATGGGACCTAACGTTTTTTAACCCTTTCGCCCCCCGCCCCCCCCCCTCCCCTCCCTCCCCCCCCCTCACCCCCCCCCACCCCCTCGAAGCCTCTGCCTCTCTCCTTACTGGTTGTACGACTTACAGGATAAACATGATAACCTGGTGCATTATTAAAAGATTTACCTGGTATGGTTTCCACGCACAGAGTGAGATGCCCCGCCCGTCCCGCCCCCCTCCTCCATGATAAACTGGTGCTTTCATTCCAAAACAGTCAGAATAATCCCCTTCAAGGATTAATAGTTTCCACGCACAAGTTGAGCTGCCCCGCCTGCCCCCCCCCCCCCCCCCCCCCCCCTCCCCCGCTCCCTCTTAAAAGAAACCAGGCCCCCACGTCTTTAAAAACTCCGCCCTCCCCTCTCCGGTTACTCGACTTACAGTATTCACTTGATAAACTGATGCATTTCGTTCCACATCTGTCAGATTTTGTCCCCCTCAGAAACGGCTTTTATAGTTTCCGCGCACAGACTGACGAACATCACCCTGTTGACCCTGATAGCTACACTGTAGTTGTAAGGAGAGTCGCCGACCTATATCCTAAAATGAGGAGACACAACCCGTAATACGCGCGATCGAAGTATCACACACAGCTTGCAAAGATGAGTTTCGACAAAATCTTCGATCTCACAGCTGGAGTGTATTTTTATTCTTATAAAATACAATATTGCATCTTTGACTTGTACCAGGTGCAATAAAAACAATCAATGTAAAAACACTTCACTATTAGTACAGCTATATACTAGATGGACGATTTCATCGAAACCCATATTTTCACGCTGTGTGTGATACTCTGATCGCGCGCTTTACGGGGTGTGTATGTCCTTTATATGAAGGAAGTAGGTCACATAGAATTGGGCAGAGTTATTAACATATAATACAGGAAGAGGCATTATCTGGTTATCAAGCTGCCCTTCTGCATTTTGTCAAACAAAAGGCGTCAGAGTAAAACATTTACGTATGGCCAATACAATTAAAAAAGCAATCCCTATTATTAGTAGTCGTCGGCCGTACATCTATCGTGCCGGAATCCCGTCGAATGTCTGTTGAGGTGGAAGCTCTATATCGAAGCAAGTTTCACTACGTTCTTTTTTTATTTTTTTCGTCTTTCCACTTACATACCCGCTTGATGTGTTGATCGGCCGTCAAGACTTAGTACAACTGGGTCGGCTATGTATGGCCAATAGATTTTTTTCATACGTTTTCGCGTATATACAGCAGTGATGGTATTTTCTTTTCAGTCGAGTTGACGAAGTATAGCCGCAAGTATGGAATTTTGATATATCCGCCCAATCTGTTTGTCCTATGCTGTTGTTGATGTTTGCTGTGGGCAAGTTGGCTGTTGAACCGTTAGTGCCGGGCCAGGATAAGCCCCTCTCCTTCCCGAGGTTCGTTGTCGTATCTAGTATTACACACGTCCTGAGTAGGTTATGAGCATATTTTACAGTAGTTTGCTGTATGGTATTCCGTCTGTTTTTCTGTCCCGCCATGTGTAGCATGAGCTTCAACTACCTGTGACAAGGCAAACACATCATCATCATCATCATCAGCAGCAAATGAAAAAAAAACACAGGAAAAACCCACAAAAAAGGAAAACGAATTGTACATTTTCACAGCATCGTTATTCGTTGTACCTGTCAGCTTGCCCTCTGGGCAGGCTTGTTGTTCAGCCGTTGGGACTAGCCGACGACCAGCTTCCCACGTTTTCTGCTTAGTTTGTGCAGTACCCGATCCTGCGTCAATGCGTCCAAAATATTCCAATCTGCCGCTCTGTGTTCTCCGTTAGCCTTTACTTTGAGTCAATCACTTCGCAAGTTGGCTGATGAATGTTTGTCACTGGTTCAGTATCAGACGCTCCATGTTTAGCCTTTTCTCCTGCTACAACAGTAAACAGCAGTTTTTGGGTTTCATTCCACGTAGGGTTGCCTTAGATGAATGTTAATACTGTTTTTCTGTCCCGCCATGTGTAGCATGAGCTTCAACTACCTGTGACAAGGCAAACACATCATCATCATCATCATCATCATCAGCGAATGAAAAAAAAACACAGGAAAAACCCACAAAAAAGAAAAACGAATTGTACATTTTCACAGCATCGTTATTCGTTGTACCTGTCAGCTTGCCCTCTGGGCAGGCTTATTGTTCAGCCGTTGGGACTAGCCGACGACCAGCTTCCCACGTTTTCTGCTTAGTTTGTGCAGTACCCGATCCTGCGTCAATGCGTCCAAAATATTCCAATCTGCCGCTCTGTGTTCTCCGTTAGCCTTTACTTTGAGTCAATCACTTCGCAAGTTGGCTGATGAATGTTTGTCACTGGTTCAGTATCAGACGCTCCATGTTTAGCCTTTTCTCCTGCTACAACAGTTAACAGCAGTTTTTGGGTTTCATTCCACGTAGGGTTGCCTTAGATGAATATTAATACCAGGTATAATTATGTCCACTTTGGAACACTGTATGCGTGTGACAACTTCGTTGTTGAAATGGCCGCGCTTCATGAGCGTCAGGTGATTTGTATGTCGCGTTCTTCGCAGAGCAGCGCGGCTTGACAAACTATTAATAGTTGCCTTAGGTGATGCGTGACTTTTTGTTTCCCTTCATCCTTCCGGTACGTGACGTTTTGTTTCCCTTCATTGTTCGGGTACGTACAATATTTTGCTCCCGTTTGCAAGTTGGCCGCCGACACACGTCGAAGGGTTCGTGGTGAACTAATTTGCCCATTTTATTTTCTCGCACAGCAGGGTGTATTGATTTGATTCTTCGCATGCTTGCTCAGGACAAAGTACATGTCGAGTTCCGGTTATCGCTCGTACACCTATTACCTGTTATATATATGATAGATATTTTAAGATATTTAAACGGAGTTAAGGTGGTTTCACAAGAAAATAATACTCCGGGGTATTTAATTTCATCAATAACTTTGTTCTAAAAAATTTAATATCGGTAATAATGCTGTTTTTCTATTACGAAAAACCTCCCCATGCCTTGCGGGCTGACACAGTATGTACTTCAACCGCGATGTCGCAACAAATCCAACGTTTTGCGAACTCTCACAGGGTTGGTCTGATCAAATACGTTGATTTCAATCGACGGCCTTAGTTCTATCGTGGTCGTAGGAGGCCGACACTTCTTCGTGAGTACCAACACAATCCGACGTCCGCATGCTCTGCTTCCTGTGTTTGGTGCGAAGTTATGCATGTACCAGGTACCAGGGACGTATTCGCCTGTCTGACGTCGCCTCCTACCGTCCACCTCCACAACTGGTGCTAATACCGGTTTAGACTCCATGATGAGTCTCCTTCCTAGTGGCAATGCATGTCGCCCAAAGAAGAGAAGCAAGGTCTAGGAGTCACAAGGGCGATGCTGAAGCCACAGACAACACACGACTATAAACGTTAGGGGACGTTTTGAGACCGCAACATTCTTGCGCGGGCTACCTACTGAGATCGACGCCCCTGTTACTGAATAATTTGGTCTTCGGTTCTACCTTTGCGCGTCCTGGACCATGGACCGCTGATACTCACTAATAAGAGAGTGGTTCCTGTGGTGCTGGTACAGGCCAGCCTGAATATCAAGCACTGCACCGCCAACCAGCAGTAGTACTCGGAACTCTGCTCCAACTTGCTGTTCCCATCTGTGCCATGCGACTTCACCGGTGCTCCATCGGGCGATCGGGACTCTACCAAACCAGCGCTCTAGGGTAGAGGGGCTCATACTGTACATGTGCTCTGGTGGGGGCTAGGACAAGCTCGTCGGGCGCACCGTTCGATCGCGCAAGCCCCAAATGGGCCGGCATAAGGAAAGGGCGCATATCACACGAATCATGAAGTATTGAGGGAATACCAAACGTTAGGGAAGGTGTAGTTTATAAAGGAACGACACGTAGACGGTGCTTGCATGGAAGCCGGTCTATCGCTGGGGCGATGCATACTGGCGAGTAAGACCTAGCCCTCCTCCACTACGACGGAGTGACCACAAATTTGAACTAGCAGTTCGAAGGGTATATGAGCATTTGTACGGCTGGCGACGCGTCTCGCTTGGGGACAAAAAGTGACAGTACACCGGAAGAAAGTATTGACAACCGAAAAATGATCGTGTGGGGCGTACTGTATGGGCCGCCTTACAAAATACACGCCTACTGACAGCATGGTTTGAAATCTTATGCATTGCTACGCACACTGTTAAGGAGCTTGGCTGCACGGACAAAAGTTTACAGCGGGAAATACATACCAGTAGAGTTTTAGCGGCTGCCGCAAATCACGATAATCATTTGATTCAGATGTTTAGCGTCTAATCAGCCGTGTGGGCTGGCCTCAACTTCTTGCCAATGTCATCATCTCATCTGTGGGGCTGTACGTTTTACCACCAGTACACAAAAAAGCTACAAGAAATCCGCGCCACGATTACGTCGAATTTGTTAAGGTCGTAGTGGGGTACTAGTCCGTTTGACCACTTGCAAAAGGTTCACTAATAGCTTACCCAAACTAAGCCTTATAGCACTTTCCCCCCCTGAAACGGCGGCATACCAGGTCGGCCGGATATACGGGCGGACCTGTCCATATCCAAGCGGTTTCATTTCCTGGGTATACCGGGGAGAGTATTTTTCAAGTTCGATATGGGGAAAGTCTGAAAAGTTTATTATCGTGGATGGTGGGAATCGAACCCACGACCCACAAATCCCATGGTCTGTCGACGACGCCATTTGTTTAGGACTTAGTGAGGTATTGGTCAGTTTGACCACTTGCAAAAGGTTAACCAATAGCATACCCACACTAAGCCTTATAGCACTCTCCCCCCTGAAACGGCGGGATACCAGGTCGGCCGGTTATACGGGTGGACCTGTCAATATCCAGTGAGTTATAAGGCAATAGTTTGGGTAAACAATTGGTTAACGTTTTGCAAATGGTCAAACGGACTGATACCCCACTAATTCCTAAACAAATAGCGTCGTCTCGGCAGGACATGGGTTTTTTGGGTCGTGGGTTCGATTCCCACCATCCACAATACTAAGCTTTTTCAGACCTTCTCCATGTGTGTGTCGAACTTAAAAAATACTTCCCCCGTCATCCCCAGGAGGAACTGAAACCGCTTGGACATTGACTGGTCCGCCCATATATCCAAGTGGCCTGGTATGCCGCCGTTTCAGTTGGGGGGGGATGTTATAAGGCTTAGTTTGGGTAAGCTATTGGTTAACCTTTTGCGAGTGGTCACACGGACTGATACCCCACTAATTACTCAAGGCTTTCCTCCAACACTTTCCTTTTAACACTTTCCTTTTAGCACTTTTCTTTAACACTTTCCTTTAACACTTTTCTTTAACACTTTCCTTTAACACTTTCCTTCAACACTTTCCTTTAACATTTTTCTTCAACACTTTCCTTCAACACTTTCCTTCAACACTTTCCTTTAACACTTTCCTTTAACACTTTCTTTTAACGCTTTCCTTTAACACTTTCCTTTAACACTTTCCTTTAACACTTTCCTTTTAACACTTTCCTTTTAACACTTTCCTTTTAACACTTTCCTTTTAACACTTTCCTTTAACACTTTTCTTTAACACTTTTCTTTAACACTTTCCTTTAACGCTTTCCTTTAACATTTTCCTTTAACACTTTTCTTTAACACGTTCCTTTAACACTTTCATTTCACACTTTCCACCGTGGCTACGGCAGTGGGCACTTTCCACCGGAGCTGCGGCAGTGGGGTCACTTTTGAGGCCCTTTTCGTCAACGGCTTGACGTCGAACGTCACTCGCGCGAGTGACCGCCCTGCTTCTTTTGCGGTTTGGAGCTTCCACCGTACCGTATTTTGTTTGCGTTATGAAACCGTAACGAAATGATTATCTACGCTGCTGCGCCAAACCAAACCGGCTTAGGCTGGTATGTCAGTGAGGTACAGAGGTTACTCGTCTTGGTGCAAGTGAGAAGGGGGCTAGCCCCGTAATGAAGCATGACGCGTGCTACGATAGAGGTATACCTTTTTTTGGCGGAAATTTTTCTTAAATGACGGGGCTCCTCAACCCAAAAATCGTCGGAAAATCAACCATTTTTTTTTTCGTGGTTCTCGTTGTGCACCCAGACCAAGGGAGTTTTTTTCATCCGGCGGTGGTCAGCCTTATTTCTCTCCAAATCAGGTTTTGGGGGGCCTTAAGCTCCTAAATTAAGGGGTAGTATTGGAACAAAAAAGAGGTGCACCTCTATCGTAGCACGCGTCTAATGTAGCCTTGGTATTTCGAGATCCGCACCTTCAGCCGCACGGGAACCGCCGAGAGGTTAACGAATCCATCTTGTACTGCCCAAAGCATTGCAACGCCTGCTGCAGGCGGCGCCGGATGATCTCGTCGTCACGCACACGTGACCCCCCCCCCCCGTTTCCTGCCCTTTTCGTCTACGTATATAAGATCTTCGTTTTTTCTTCCGAGACCTTTGAGTAAGCACGCCTCGGGAGTCACGAAGGACGGGAGTAGGTCGCCATGCGATGACGGTACCGGACGTCTTGTCCCCTATAGAGACGGTAGCATATGTTTCCTATTCAAAGTACTGTTGACACTGTCCTGTAGGAAGGGGTACCCGCTTTTTCCTCGCTAGGGGTTTTCACCACTCGCACGAGTGACTCTGTGCGTTAATGAAAAAACATTTCTGGCTCTTTGTTTTGGCGCGAGTCGAGGCATCCGCATGTGCAAGAGTGTCTACTTGCTTCTTGTGTGGGGACTGCACCGCGCGGTTCTGTGACAAAGTTCTTATCTTACCCAAGTGTCGGAGCTCAAGTATGTTACAGCTTGGATAATATTTTGTCACCAAACTTGACGATATCCTGCTCGGTTTCAATGCACTAAACCAGCAAGGGAACTATGTTTTGGGGGGCTACACGCGTGGAATGTCCCCTACAAGAAATGACCCCGGGCGCCCACAGCGAACACAATACACGATGACTTGTTTGCCAATGTGATCGTCGACATCAAAAGCGGTTTTCGGAAAAATACGCAACACTTTTGCCCCACTAAATCGTGAGGCACGCGGTTTACCTTCGTTGAGCAGCACTTGCACGCAGGACTCTTCCGGTTTTTTAGAGATTTCTCCGGGCGCTACATGGACCGGCGACGTGATCCCATGACACACCCGAGGTTATCTTGCTATTCCCTGGTTGCAAAGCCTGCCGTGTGTGACACGGCACTTCAATATAATAGAGGTTAGCACCTTTTCTGGCTACGATTGCTTTTTATCTCTGGATGATGGGTCTCCTCAATAAAAAATTGCCTGGACGGCGTAAGAACTCATTCTGCAGTGCTACTAAAACTGCCGTTCACGCATCGGCAAATGAGAATATTCATCGAGATGCACTCTCACTTCTTCGTCATTTTTGAGTTTCGGCGAGGTATATATATCCTCACACGGAGACACTCGTAACGCAGTTGGTGCACCTCCGCCGGGCATGGGTCCATATGGCTTTAACCTTAGGCGGCAGATTTGAGGCCACCCAAAGGCCAGCTTAGACTCGTTTCGGGTTTTCGTTCTAAGACGTCGACCACTACGGTATATACTGTACGTATTGGGTCTAGGGTGCCTGGAAGGCGATGGAGTCATCACCGATTGAAATATGGAGTTTGAAATCCGTGCGCATATCGGTCATGTGTAGTCACTGCGCACAAGTAAACTGAGTGTAGTAGTTCGGATCTGGGACAGATGCAATATTCTGCGCGCGCGGCGATGTCGAATTGTTCCTCCTCGTCCTTTGGTGCATTGTAAGTAACCTTCGTGGCGAAATGCTGGTATTATTGCAGAATATCTATCTTGCAACCACACGCATCGGGAAATACCGCTGCGGGACGGACCGATGCAGGAAAGGTTTCGACGTACCGTGTGCGCTGTCCCGTCCCAAACAAGTGACGCCCTACATACGCACGCGGCCCCCGATTTCTCCTGCTCGATCTCCAGTGTACGTGTTATTGTATTCTTCATACCCACGTTTGTCCAGTTTAGGGCATCTCCAAGAAGCGATATGTCTCCTCCGTCAGCGACACGTGCTCCGATAGGGGTGATATTGCTTGGACTGTGCATACCTAAGCCATGGTGGTGGGCTTTCATGCTTTCTCCTAAATCAGCTCGGGGCTTTCCTTAACCCGTTGTTGGGTTATCTTGCTCAGTTTGGGATACATTTGAGACAAGGTTGCAATATTACCGTCAGACTTGTCCCCATAAAGGATTTAAAGTTTCCACGCACAGGATGAGTCCCCCCCCCCCCCCTCTTGATCAAACCCAGGCCCCCACGTCCTTAAACACTCCGCCCTCCCCTCACCGGTCATTTGACTTACAGGATGCACTAGATAAACTGAATAATTTCCTTCCATACATACATAGCTGTCAGATTTTGTCCCGCTCAGAAACGGGTTTTATAGTTTCCGCGCACAGACTGACTAACAGCACCCTGTTGACCCGGATAGCTACACTGTAGTTGCAAGGGGAGTCGCCGACCTATATCCTTAATGAGGACACACAACCCGTAATACGCGCGATCGGAGTATCACACACAGCTTGCAAAGATGAGTGTCGACAAAAACATTGGAGACCACAGCTGGAGTGTATTTTTATTTTTAGAGCACATACGAGGCCATGCCCACTAACGGGAAATCCAGGGGATAACGTCCCGACACCCCCTGCTCATCTGTACGTACACAATGTTAGGCATACAACGCAACATGACTTAGTATAGAACATTACTCACGTGATATTTGGAAGGGGCTCGTTAAATTTGATAGGCGTGCGAACGGAAAAGGAAGAGGACGACAAGAGGCAATAGGAGATCGGAACAGGAGATCGAAATAAAACATCGTGGAAAACAAGGAACGAAATAGGCGCGGGTCTGTATGAGAAGGAGAGGAGGAGAAGGAGGGCGGGTGCGGGGATGGGGGCGGAGGGGTGGCACCACTGCCTTAAGCGGTTAGCAGAACTGGACGGCGTTGTACGCTGAGGAGGTAGTAGAGTCGGCGGGGGTGACTCGGGCACGTACATTGACATATCGTGAGTGTGTTCCAGTAATGATTGCTGAAAATTCTCGAGGCCGTTCGCACGGTACTACGCCTCTACCTTGCGTTGAACTTGATGCGAGCGCTCTGCAAGTCTACATGGAGGAACGGCATAAAAGTATTTCTGGTACGAGTGAACAGAAGCGATGCTGGTACTTTCGTCCGCGTGGCCCGATCGGTACAATGATGACGCTTGCCACGATGGAGTTGCGACATTTTTTTTCCCCGGGACACCTCACTCGGGCAGCTGCAATAATATTAAAAAAGACACGTGCTACGATAGAGGGGCACTTTTCGTCAGAAATTGTTTCCGAATGACGGGGGTCCTCAATTAACCCAAAATCGTCAGAAAAAAAGAAATATAGACAATTTGTTTTTGGCGTGCTTCTCGTTGTGTGCCTAGGCCAAAGGATTTTTCATCCAGTAGCAGCTTTGTTTTTCTCCGAATCACTTTGTGGGAGAGGTCATAAGAGTCCTTAAGCTCCCGAATTGAGGAACCTCACAAAAAAAGTGGTGCACCTCTATCGTAGAACCCGTAAATATGTATATACGTCTCCCAAAGCCTGAGTTGAGGACACGAGTAAAAAGACTGCCCGATGAACAATTCCATCGTGTATACGTTTTTTACAAAAAATGTTTCCAGACACTGTCATGTCTCACAGGTCATAACCAGTAACGGTCTCCCACTATGTTTACACTATTCTATGTTAAAAAGCCCGGCTATTTAGAATACGTCCACAGCAAAAAAGGGCCACCAGAATCGTTCTGATAGGTACTACGTTTAACATATACGTGGTAGCTTTTCTTGGGTGGCAAGCGGTATAGTCGGTTCTTCCAGGCGCGAGTGGTGAGACGTATGCACCAGTATGGACCTGGCACATCGTACACTGACTCCCGATTTCATTTTATACATGTATTTGGCGGAGGCATGAATTGCGTCATCTGTGACATATGCGTGTGCCACCTTGGGTTTGTGACTTTTCCCTGGAGTATTCCTAAGCTCCAGAGTGACTAGAGCCTGTCCTGTGACCACGAACTTGATTGCGCGAGTTAATGTGAGAACATCAACAACAGCAGCAACAACAACAGCAACAACAACACCAACAACAACAACAACAACAACAACAACAACAACAACAACAACAACAACAACAACAACAACAACAACAACAACAACAGTAGTACCCACGAGTGGTGACGGCGATTGTATTTCACTGCCCGGGGGCTGGACAACAAGCGGTTTTTTTCTCATGCTGTTTTAAGCGAATGCATGAAACCGAAAACCAACCGGCACAATATTCGACAACACTAGTTATAGGGTGCCGTAGCCGTGGAGTTTGTGCTCACAAGTACGTACTTCAGTAGGTATTGCTTACGGTGGGCCATTCTTGGTGACAGTTGTATTGAGTGCTGCTGTGCATCCTAGTGTCATGGTCATTCCAAGATCATCTAGTTACACAAATGGGGCTTCGCCGTGATGAGCCAACGGCCGCCACCGATTCAGCGCAGGCCCGTAAAGGCCAACAGAGGTAGGTAGGGTCACCTGCACTATCTTCATTTTAGGTGGAAGTTCATGAAAACTTCCATGGAAGCTTCCATCTCTTCCACGGTAGCTTCCACGGCTTCCACGGAAGCTTTCATCGTTTCCATGGAAGCATTCACGGAAGATGTGGAAGCTTCCATGGAGGCGTGGAAGCTACCATGGAAGCATTGAAAGCGTCCATGGAAACTCCCACGCTTCCATGCCGTGGAAGCTTCCGTGAGATCTTCCATGGAAGTTACTTCCACCGAAACTTCCACGGAAGCTTTCACGGAAGCGTTCACGGAAGATTTCGTGAAAGTAAAGTTGCTTCCACAAAATCTTCAACCCAAGCTTTCGTGGGAGTAAACAACAAATTTGCAATAATACATACCTGGTAATAGTTTTCTTCCACAGCAGCTTCAAAACAAAAATCCCATGGAAGCTTCCGCGATAGCTTCCGTGAAAGAAACGTACTGCCACGAAAGCTTCTGTGAAAGCTTCCGGCATGTGGTTGACATACTCTTTCAATTATAAATACCCTAGTCCTAACCATAGCCACAACCCAATGAAACGCAACAACCATTGTACGGTGAAACCCCCTTCATCTCGTACACAGTGTGCATCAACCATGTTGTCGAAAAGAGGTAAGCTCTACTGGAGACACGGTAGTGTACACTACAAATATATCCGTGGGAGCTGTCGTGAAAGCCGCTGAGAGTCCGAGGAAGCTGGTGAAGCTTCCATAAAATTAAAATGTAAAATTCCGTGGATGCAGCTTCCAACTTTTTGTGGAAGCTACATCACGAAAAGCTTTCATGGACGCTTTCGTGGAAGCCGCTGAGCTTCCGACCTTCCGTGGAAGCTGGCGCTTTCTTCCCTAACACCTAGAAATCCGTGGAAGTGCTTTCGTGGAAGCTTTCGAATCCGTGGAAGCTTTCGTGGAAGCACTTCCGTGGAAGCTTTCGTGGAAGCTTTGGTGGTAGCTTCCGTGGAAGCTTACGTAAAAAGCTAACCGTGGAAGCTTCAGTGAAGTGATTTCCGCGGCACCTTCCACTACTTCCATGGAAGCTTCCGTGGAAGCTTTCGTGGAAGCTACTTCCAGGGAAGCTTTCGCGGAAGCTTCCGTTGAAGCTTCAGGGATCTTTTTCTATGGAAGCTTCCATGTCTTCCCTCGAAGCTTCCACCGCTTCCATGAAATTCTTCCATGGAAGCGATGGAAGCTTTCATGGAAGCTATGGAAGCTTCCATGGAAGCAGTGGAAGCTTCCACGAAAGCTTTCATGAACTTCTACGCAAGACACAAGTAGTGCTGGAGACCGGGTAAGCAGCGTACACGAGTAGCCGTGTTGTAACGACGGCATTTTACTTCCTCGCGCTGTGTAACAGCGGCATTACTTCCTTGCGCTGTGCCCTCTTCGTATTTTCAGTAGTCCAATGCAGTAGCAGTGAACGATATATTTCGCACCAGCAGCAAACGTCGTTTACATGTGTACCATAGTCTCAGGAAGGGGTAATGCTAATAGTACGTATGTAAAACGGCCCTCGACCAACCGTCTTTCACTCGTGTACTCCTAGTACGCAACGTACATGAAGCACCAGCAATAACAGTCGACCAGCAGCAGGAGCAGTATTTATTTCATACAGAAATAGTCTACACACATAAACGCATACCCTGGCTTGAAAACCGCACCTTCTATGGGTCGAAACCTCCGAATACTCCACAAAAGGCGTCCTGACTGCCGCTACTTACCTGATACTGTATGAGTGCCGCGCACTATGTTACTTCTGTGTATCCGGTTGTGCATTATCAATTCAAATTCCATGGCCAATGCACTCGGCGGAGTATATAGGCTACTGTATTACACAAGGTGAAAATTAAGTGCTGAAATGAACTTGAATGCGCTTTTTGTTGCAAAAGCCTTCATATTTTTCAATTTGCCGGTACATAATATCGACATCTCGAGATGTGCTCTGACTACTAACAGGTGTAACTCACACCCAACAATTGCCGGCAATGTTCACAATCGGAAACTATCTTGAAATCGAAGTGATGGGGGGCATGTTGTTGTCCTCTTGCTGCTTAATGAGTTGCTACTGCTGCCACCACTCACTGCTGGCGGCCACCTGCTGAAAGTGTTATACTCTTGGAAACTTGTGCGTTTCCCTCCTTAAATCGCGCAATTGTCCAACTGCAAATATCCTGTCACAACCTCATCGCCGCTTTCCCGTAAACGATTCCCTCTCTCTAAATCATACCAGTATATAGCATGCACTACATGCTGCTGAGCGGCCAAGTGCACTTTCCTGCTAAGCCTGAGAACAAGTTGCTATAGATGACACACTTATCCCATAGACTAGAGCAAAAACTCGTTGTTGCTTGTTTTCTAGAACTTTGCGAATGGCTCGTCCTCGCTTTGCCGGATTTTCGCTACCTTGCCGGCGTTGTACAGCTGTACGTACACCCTGAACTCTCGCTGAACATACGCCTGTACCTTCTCCTGGGGCAGGCCGGCGTACAGGTGCTAGCATGGGGTGTTGTTAGCGCGAAGAATTGCGGCACCGCTGTGTGAGCTCTGGGCCTAAGCTTCAGCTCGCCCAATGCTAGGTGGAAGTGGAATTTGGTAGCCCAGGTTCCGCATGGAATAACCGTCACGCTCTCCGACAGCGTTGATGCCATTTATGAGTTCTGTAATAGGGCGCCGATCCTTATCGCTGGCGCTCACGGCGCCTTCGATCGCAAAACTTTCACTAATGGTGTTGTGTATTTTGCCTTAAGGTGAGTACCAGCGGTAAGCTAAACAACAGGTAAAAACTCAAGCGAAAGATTTCCGTCGGTCTGTGTAAGAATGCAGAGCATCCCGGTTTTGTGAATGTGCATTATCTCGAAGCACCGGTGGCGTTTGCCTAGAGTTTACTTACGTGCAACCACCAGGCGATGCTCGATGCGCTCGATTAACAGATAGAAACAGCTAGCAATGTAAACCTTTCCCCATGGGATGGGTGTATCTGCTGAGAAAATTACCGACGCTAAAAGGTAGCACGGCGGTCTCGCCGTCAACAAACTCGGTTCATGCTGCTATAGCATTGGCGGTTTAAGTGTGCGCGATTAGACGTGCAAATGTCCATGTGGATGTCTGTTGCGCTGTCTTGCAGCCGTACTCCCTTATAGTATCGTCATGGTGAAAAGGTCACACGAGGTTGCTACTCCCTGTATCGTAGTACTAATAGTAAGAGCGCAAGTTTAGTGATCATCTCCTGAATTTCATTGACACTATCGTGTTCCCGAGTCGTGAGAGGAAGACGTTTCTCCCCTCGCCAGATACTCCTGCCGCCGCTTTATGCAATCCCCAGTTTATCTTGCGCACACAGTTACCGTCTCTCTCCCTAACAAGCTACCAGCCGGGTCTCTCACCACTACCACCAACAATCATCTCCGTTGACCAAGCTTCCGAACGGTACAGCACAATCCAACTGTTCCGATTTAACTCAAGTAGTCAAGAAAAACAACAATGTGTAAAAAGAAATGAACACCGAACCCAAGTTTGCCGTCGAAATACAAAAGCGAGGGCTTGGGGCGGGTGGGAGAAGCGGCACAAACATCTGGCTTGGCTGACCAACCCAGCGACTACCTTATTTATACCCACGATCTCAGCAAGAAGCCCCGACGAGGTTGGGTTCGGTGGTGGCTTGCTGGCCTTTACATGGCGTCTTTTCCATGACTGCCCAAACATGAAGGGATACTGCTGTGTTCGCTTTCAAGCTATCCCATTCTTACCCCTATCCCCTATACAAGCATGCCTATTTATCTCTAACGTTTAACACCACATTGCCCGTTAGTTCACATTCGCAAGCCATTTCTGCATGTACGGACAAGCATACCGTATTCATGGCAGAGACATACTGTGCCACAGTTGTTACCCTGTTAAATCACCACGCTCCTGCAGCGAGTCTTCTACATCGTGGTCACGGCGTCCTCAATCCAGGTGTACTTCCAGTCGTACTTGGCGCTCACCTTCATGTTTGGTGACATCTCGTCGTTGGACGGGGTGGCATCATCCTGCCGTAGCAATGCTGCACTGGTAGCTGTTAGCGTATGAGGATGTTCAAAAACAAAGTTGAGCGCCAAATACCGCGGGTTGAAGCGTGCGTGGACATATGCCGCTTTCGTTTCGGCTCTTCTACAGGTTTGCCAATAACCTGTCAATGCGCAAACCGGTAGCTGCAAAGCTATGCGATACTCTCAAAACCATCGGTGATACGACGTTCCACACACGGCAGTTGTGCTTGGCTCGTCCCAACACGTCTTATTTGCCCTGCGCCCGTCTCCGCTTGGCCTGTCGTGGGTGTGAGTCTGCTGATATCCTCGGCGGAAATGTGACCTTGCGCACACGCGTTATGCTTGAAGCCACCGCTGTGAAGCGTCGACGGCAACGAGAAGGGGTTAAACTACAGGCTACATGCCAAGGATGCCATGATTGATGCGTTCAGCCCACGTTGCACGCATGACCGCTGCATCAAGACTCCCAACTTCGGTGTTGAGGGCATCAAGAGGGGGGACGTATTTCAAGCAACACGCTAACGTGGGCATGGTGGATATGCGCAGAAAGCGTTGCGCTTACGCCTCCTGCACAAAGATACCAACCTTCAACGTCGAGGGAGGCACAAACACGGCGTACTGCAAGCAGCATGCTGAGGATGGTATGATAAATGTTATCCACTACTAGCGCTGTTCACATGACTCTTGCACGCGGATACCGAGCTTTGGTTTTGGGGGAATCAAGACGCCGGAGAAATGCAAGCAACATTGTGAGGACGGCATGGTGGATGTCCGCAGCCCCCGCTGTGTGCATGACGCGTGCTCAAAGAGACCGAGCTTCAATGTTGAGTGCAGCAGGAGGGCGTTGTACGGCATGCAACATGCAAAGGAGGGCATGGTGAATATTCGCATTCAGCGCTGCTCACACCGACCGTGCACAACGAAAGCGAGCTTTAATGCCGTGGGCATCAAGAGACCATTATGTTGCAGTCAACACGCTTTGGGCGGGGTGGTGAATGCCTCAAAACGGCCTTGCTCACGTGATGCCTGTAAGATGTTTTCGAGCTTCGGTGTCGAAGGCCTTAAAACGGCGCTATACTGTAACAAGCACGCTAGCGACGGCATGGTGCAAGTTCGCACAAAACGTATTTCCAAAAAACATATTAATAGCTCAAATAAACAGAGGGCCATTCTGCGGATGCGCACGCAGGGGACGTCTCCGCTACCTGCTGCTCTTACAGCTCCTGTGCCTACCGATCGAGCTGGGGTTTACTGGCCGAAGGGGCTGCGAGAGCATATAGCCGGCACAAAGGCTACATTCGGGGGAACCCGGTGATCATCTCGTCAGAGCACGTTGCAGAGTAGCGCGATGTGATAAGTTGTCGAGCTAGGGTGTAGGCGGGGAGAGGCCTATCCACTGCCCCGATCACGTTCCAATTGGGAACGGCTTCGTTAATACCATCGCTGTCCGAAATCACATTCATGGGGCTACTTCTGCCCCATCCGACGGAGCCGTAAGAAGCCGCTCGCAATACGTGAAGACCGAGTGCTTGTTTTAACTCTTATGAAAAAAAAACGGATACTTTTGCAGCTGCAGGTCGATTGTTGTGTGGAGCGTTCAATTGCGAAGCCACACGCTTGGATTCGGTAGGCCGTGTCACTGCTCTATTGGGTTGGGACTGGCGCTTAATCTTCAGCCCTTACAGTAGGAGGGGGTATCTACTCCCTGCGCGTAACGCATTGCCCAATTATGGATGGCGGAATCCATTTCAAGAAGTCTTTGCCCCTGTCGGAGGTGAACCCACGATTTTTGGGGACAGAGTATCTTGAAATTAGAGTTGGATCAGTGTTGTCCGACTATGTCACGGTTCGCGCCCGACCATAAAACACCGGTAATGTTTGCAGTCATGTTGCGGCAGAGATGCGCCGAATTTGGAGGAGGTTCCTCGTTGGAGGACCTCTGTACAACTCTTAAGAAAGCATGAAGTTGAAGCCCTAGGAACTATCACATGGGCTAGACATTTACCGGTAAATTGTCGAAACACCAAGGGTATTCCAACGACACGTCAGAGAATTCCTCGGGTGAGGATTCCCTTCAGTAATAAATTGTTCGGCCTATACGTGCTACCGCGATCGTACCACGCGGCCGTATTGATTTTATCAACCCCTTCAGAGCCGCAAAACCCCTCCTTGTACTAATTCCAAGTAATTTATCCCCAAAAACAGGTTTCCAGTCGTGAAGGCGTCAAGTCCGATGAACGCGCTCTGATCGGACAATGAGAAAACAACTCGCTATGGTTTGCTTTGGTCCAAAATCTCCACCATGTAGTCTGTAGAGGTGCGCCCGCTTGGGTTTCTGACGCTCCTTGTTCACGGAGGAGCCTCATGCCCCACACCGAAACATAAAAGATGTAAAAAGGTAATGTACAATCCTATCAAGAATGTTATGGCCTAGTAGGAATACACAGCCAAAGAATTGTATTGCGAAACAAGAACGGCATTATGACCAGTTGGGGTGTAGTGAAGCCCGGCGCGTTCTACGATAGAGGTATACCTTTTTTTGGCGAAAATGTTTTCTGAATGACGGGGCCCCTTAACCCAAAATCGGAGGATTGACATCCTTTTTTTTTGCAAAATGATTACGCTGTATATTACCAAGGCAACGGATCTATATGTTTACCGGGTTGCACTTTCCGTGGTTCTTACAAGAATATTTTGGTCGGGTCGAGGTGTAGACGTCCTCAAGTAAAAGGAACTTCAAAAAAAGATGGGCTATATCCTACCGTAGCATGTGTCGCCCCGCCATTCGCCAAAATACTTCAGCCAAACACGGTACAGGCCCATGCCTCTGCCCGTAGCACGCGTCTGCATCCGTAAATATATGGGAGGGTACACGCTACGATAGAGATGCAACATAGCTATTTCCAGCTCAAGGCCCTCCCTTGAGGAGCTCTAAACCTCGCCCACGAACGTATTTTTAGTACACTGAAATTCAACCCAATGAACAAACACATGGTCTACGTATACACAAACATTAGATCGGACATGTCAAGAACGACATTCTGACTACGTTGTTACGAAGCCCAGTACTCCAGAACCAGCAAAGACAACTTCACTTGCTTATATCGCAGATTGCGTCGGAGAGCTGTCGTTAGTAGGACGAAGCTAACCACAGAAATATTGAAACATATCTGCCTGTGTACGTAAACCCCTCCAATAGAGGGCAGAGATATGACGACTGGCTGTGTTCGTGCGACGTTAGGTGTGGGATGCCGACTGGAGAGCGAAGTATTCATGGACGAAGAGCCGGGATGTTAGCGCGGACTTCCCTCCCTCCCCGCTTTCGCAAAACAAATCTAAACAAGTCAGGTGTGAGTTCGTGCAGTTTTTCGTTTCATCCTACCAACAACGACTCCGGAATAGGCTCCTGACTTTGTGAGGCTATGCGGTATACCTCACCTAACAATCGGCGTTTGAGAAGAACGGAAAGTACTCCCTGATCAACAAGCCCGTGGTCTACTTCAGGAGTAAAATCGAAGTAACAGAAATACCCTAACCCCTAATGTATTCGAACCATGCTCGAACGTTCTCAATGGAAGGGCCCCTCCATGCAGAATCTGCCACCCCTTTAGCAGCATGGCTTTAACAGCCTTATGGAGCTCTGCAATTACCCACGATATGACAGGAGATTGACCAAGAATATGCCGGCTAGTTGTGCTACAGTTTTGCTTCATATCCTTCCGTGAACGCTGCAAACTGGAAAATTGCTGCGTGGAAGGTCCAGGGTCCTCTTCATTGTTTCCTGATGTTCACAAAAGTTTGGGCCACAACCATATCGCCAGTTGAAGTGGCACGAGTCCAACGCATGCTGCTTAAAGATCCCGAGTCATCGGGATCATTCGCTAACGCACACCAATCACCTCACAATAAAGAGCACAACTACAGCGTACCTGGTATAGCGCAACTAAACTAAACGGTCATCACTTGATACACCGGTACGGGTCACAAACATGGCACGGGTGGGCGCCACATGTGTCAATTCTTGTTGGTCGAACGTCTCGATGCTCCTAAAGTGTACATTGCCCAACCCGAACGTACGGAATGCGACGGTAGCACAGATATACGGGATGCGTGTCGTGTTACTGCTTGCTTGCGATACGTACTGAACGCAAGGGTGCGGGGCACAACCGTAGTACAGCTAGACGTAACAATTGCATTAATCGCGTCGCTTCAAGGCCGTCAGGCTCCTGCAGCGAAAAATTACTCCTATTTTAGAACGCAATCCAACTCAATCACAGTTTTTCGGCAAGTGTGTCATGTTATTGCTGTATCTGCTCACTACCGAACACAAAAATAGGGGAAAAAAAATATAACGCAGCCGGACAGTACGTGTGTTGCAATCTTACGACTTTGAAGGCGCGAAACCCCTTGAACAGTCAGTACTAAGCATAAACTCGCATAAGACAACAATTACGCAACTAAACAGCATATGTGCCGTGTTTGTGCCCGGAGCACACCTGTAGCACAGACAGACGACATTAAAAATGAAATGTGTCGATATCTTGCTTCTGCGTTCACTGCTGACAGCACAAACGTAAGGAGCTCAACGTGTTGCACAGCTACCACAACGTATCGTTCGTACCTATTGCATTCTCACTGGCTCGAGGTCGTGGGCCCTGTGCAAAAGTCAAGGGCTTGACATAAAAAAGAGCGCATATGTAGCACAGCTAGGGCGCATGCCACGGTATGCTTGCACCTAATACGTCTTCTGACTCCTCATCTATGTGGCTCAGAGCAGAACCGGGCCCATGGATGACCACGGGAGACACATGGGAGACATATGGGGGCCCATAGGCAACCCATAGACGACCCATGGACGCCCATGGGAGACCCACTAAATCCCACGGGAGACCCATGGGTGCCCACGGGTAACCCATGGACGCCACGGGGGACTCATGGCGCACCCATGGGCGACCCGTGGGCGGCCAACGAGAGACCCATCGCCAACCCATGAGAAACCCGCTTGAGAACCATGGGAGACCCACAGAAGTCCGCGGAAGACCCATGGACGCCGATGGAAGCCAAACAGGGATCAATGGACGTCCATAGACGCCCATAGGAGACCCGTGGGAGCCTATTGGTGCCCACGGAAGATCCATGGGTGCCCAAAAGAGACAGATTCAAAACCCATGGTCGACTTCTTGGCATCAATAGGCTGCCACTGCGAACCCATGGGAATCCATGCAAGTCCACGGAAGTCCTCGGGCGCCCCAAATAGACGACGCTCTTTAGAATAGCCGGCAATGTAGGCCATCGTTCCCTATACTAATGTCATTTTGGACTATTAATACTCTTCGACACCTGCGTAACTACCCGTGGACCACCGATGGTAGACCACAGACAGGCAATGAAAGACCCAGGCAAGCCCGAAAGCGACTCACGGGCGCCGACGGAAGACCCGTCGACACCATTAGGAGCCCACAGGAAATCCATGGGCGCCAATGAGAGAGGCCCATGGGAGACCAGTGGGAGCCTTCGGAGGCCAATGGGAGACCCATGGACGCCAATGGGGACACATGGGAGCCCATGGGAGACACATGGATGCCTATGCGAGCCTATGGGAGACCCAAGGGCGCCCACGAGAAACCCATAGACGCCCATGGAAGTCCACTGCTGACACATGGATACCCACGGCAGACCCGCGGACGCCCACGAGAGACCCACGGACGCCCACGGATGCCCACGAGAGACCTATGCACACCAATAGACGCCAATGATAGACCCCTAGACCTCAAATGGGGACCGATGGACGCCCATGGAAACCCATGGACCCCCATGGGAGCTGATGGGAGACTCCCATTGAAGCCTACGTGGGATCCATGGGTGCCCACGTTAGATCCATGGACCCCCATGGAAGGCCACGGCAGAGACATGGACGCCCACGGGAGACCATGGACGCCAACGGGAGACCCATGGATTCCCATGGATGCCCATGGACGGTCATGGGAGACCCATCGACGATAATAGGAAACGCATGGGGGCCCGAGGGCGACTCATGGACGCTCATGGGAGCTCATTAGGGTCCATGGAAGCCCATGGACGCCTATGGTCACCTATGGGAGGCCGATGGACGCCCCCAAGAGACCCATGGGCCCCTACAGGAGACTGATGGACGCCCATGGGAGCCAATGGTGCACCATTAAAGCCCGCGGCAAAGCCATGGGCCGCATGGACGAGGCACAAGAGACCCATGATTGACTGCTTGGCGCCCAGGAGCTACCGCAGTGAACCCATGGAAGTCCACAGAAATCCATGAAAATCTACAGGAGCTCCATATAGACCTCGCTGTTTGGAAGAGCCAAAACGTAGGACCCCGGGTCTTACTGTATGGGCGTTTCAGCCTAATAATTCACTTCGACGCCGGCGTGGGAAATCCATGAGCGGCCGGTTGGAAGCCCATGAGACTTTCATGGGACACCCATGGAGGTCTATGGGAGCCGACGGGAGACCACGGGAAACCACGAGGGACGCACGGACGCCCACGGAAACCTATGGAATCCAACAGAAGATCCATGGGCGCCAACGGGTTACCCATAGAAGCCCATGGGAGTTCACGGGAGACCCAGAGTCACCGATGGAGTCTCAAGCGAGACCTATGGACGCCCACGTGTCACCCATGGGCACCCATTCACATACAGGAGACCAATGGAAGCTCATGAGCGTCGTCCATAGGTGCCAAAGGGGACCCATGAGCGTCCATGGGTGCCAATGATAGCCCATGGGAGACCCATGGACACCACGGACACCCACGTAACCCGACGGGAAACCCCATCAGCGCCAACGGGTCACCCATGGGCGACCATGATAGATCCATGGACGCCCATGGAACCCCACCGGAAACCCACATGGGCGTCCACGGGTCGCCTGTGGGCTTGAACGGGTAGCCTGGGCACCCCCATGGGTCACCCATGGCCTTCTATAGGCCTCCAGTGAATCTCACATGAGTGTCTATAGGTCGCCTGCGGGCCCCCATGGATCGCCTGCTTGCTACTGTGGGCCTCTCATGGTCGTCCATGGGCCTCCGACGAGCGCCAATGGGTCTCCCTTGGACCTCCATGGGCCTCCCATGGGCTCCAATTGGCACCCATGGGTCGACGATGGGATCCCATTGATCTCCTTTGGGCCTCCCATAGACCTCTCACGGTCGTCTTCCATGGGCGTACATGGGTCTCGCATGTGCCTGGATGGGCTTGGATGGGTCTCCCATGGCCGTCCATGGGCTCCCGTAGGTGACCCATGGGCGCCCATGGGTCTCTCGTGGGCGTCCATGGGTCTCCCATGCGCTTTGATGGGCCTCGCATGGCCGTCCATGGGTCTTTCATTGGCGTCCATGGGTCTTCCATGGACCTCCGTGGGCCTCCCAAGGGTATCCCGTGGGTCTTCCATAGGTCTCCCATGGCCTCCCATGGGCGTCCCGTGGGTCTCCCGTGGCTCTACCATGGGCGACCCCTAGACGCGCATGTGTCTTTCGTTGGCGCCCACGGGTCTCTTTGGCATCTATGGCTATCTCGTGGGCGCCCCTGCGTCCCTCGCGGGCCCTCATGGGTCTTTGGGAAGCTATGGGTCTCCCATGGGCATCCATCGGCTCTCACGGGTCTCCTCGGCGCGCCCGTGGGCTCCCATGGGTTTCCCGCGGGTCGCCCATGAGTTGCCCGTGGGCCCCCATGGGTCCCCCTTGGGCGTCCATGGGTCTCCCGTGTGTCTCCCGTGGCCGTTCATGGGCGTCCATGGGTCTCCTTTGGGCGTACATCGGCCCCCGCGGGCGCCCATGAGTTTCCCGTGGATCGACCATGAGCGTCCATGGGCGCGCAGGACACCCACAGGCGTCCATGGGCGTCGATGGGCGGCCCATGGGCAACCCATGGGCAGCCCATGGGCAACCCACGGGAGAAACGTGCGCATGGCGTCCATGGTGGTCCATGGGCAACCCATGGGCATGGGCAACCCATGGGCAACCCATGGGCCACCCACGGGAGAAACGTGCGCATGGCGTCCATGGTGGTCCATGGGCAACCCATGGGCAACTCATGGGCAACCCATGGGCGACCCATGGGCGACCCACGGGAGACACGTGCGCATGACGCCCATGGTGGCCCATGCATGGCCGATGGAAGACCCGTGAATATAGTCCATGTGTTCCCGTCGCCTACCCATGGGCTCCTATGGGCTTCCCATGGGGCTCCATTGGGATCCCAGGGAATGCAGAAAAACTATTTCCAGACCAAAATACAATATAGTACATGACCGGCTGCAACCTACTACACGTCCAAAACATGATATGTTAAAACCATCGACCAAAGTTCGACATACGTAGAACTTCAGTAGCTGAATCGCGCCTGCTACTTTCCGAGTGGAGCTTTAGAGGTTCTCCTGCCCCAATGACGCCACCCCGGAGACAAGAGACGTGCTTAATGCTGTTGAAAATGCTTGATCTGACCCTGTTGGGCCTGCATAGCTGCTTGTTTTTATACCGTACCGCTGCTTCTGCACAGAAGTAACCGCGTTTCTACGTTAGCGTATACTACACACATATGTGTACTGCTGATGTGGCTGCTGCTGTATACTGCAGGTGCTGCTGCTGATCGCCACCCCCTACGCGACATATTCCCTGAAAAACAAAATTCCAGCAATTTCCTACAAAGGGAGCGACCATTACCGATGTAGACCCTCTCCGTAGCACAGTGCGAGTAGTCGCTTGTTTTGCGGCCTCAGTTTACCTAGATTTAAAAGGTCGTGAGAGTTCCAGTACCATCCGGTACCAGCCATTTCAGTGCTTCATACTCCAGATAATCGCGACCACTCCGTCAATTCAGCTGTTTGTACTCCAGGTATTCGCAGGTACTCAGTTATTTTCAGTATTTGATACTCCAGGTACTCGCAGGTACTTACCGTAGTCATCATCAGCTGTCGGTACTCAAGGGGTAGTCATTCAAACTGACTGGTACTCGCGAGTCATTGGCTGAGTGACAATGGCCGATGCTGGTGCTCTAACGACATTTGCAACGTTTTGTGACCGATCCAGGCAAGAGCGGAGCCCCACGCGGTGGTTAGACCGCCAGGGCGACGCGCCTCATGTGCAACTTAGTCACAGCTTCAATGGGCGACATGAATGCCGTCGAAACGTTGAAGGTACAGCAACAATCGTACCAATTAAACACCAAATGGCCATGACCACAATCCGTTTGAAGGGTAATGCTTAAAAAGACCCAAGGATATTGCCGATCATGTTTTCAAATCTACCGCATGCGTTCCGTACAACGGGAAACTGTGTGCACTTTCACACGTCTCCGGCAATCAAATCCAACGTGCAGCACTGTGGTCTCGACGACCACACAGTTACGTCTGTATATATATTGGTTATTACGTTGAAAACAGCGTAACAGAGGACCTCCTTAACCAAGAGGACCACCAGGCACGAAAATAAGGCGCACGTCAACGCAAACCTTAACAGCAACCAAAACATGGTAGTGAGACTCACTGTGGTTCCAAGCAGGAACGTTCCTGATCCCAATTAGACGCGTGTAATTATTTTTGAAAATTAAAGCTTGACATAATAACCAAAGTTTAGCTATAAACGTACTTTGAACCAAATACAAACCTGTTAAAACGAGCACTCCGTTTCTAGTTTGACCGAGGGGTGTCTTAAGGCGTGGTCTGGTACGCCAGCAGAAACCCCCGTACTGCGAGCTGGTTTTATTGCGACCACACAAACGAGCGCGTCCTCAAGTGGACCGTGGTTGGGGCAGAGGATAGGCTGCTTACCGTCTAGCCCCCACGTCGACAATGTCCCACAACCTATCACCTTGCAACGTTGTCTGAAGTTGATCGCCGGACTGCCCGAAATGTCGCCCTTATGAAAGCCGCAAACAGTGGCAGCGCCTTTCGCGAGTAAGCCCCAGCTCGGCCGCCTGGTGCAGGAGTTGTGAGAGCAACGTCCCCCGAGAACAACCGCCGTCTGCTCGCGTTCGACTTTCACGCTTGGTTTCTTTGTGTCAGTCTTGAAGCGTCGTCTTTTTTTCTGAACATTAACCATGCCGTCCTCGGCGTGTTGTGTGCAGTATATCGGCGTCTTGATGCCGTCGAAATTGAGGCTCGGTCGCCGCTTGCAGGAGTCGTATAAGCAACGCTTGTTGACGACGTTTACCATGCCATCGCAAGCGTGATTTTTGCAGTATAAAGGCGGAGTTCGCCCTTCGATGTTGAAGCTCGCAGTCTTCGTGCAGGCGTCGTGCAAGCAAGGCTTGCTGTGGACATCTATCATGCCCTCCTTTGCATGTTTCTTGCAGTACACCCCCGTTTTGGTGCCCTTGATATTGAAGGTAGGACCTATCACGCAGTTGTCGTGTGAGCATCGCCTGCTGTGAATATCAATCATGCCGGCCTCGGCGTGCGCCCGGCAGTACATCGCTGTCTTGCTACCCTCAACAGCGAAGGTCGGCTGCTTCGAGCATGGATCATGCAGGCAGCGTCTGCTGACCACATTCACCATCTCGTCCGTAGCGTGTTGCCTGCAGTACTCCGCCTTCTTGCTGCCCTCAATGTTAAAGCTCGGTCGTCTCGTGCAGGAGCCATGCAAGCAGCTTAAGTTGGTGACGTTTACCATGTTGTCCCGGGCGTGTTCCTTGCAGTATTCCGCCATCCTGCTACCCTCGGCGCTGAAGTTCGGTCTCTTCGTGCACGATTCATGTGAGCAATGCCTGCTGAGGACGTTCACCATTCCGTCCTCAGCGTGTTGCTTGCAGTACGCTCCCGACCTTTTGCCCTTGACATTGAAGCTCGGTTTTGTCGCGCAGCCGTCGTGAGAACAGCGCTGGCTGCGGACGTCGATCATGCCGTCCTCAGCATGCTGCTTGCAATACAACGCCGTCTTGATATGCCCGAAATTGAAGCTCGGGATCAAGGTGCAGGACTCATTTGAACAACGCCTGTGGACAACGTTCACCATGCCGCTCTCCGCGTGTCTCTTGCAGTGCGTCGCCTTTTTGCTTCCTTTAATGTTGAAGACCGGTATCTTCGTGCAGGAGTCATAGATGCAACGCTTGGTGATGACGTCGACCATGCCGTAATCGGCGTGGTCCTTGCAGTACTCCCCTCCCTTGCCGCCTTCAACATTGAAATTCGGTCTCTTCATACAGCCGTATTGCGAACAGCGCTTCATGATTACGTTGACCATGCCGTCCTCCGCATGTTGCTTGCAGGACGCTGCCGTCTTAATTCCCTCGAAGTTGAAATTCGGTTTTCTGGGGCATGACGCGTGTAGGCAACGCACCATTGCGCCGATTTGCGGCAGGGAAAACACACCTGGGGCAATTCAGAGGAAGAATTCAATACAGCGAGAGAGTGCTTTGGAATGAGCCGTGCACAGCTGCCGCTTGTAGAACAAACCACAACCATAGATTAAAGGTTCTCGTAACAGTGTATATCTGGCAATTTTCTGTATGAACGTGACTGAAAATTAATAGAATGCAGTAGCATATACATCAACGAATCCTTCGCGCCGACGATAGTCGTAGACACGGTGTTCGGCGCCCTTCGGCTGCGTCAATCGCCTTTCCTTTGTTCCCGTGCAGATTTGATGCGGCAGGAAATACTTACAGGAACGTCACACGAGTACCTTACTGCAACAGAAAAATAGTTGAAGAGAGCCTGGAAAGCATGCCCCGTACACCATCTACAGCAAACTTAGCACTGTTACGATCAAGATCCAGGGGGCAGCAGCGTCGAGTACAGAGCTTCATCGCCATGACGACAAAATTTACGGCAGCGGGGTGGCGAGACACATCACGAAAGACGTCGATATCGCCAGGGGACGCGTTCTACGGTACGGGGTAGCACGTTTGGGGTAAACTAAATCATGGTGTAAACGGCTGGGTTCCTTACACCAAACCCGTCGAAATATCATTCTTGTTTGCAATATGACTGCTTCGTACACCAGGACCAGGGGGTTGTTCGTCGGGTTTTCCGCTTTCATTATTAGCAAAATCTGGTTTGGCGTGGAGTTATAGAGCTCAAAAGCGACGAGTCTCAGATATACCGGTGCACCTCTACCGCAGCAAGTTTCATGGGGCCATTAAGCCGTGCATACGAAGGGGGTTAACGGCGTGGTCTTCCCGACGGAAAGCCCGGTGATGCACTACTATACCAGGTGCCAAAAAACTCAGTAGCGAGACCCACCCGCCAGACGAAATATTGGAATAGTGACACTTGGCATGCGATATGCGGTCGCAGGGTTCGACAGCAGCACATACGCCTATTCTGCGGCAGCCCATCGGCGGTTCAAGACAACAATAATCCGCAATACCAGGGTAACGTCGCGGTCACACGTGGATCGAGCGTTCTAATGAAATACAAAAACGCTACAAACTTCAAGATTTTCCACGCCTATCGCGATTACTCAACCCACAGACCATACCCATTTTGTGAGGCAAAGACTTTTCCCCGGCAACGTTCGGTGTGTTAAGTATCGGGAGCAAGGGGTAGAAATCTATTACTGTGATGGCAAACGGTAAAAACTGATGCCGTCGGAGAACGAAACGTCTGTTGGTTGGGAAACCAGCAACAAACGGAAAACTGCGATGTTGACCCATCACAGTGAGGGCTTGATCCAGCGATCCATACCTAAACCCCGCACATCGGTGGCGTGATCCATGGAGCTACGAGCATCCACACGAGACGCATGCTACGACAGAGGTAACGATCTTGGCCAAACCAGACCTGGCTGACAGGGCTCCTCGACTGAAGAGTCACCCAAAATCGTTAAAACGCCGTTTCGTTTTACACTATTATTTCGTCAGATGCCTGGGTCATGGGACGATTCATCGGGTTGCACATTTAGTTTTGTTAAGGTGTGGGTTTGGGCTAAGTAAGATACAAAGATTCTCACGTGAGGAGCCTCAAAAATATTTGATGCTGGCATCGGTCAAGAGCATCTGTTCGTCACCATGATCCAGCGGGCTGGTTTGAGGTACGTTCCACGGGGCGGGGTTAGCCTGCAGCTACCACTTAACGCCACCCGCAAGGTAGCGTTGGCCACGGCAAATGAATACTCGCCTCTCGTGACGACCCAGCAAACAATGAAAACAACTATGCCTGGAAGTGAGTGCTCCCCTCTGTAACAATTACCTGGTTACCTGGTAGTTGTCAGCCTCCGAAGCACGGTGTACTTGACCTTCGGGGAACCTACGCTTAACGCCGCCCGCGCGAGACCTTCTACAGAGCGCCTGCCCACGGCTGCAATAGCAGTCAATAGTACTTGGGTGAGTCGTGTAATATGTCGTACAGGCGGCGGGGCATTCGCCGTAGCTACCCGTCCAGGCCGGTCATAGCAATACAGTAGCGGCTACGGTTTAAGAAAAAAAAATCAAGAGAAAGTACCGATTTAAGAGAGTCATACTGGCATGCCATGACCAAAATCGATTTAAGAGAGAATTGGTCATATTTTTGAGATTTTCTCTTAAATCGAACTTTTCTGGAAGAGTCGCGCAGCCATCACACACATAACAGGCGAACACGCACACCCACACAGCTGCAGACACCATGAGAGAATAGAACACAGAAAAATAACACGTGAACAAATGCTAAGAGATTTTTATCCACGTGTTGTCAAACGAAATATGACTTCTTTCCCAGCACGGGTACCAAAAGTGCGTAACATGCTTAAGGTGGGTCCATGTTGCTCGGCAACCAACAGAATGAACAGCAGTGAGTTGATCTAGCTCAGGATGCGCACGCGGACTGCGTTGTGTGACATGAACAATACGCTCTCTATAAACTGTGCGGCAGTTAGTTGGGACGAGAGCGTCCATCTTCCACGGCCGCCCGTATTGGCTACGATATAAGAGAATATTCCATTACATCGAGATACGGTTCAAGAGAATATTCTCTTATATCCTAGCCAATACGGTATAACAGAAGTCCCGATTTAAGATAAAAATGCCGGGTTAGAACCTCTCTCTCTTAAACCGTAGCCGCTACTGTACCCGAATGTCATCTGCGCGAGGCCTGCGCCTTAGAATACGGCCAGTGCAACTAGCACAGATAGTATGAATATAACGCCAAGTGTGAAGAATGAGGCGCGCAGTCGCAACGCACGGGCCTTTACCCTTCATATCCTAGATTATTCCAGGACGTACAGTTTCGTACGACTTAGGGTTTCGAAAAAATAGCGTTCAGTATGACCCTCCTCCTATTGCTAATACCTGCTGAGTCCGTTCTCTCTTCTCTTCTCCCGATCGACGTCCCACCATTTGGCCCCCTCTCAAGCTGATCGAGGTTCTTCAAAAAAAGCTAATGTTTGCCTCGTGGGCTATGAGATCATTCAGCCTACGGAGTACACTCGCCCTCTCAAGGGGTACGCGTCTATGGGCGTGAGATTGGCTGGGCTTCGCGCCCGCGGCGAAACCCGTGGACGTAATCCTACGCGATAGGGTAGGACCACCGTCGCTTGGTCGATGACACCGGCGTGTAGATACCTTTCCTCGTCTTCTAGCTACGACACAGGCTAAACCATCTTCCGCGCCATTTAGACGTTGGCGAAGGCCGCCAAAGGCTGGCTACCAAAATCAGTCTTCACCGGCATTTTCTAGGATAGGGATAGAGGTTCTGGGAACCATTTTCGGACTGGCACGGTTCCCTAACTGAGGAACTTGCCGTTATAAACGAGATACTACTGTGGTAGAGCTTTGCAGTGTTAGCCGCCATATAACGCGCGTCACGATAGGGGTAAGACGTTTTGGGCAAAAACGTTCCTGAACGACGGGAGTTCTTACCCCGAAATCGTCGAAATTACATATCTTCGTTTGCAATGTTAATCGTTGTTTAAAGTACATAGGCCATGGGATCCTTCGTTTGTTTGTACTTCCAGATTAGTTTGGTCAACATCCTCGTTCGGATGAGAGGTATGGAACTCCTCACGTGAAGAGCCTCAGAAAAAAAAAAAAAGTTCGCCTCTACCGTGGCATGCGTGATATGCATAGGCGGCGCGTGCTACGATAGAGGTACGAGCACTTTTTTTCTAACCCTGTGTTCTGAATGACGGGGCTCCTTAACCCATCTTAACCTAACAATCGTCGGAATGTTGTTCTTGTTTCGATTTTTCTTGTCTGGTATGGGTTCGATCATCGGGTGGTTTGCATTTTTAGTTCACTCGACGTTTGTACTTGACTAAAGTACAGAGATCCTCGCCCGAGGAACCTCAGAACCAAAATGGTGCACCTTCCTCGTAACATGCGTCAGGGCATGCCGTGGCTAATGCCGTTGCGCTTTCATTATTTTCCCCAAAAATAAAATTAGAGCTCAAGTTTCGAGCCTCAGACAACTTGACGGGCACAACTACCGTAGCCTGCATTCAGCAAGCAGAACAGACGTAGCCGACGAGTAGGTAATGCCATTCCGAGGAAAAGAACGAGGGAAAATCGTGAAAAGTACATGTAGAACGTATGGGGTTTCGACTGGGACCTGGCCGGTAGTTAACGGAGGGAGAGGGGTGGGATTTAGGAGAAGGGACCTGTTGAAAACAGAAACGGTTGATTGCGTTAAACTTGTGTCTCGGGCGGTGCTCTCCCTCCCATGTCACAGACAAAACAATATCCAAGCTCAGCGCACAACGCCGCGTCCTCATCTTCGAACAATATGGCGTAGTTCGTGGCCGAGACAGAAGCTGGCATCCGACGGCAGTCATTTTCGAAGTCCTTGTGCGTGCATATAATACGAGTACCCCTACGATTTAAGCTTTTATTTCGATTCTTAAAAGAGCTCACTTTCGGTATGGTCCAGATACAGCAGTATTGCAGCTGCGGCACACAGCAGAATTGCAGCAGCGGCACACTACGGCCGTACCACGGCAGCACCAGGCATCTCAATTTACGCTCGTACTTTTACGTCGCTGCGGTCCCCACAAGAAAACCGTGGGCTCCTGAAATTCGTATCCGTATCACGTATTGGTCCAGGTGGCCCAAGCAATGATAGGGGCAATACTTGTTGTCAACATGTTTTCTTACGGACAGTTCTCCATTGAGGAAGTAGTCAACAACCTTTCGATCCCTTTGGCGTCTAGCATAAAGTATATACCTCAGCCGATGGATTGCTTACGGAGTTGCGCTATCATTAAAACTCAAGGCCACTCCGGCTCTACGATAACGCCCTCCTCAAAGCCAGCGATTGTCTTTAACGAACGTTCATGGCTGCTCGACTCGAGGAAGGATGCCATGAAACATATCTTCACATATTTTCTCGTTTGGAAAGAACTACAACTACTATCGAACGATGACGTACGGGCGGTAAGGGGCACCGTATTTCCGGAGATGCTGCCGGGAGCTGGTTTATAAACCAGTGATTTCGTTAAAGAAAAGTTGGGGGGAAACCGTAGAAAGACTCGTCAGTTCGGGGAGGGTGGGGTATAGAGGTCCTCAAGCGACGAGCGTCAGAAACATCAGGTGCTGGCTGCACCTCAGCACGCGCCAGGTACCTACGTGATACATGGTCATCGGCTCTGCTTCGTGTCTACATGGTATATGGTCGTCGGTCCATCCCCCTTGCATGCCCTGTAAGCACTGGTCTACATGATACAGGGAATACGATAATTATCAAGGTGTAGTGGTACTCGATGCGAATCCACGAGGAAAGAAATAGCTGGAATTCTCGCGATAACAATGAAGGCACGTATCGCCGTGGGGAGGGAGGAGAAGGGCCTGCTACCTGACGCCGGGTCTGAGTTACGAACAGGGGAGGAGAAGGAGAAAGGGAAAATGCGAACATATTAGAAGGGTGAGCAAAAAAGAAATGCTGCTGGTGTGCCTGCAGCTGCCCCGGTTGATTCACACGAGTACAGCAGCAAATACGATTTGTTGTGCAGAGCCGTGGGTTATTCATGTAAATCAATGGCACGCATAATCGCATCATAGATTATATGTGTTCAACAAAAGCAGTTGGTGTGATTCCCACACACTCAGGGATCGTTCCTAGCTTTCCTTGTTACGCATTTAACCATCTTCAAAACTGCCGCGGACCAGGTAGGTAGTCACCATGTGAATTTACGCAGAAACAAAACGTAAGGGCAAAACAACGTACACAACAGTTTCCGTGCTACGTAAGCGTAACATCGATTTCCCGCCAGGAAAGCGGCCTTTAGTGTTGGGGAAATTTCGGGACGTTGAGGAACTTTCAGATCCACACCCGTCCATACCAAGCGGTGAAGACATGCCTGGTAGCTATGTTGGAGACATCAAGAAACCTTAAGCAAAGTACTGTTTCCATTACCACAGTCTTACGTACTCCATTGGGGCACCTCTCCCGTCCGTCAATGGCGACGCAGAGGCAGGCTTAAAACGCTTTTCAACTTTATGATCTTGGATTGTGAAAAACGAGTTTTCCGTATAAGTGGTGTTCATCTGCCAAGGGTAGCACTGGTGCATCTTGAACAATGAGGGCAACGAGCAAACCCTGGTGCGTGGTTGCACATGGTCAGGTAACGCATGTCAGAGCTCTTTTGCGATGCCTCGTACCCGTAAAGCCCTACGGTAAACGTGTGCGCACCATTGCACGTATGTATCCACAGCCCACATAGACAAGGTACAATATCAAGGAACCAAAAAAAGCATTGTCAAAAAAAGACCGACATTGACAATTGAACAAGGCGGACCTTGGTCATCGAGAGCAGACCCCGGGCGATACACGTACGAGTGCATACCCCTGTGTCCCCTCCGCAGCACCTTCGCACAGAGAGTTGCGCACGAAGAGAGACGTCGTACAAATTCATCCGGCGTCGCAGATCGAACTGATGCAGGCTGCAGGCTGCAGGTATGACATTGATTGTGATCCTTGCACCATTACGGAGCACATAACAAAAAACAAGGATGCTGTACCCGGCTGGGATTCTCATTTGGGAGAGAATATTTCTACACTGTAGCTTTGGTATGGTCCTGTATATCTCAGCCCGGCTTGCTTGTTAACATAAAGTTGGTTCAAGTGCGTCAGCTGTGAGGTTGACCAACTTGATGATCAATATTCATAAGTTGCATGATGCTCTGGTCGTGCGTTTTTACAGAGGTGTTTCTCATCGTGAGTACACAGGTCAATAACGTTATGTTTTGTCGTTTTCTTAGTAGATGTCCAGTATTGTGCTATGACTGTAGCACCAGGTAGATCTCGCCAGGCGTGCAAGATTCAACCGCCAAGCCAGGCACAAAAAAAAAAAAAAAAAAAAAAAAGGGCGCTGACTGCTCCATGCCACGAATGGTCAGTCGAGCGCAGAGCAATAACCTTGACCGAAGACTTTGTTGGCGATGGGGTAAATATACAGAACACTCTTGTCTACGGCAGTCTACGGCGGCAGTCCAAGGTATCTGGAAGGCCCCCGAGGTGTGTGCAAAACCCAACCACCACGCCATATACGAAAATAAACGCTAGGCACTGCCTCACAGCGTGATGTTCGCCATCGAGCGTAGAGAAAGACTCGGCCGAACATTTGTCATGTGTGTTGGCTTAACCTTGACATGTGGGAAAGATCAAGAGACAACTGCCCTCTACTACAGCGGTACCAGGTCATGTGCGGTAATGCTAGGCACTGACTGCCGTGCAGCGAAACCTGAAGACTTAGCGGGATGTAGCAATCGAGAGAAGAACAGGACCCGGCCGAATACTATGCCGACGTTGTGGGGGAGACAAACAGGAAACCGTTGCTCCAAAGAAGTCGACAGCAGTACCCTCGTAGACCCATAATACGCGTGAAAAATCCAGCCACCACGCCACGTACAAAATAGAAAGCTAGACACTGCCAAACAGCGCAATTCGGCGATCGAGGGCAGAGGAAGACCCTGCCAAAGAAGTCTTCGACGTTATCGAGACGTTGGGCGAAAGACAAATAGACCAACTCCTCTCTATAACTACATAACGACATATGTTTGCTCTATTCGACGAGCCGTTCAAAGCTAACTTGTGGTCATTTGTTTGTGTCGATCTTGGTGTCGCAGCATTCTGCACTGCGATCCGCAACACTAAACAACGCATTAATTCGCGATACGCTATACGATGCCAAGCTTACAGCACTTGGTGCTGTGGTCCGCGACAATGCGTTGTCGGATGCAAAACACAGAAAAGAACTGTAGCGTTGGCGTCGTATTTGGTTTAGTTTTGCGTTCCGGCTTCAGCCGTCAGACCTGTGACGTACCCTGGTAAGTACGTAAGGTACCAGGTATCAGGTATTACATTAGGGCGAGTATCACGACCAGATAGTGAATTCGACTTGACCGACCTTTCCATTGTCCGATTGTGGTACGTTCGCACAGACTCGACGAGCCGTTCGAAACTAAGCTTTGAACATTTGAGCCTAAGTTTTCTTTTTGTCTATGGTGAAATTACAGCATTCAGCGCTAGGGTCGGCAACATCTAAGGTTAGTGCATCAATTCGTCATAAGCTAATACGATGCTGAGATTACAGCACGTAGCGTTATGGTCGGCAACATCGTATTGTCGCATGCAAAATACATTAACAATGCCTCTAAAGCAGCTGTTCAGTAAGTGTTGACATCGCATGTGTTTAGGTTTGCGTTCCGGCTTCAGCCGTCAGTCCTGTTGCGTGCGAATGACACTTATCATGGGCCCACCAGGTTTTAATTTAGGACTATCGCGGAGATCAGGATGAAAAGGCGGGATCCTAACAATACTTTATCAATATCACTCGTGAAGCCTCTGGTTTGTGTTTCCAGCTGTTCCTGAGACCCATTGAAATCTGTCCTCACGGTATTAGCCCGCCTAAATTCTCTGTTAACTGTGCAGACACTATTCGAGAGCACGCACCAAAAAGGAAAGCATCGCCACCTTTCAGCCGAGCTTTCTTGCGCTACGATCGTGTCCAATTGAGGCTCTGTATACCTGGCAAGACCGGTCAACAAAATAAGCTGGAATCAAACGCTAGCAAACAAAGGCGGGTGATTTTTTGCCCCCTTTTTTTGTCTGATAATTCATCCAACCAACAGCGGATCTCCGTACAAGTACCATTACCAAACAACACATTCGCTCCGACCGACCCTTTCATTGTCCGGTGGTCTTGGAATCGTGTTGGCTTAGCGTTTACTTAGTGTTGCGCGTCAGCGTAGAAACTTTATACTGTATATCGTACCTGTACTACAGTCAGTAGTTCAGCAGTCTACTTGCTATTTCTCTCTTTTTGTTGCAAGCATTGCCGGGTTTTGCTGGCTAGTGTGGGTTCCACTTTTCGTATGCAGTACGTTTCGCATTCCATGGTCAAATCATGTCGTATTTGCGATGCACTCGTATATCTGCATCGTAGTTTTGTGACCACGGTGCGTTTGCGTGTGCATCACATCCGACACAGCTCCTATACCAGAGGATTTTTTTGCAAGGATCCAGCAATCTGAGTGGCTTATAAGGAGTAAATTCCGCCAATTTCGGCAAATGAAGCACGAGCTCTTTAAGCATTTTGTGAGGATAGAATACTATGATTGGCGGTGATTGCTTCGGGCAGGGCGCGGCGATTGCGGCGCTGGTGTGGGACTTGCCGACAGGTGGCCCACACACACGGCGCACACGAAAAAGACAGAGCCCACGCGCAGCTCAGACGCTCAGACAATCGACGCCGTACGGCGCAGCCGGCGGCCCAACACCATGCCGGTGTTGTAGTGGTGCATCTCTCCGCATTTGTGTAGTTAGTCGCGTTTCACGGAGCCTGCGATGTGTCGCTGTGACAGGGGGAGTAGAACCGTTACAGTTTGACGAACGTCTGTCTTTCTACGAGGGTCATGTACGTGCGTCTGCCCATGCTGCAGCACCACCACCACCTCCACAAGACTAAAGCACCAGCAAGCAGCGGTTCTTTTCCGTGGTCTCGGACCCTCGCGGCTGCCAGCGGCAGCGAATTGGCCGGGTTTATTCACAGTCATAAGGCAGCAGCAGCAGCAATCAGCACTGCGAGTACGTACGTTAAAAAGCTCAAAAAACATTTAAAAATCAAGTATAACGAACGCCTCGCCTGGTCCACCAGAGGCACAGCAGGTTGTGCGTTTGCTTGCGTGTATATCCACGGACCACCACCACCATCACCAGACTACAACTCTAACAAACTCTGTTTTTTTTCACCCATCGACATCCAGCACACCCAGTGTCCGCGCCGATGCCCCATCCGAGAGGGAGACAAGCTCTGTCGGCGCATATCTACGACATTGACACGCCTGGTACATCGTAATATACGGCAACGAAATATGGCGATGCACGGGTAGAAAAGAACAAACACACAGCAGCAGTAGCAGCCGCAGCAGCAGCACACTGTAGCAGCAGGTACAGTAGCAGCAGCAGCAGTAGGGTTGTCGAAATCGATCTCGCCTGCCGGTGTTGCGAGTCTCACTCCACCCACCTCTTGTCAGATCCACCGCCAAGAAGCATCAATGCCCAAGCGAGCGATGCACCATGGATCGCCTCGGTAGGGTGCACCAGCACAGGGGAAGGGGGCTGAAGACCCAGGTACCAGATACCAGACAGCTGCTACCAGCCTTCCGGTTGTACGAGACTGGTCACTGATCACACTGCTCACCTGGTACAAGCTGCGTTTGTTATAGTTTTGTAGAAAGAATGGTGGCGTATGTCATTAGGGGGTGGGGGACATAAATTTAGTGCCAAAAAAAACAAAACGAACAAAGTGACACACACCTGTGGTAGTAGGGGTGCTGTTGCTCGATGCTCACGAGCCCCAGTGACACTTGGGTCGATATCGCATAGGCTGTTATGATAAACCGTACAAGGCTTAAATGGCGTGCATACTCGCTCGTAAAGCGCTATCCTGCTGCGCTGTCGGCAGCATCATATATCGGGTGTCCGCCTTCCTGTCATTATTAATATTCTTAGTGTACTTGTGTACTGGATTGTTTTTCTTTTTTTTTGCTCAATTCGTCGTTTTTATCTTCGTTTTTTTTTCTTCCTCCTTCTTCCTCTTTATTATTAAGAATAGTCGTAACTCACAGAGCCCTGGGTCGCTACGCAGGCTATTCACGCCCCTCCCCACTACGGTAGCCGCCTTCATTTTCATCGCGAAAATAATTCAGTCCTTTCTTCCCTCATCGAGTTGCATCGGATATGTAGCTAACCCGTCTTGCGCGTAGACTAGTCTATTAATAGGTAGAATAAAACTTTTTCCCAACGGAAATCCTGATTTCTCTGTTCTTCTACCTGGTACACCGTTCCGGTGGTTGGCTACGAAAATTCTCAACAGCAGTGGGGAGTTCGTTCACAGGAACTATGTAGTAGATGAAGCTTTGTCGGCATGAACAAGATTTTGCCAAGGATAGCAAGTATTTTAAGATTCGCCCACCACCGGCCATATTTCGGCTGGCCTTTCGATCTTTATCTTGCCATGAATCGGGCAAATCTTTGGGTTGGTGTCAAAATCTCGCTCCGTCGTGAAAACTTCGAACCCGCGCGCTGTATATGTATACAAATTACTACCTCCACTAGACTAATAGCGCCCCGCGGATAGGGTAGATATGGATCACTCCTGGCAACGGAAAACAGTACTCCAAACTTCCCACGAGATACAGCCAGCCGCCGACACAATTGAAAATGACGAAAACGGTACGAAGTTGACAAACTGAGGGATTCTGCAACGTTCGTTGCTGCTGTTGCACTTGTGCTGCTGTTCCTGGGGCTGCCTACTATCAGCCATACATAGGGAGGAGCTGTTATACGCCGAATACGTCGCCGGCTGTCAGCGCAAAAGTAGTGGATTGTATAGCCTTAAATAGTATATAGTCTTGTCTATACCTGGTAGAGGGTAGATTGGGCTCGAGCGGTTCGATTAACGCCGAGTGCAACGGGAGGCCAATCGTCCCTCCCGCGGGCTAGTGAGGGGGGGGCGCGCCTCACGCGACTCCAAACAAAGCTCTGAGATACCATGGCAATTGAGAATGCGACCACACGCTCGTACGTGCCGGCGAGCCTATAGCCCCCACCGAGGCGGCAGATGCCATAGACAACCCTCCGGCAGGTCTAGTACTCTACGGCCGTCGTAATCGCGCGTAGTAGCGTACCTCCTATATCTTCTGTTTTCGGAGACCCATTAGCCTTACAATGTGCCTGCCACAAGCATTTATGAAATATTGTTGGCAACGCCATAATAGTAAGCTGGTGGTACAATCGTGTAAGTGGCAACACGACCGTATAGTCTTGGAGAAGCTGAGTTTGAGAGGTGTGGTGAGACACAGCCTGAGTGTGACCCTAATTAGGCGAACGGATTCGTTTAGCGGGTGCGCCTTTTTCTAACGGCAGGTGGAGACCCACGGGCAAACGCATCAAAAATGTACAGGCGCAGGCAAATCCCGCACTACCCAGGTCAAAGACAGAGCAAAAAGAGCTGTCGATTCCTGGGTGGCTATCTGACCTTCTTGGCCAAACCTTATAGGGTTCGGTCGAAGAAGGCCGGCAAGTCCAAGGTGTTGACTAAACCGAAGGGGCGAGGTTAAAACCAAGTCTGGGTTTTGCAGGTGGACAAAAACTGGTACACAAACAAAAGTGTATGGAGCTATTGTGGAGCTTAGTCTAAGCTTTTTCTACCCGGATCTCCAAGAGGATCTAATGTATCTAGACTAGACTATATAAATTGATTTCTTATAATATATAAATTGATAACACGATCACATCAGTATATCGGGTGAGGGGCAACAAACGGAGCATCTAAAGCACCGACCTAGGACGCAGATGCCGTAGACAGTCATCCGGCAGGTCTAGTAACCTTCGGCCATCGCCATCGCACGTATCGACGTGCTTGTATTTTTGGAAGCACTCCAGCCTAAATTGAAAAATGAGGTGCCCGAAAAAAAATAGACTTCACCCGGCATGAGATATCAAGATCATTGAGAACCCGACAGTATCTGTATATCGAGCGGGGGGTGCCCAATGACCGATGGACTTACTGCACCCGGCGCGGCAGTAGATGCCGTAGACAACCGTCACAGCAACAAGCTTGTCTGATTATCGCCAAAATAGCTTGTAGAGTGCTTATGCGAATTACCGTACAAAACGGAGTTCCAAAGGCTTACGGGTAATATCCAAAGTCGAAAGGTGGTAAAAACAAACTATGACAGTGCTCAAGCAGAGCTGCCTGAGGGAAAGAATGCAGGCGTGCCTTAGTTTATAGAAATATTTCGCTTTGTTTGGTGAATTGGGAACAAGTGGTGTTATTATGCAATTACGCCGGCCCAGACTAATTTCTTACAGCTAAAAGTGACCTCGTTGTAATGGCGTAATGCGTGACCCGTGGGGACATCGTTGGTTAGAGAAGGTACCGTGTCCGTCGTAATCGCACGTGGTAGCGCGCTTCGAATGTCGTATTTTCGGGGAAACTTTAGCCTAAGGTGCCATGAAAACAGTATCCAAGATCCTAAGGTCATGGAAAAAGCACCCACGGCGGTATATGGATCGAGAAGCAATGACCGAGAGAAATACCGGATCCACAGCGGTGGTACTAGACTCCGTACGTAGCCCTTGTGTAGGCTCGTGTCTTCGGTCATCGTCATCGCGCCTGGTACCATACTTCACATTTTCGGGGGCAGGTTAGCCTAATGTGCCCCCAATGAATGGGGCGCATTCAGCCTAAGTATCTCCAGCGGTGTCTTGACATTTTTAATTTTGTCGTTTCCCATTCACCACCCTTTCGAAGTGAAGGCGCGGTTTAGGTCACACAACTTGGCAATGGTGTGCGGACAGAAATTGCAGTGCTGTACTAGACCTGGTATTCTAGAAATTACATGAGCACGAGTACATAAATGTACCACTGCCACCAGTACATCAGTAACCCGGAGGGTCACTAAGTACCCATACATACATAGAATATGCGCTCACAGCCGCAGTCTCGTGAAAACCGATAAGGGTGTGCGGAGGACAACAGTTGGTGAGCGAGAGTTGTGGTGTGCATGAGTCGCTTAGTACAAAAGGTGAAACTCTAGGCATCGGAAGAAGGATTCCTTATTCAAGGAATAAACGGGTCAATTGATTGGAAAAACAATCACGAGAAATTACATCACTCAAACCCGACAATCCAAGTCTAGCCTGTCCCCTGTACTCTCGTACTGGTGTTTCGACATCTCGTTCAAAGAGCAGCCACACCCCCAACTTGACACCCAGAGACCACATTCTCAGGCTACAAACGCAAAACCTAAATACAACCAGATTGCAATATATACGCCCCAGATATGAGCTACAGCTACATGTCATGCGTCAAAGAACCCTCCAATGTGCTTTGTGCCGCTTTTTGTTTCGGGATCCCGATTGCGAAATCAAGTTGCCACAATTCTCAAACAAATGGCGAATTGCTACCCACCCTCACCTTCGGTCACACACGGCAGTGCTCCTATCGTGCTGCATAGCCTCCCATAAATATCTCGTAGCCCATTGGTTGATCACACAAGCATGGCGGAACCGTCGGGCCTTGGCCCCCACTCTCGAGGCTATCTTACCTTGATTATGTACAGCTCGGTGATTCATTAGCTGTTTTCCCATTTGCTACGATACCTAGATTGTCATTCAAATACCACATCCCTGACGCACAAAAAGAGAAAAGCGGTCGATTACTAAGGCAGCAAACGCATTACGTGGTTGAATACACAGGCGACAGGTGGGGAAAATAACCGGTCAGACATATCCTTCACCCCCCTGGGTTCGCCACTTTACAACGACGCGGAACCCTCGGTCCTATTTCCCTACTGCCAAGGCTCTCTCATTAGCTGGCTTGAGGTGGTTGATGGAGTATTTTGGACTGTTGTTTCTAGGCAATCCGTACTCCCTCTCAAATTTCAGATGCCAGACATTGAAACAGACGACACGGTTGATTAAGCAAGCATCGACCGCATTGCGTGGCGATATGCGTACACCATACGTGCATACGTGGGCCGTAGAACGTACCTGATATCGTTCATTTCCCGAGGTCCACCATGTTCCAGCGGGACGGAACCGTCGGGTCTTTATCCCCAATCACGTCGCTCTCTCATCTTGGCTGCTTTGAGTCAGTTAACTGAGTATTTTGGGTGTTTTTTAGGTTGACTAGGTGTCTTCTCGGGTTCCAGAATCCATGTGTCGAAACTAGTATCGCGCTTGAGTAACGAAGCATGTGGTCGTCGGGGGGCGTCCGGGATGCATCCCCGGGTTTCTGCATTATTGTGTTTTCATGTTTATGGTAAACCGGATTCTGCTGCGTACTTTGAGATAATCGAGCACGGCAGTCCTGTGGTAGGCCGCTCACAGGTGGTGGGTCCGTGGGAAAGGGCCTCCCCCAGGCTCCGGGTCATTCGCCTTTGTGTTTTTGTCTTTGGTCGTCGGTCAGCCTCGTGTTTAACCGTGTAGGGTCTGCCACTCCGGGTCGAGGGCTGGTAATAAGCGTTTCTCTGGTGACGTAGTCGAAGTCGCTATTTTGATGGTTACGTTTTGAAAAGGAACCAATTCCACCGATGTCACGACGTCTTGTTGAATCTTCAGAACGAGGAGAAGAATAGATATGCGTTTGACGACGGTCGAACCCGGCCCACCGCCAGCACCTTCACCGTAACTCTGACCACACGACCGACCGACCGGCCTTTGCCAGCGAGGTATGGTCTTCCTTACTCTTCAATGCCACGGAGAGCCTCACGTCTAACGTCTCAACTCTTACTTGGATACAATCACGAAGATACGGCGGTATCCTCCCTTGAAAATATCCACATCGAACCAAAATCCTTCGCCCAATACCCCTGTGTCAAAGCTCCAAAACGTGCATAATTGTTTGTTTCCTTCTGCTCGTGCTCCAATGTTGCTCCACCAGAAGAGCCCATGACGCCCACCTCAAAGACCGCTTGACACCTGACTTGAAAGAAAATGAACCTGATACCCTACCTGAAGAATACTACTCTCATCTCACCAATGATGGGTCGAAGAATCTTGTCGATAAAATGTTCAACCTACAATAGATCCGATTGTAGATATAGAAAATATGATGCTCCTCCACATCACCTCACATGCCCGAAGATATCCAGACCCCGAACCGAAGATACCCAAAATTAGAACCTGAACCGAAGACAGGCGATATACCCGAAGATATAACAAGAACCCAGTAGATACACCCTCGGTGATGCCCATACGATCGAAGAAGATACCAAACGCTGTACTCGAAAATTCCCGAGTGCCAACACACCTGCCTCCACGCAAAATTGGCAGATTTATAAGAAGCCGTCGGGTTTTCTATCTCAACTTGTGAGATGATCACCCAAACAGAAGAGCTGGCACCAGATAAAGGTGTAATACGTGCCTACACGGTCAAACCCGAGGCTGACCGACGACCGAAGACAAAACAGAAAGCCGACGACCCGCAGCCTCTGGGAGACCCTTTACAACGGACTCACCGCCTGGGACCAACCTACCACAGAACTGCCGTGCGCAATGATCTCAGAGCAAGCAGCAGTGTTCGTTCTACCATCAAGATGCAAATCAAATAATGGGAAACCCAGGGATGCATGTCAGACGTTCCCTGACGACCACAGGCATCACACTCGTTGCGGGGCGATATATGCGTACCCAGAAGGTGGGCACGACCAGTAGAACGCCATGACAGGCATTGACCATGGTGGTTTGATCTTCCTTCATGGCGGTCGTATCGCATGGCACGACGCATGCGGCAAGAACGCTTGTTCACGAACGGTTTTCCTCACACAATGCGAGGGTTTCTCCGCAGAGGTCATCCCTTCATTACCTTCCGTTCGATACGGCAGAAAGCCTTCTGAAAGCTCGACCTTTGCCTACACGACGAATCATCTGTGTGGGTCTGACCCGCATGGCCATCGCCCATTCCCGAATCACCATCTGGGACACGTCGCTGTTACGCCTAACGCACAAGACAAAACACTTGAAACGCACGCCTTGCACAACAGTCCAATCACCGATAGGTTGTCGAATGTTGTATTAGACCATCACTTTATCAGCGGGGACACGTTGAACACCACAGCCCTGCAAAGGTACACCTGAAAACTGTGATACATCACAAATCTATCGCACTGGTCGGATATTGATCAAGCGCGCAACGCATGTCGCATGTCGCGTGCCAGTATTCTCGTGCCAGCATGCAGAAAAGCATGGAGGGATGATGCGGTCATGCACAGTGACCCGACGAGCCGGCAGCTACACCAATATGCTGCTGCACCACCTTTAGCAACGCTCACATCGGTTTTGCCTCAACTACATCCCCAAAGCACAACTGCTGTCGGTGCTGTTGCTGCACCTCAACCCCAGACTATACAAGCGCCTGAGGACCCAACATCAGGAAATGATTAATAGGTAACACACACAGCGGTATGAACAGCTCCCAACGCCCCAGCCACATTGTTTGAGGCCACGGCACACCCCTTGTTAACGAATTCCCCTGTTTTCACACCTGCTGCAATCTGGCCAAAGTGCGGTTAAACTCCTTGTCAATCGCTGATACAACAAGCCCTCGATACCAAATCCTCTATTACCACAGCTCCGTAGCTTGCAGGACTCCTGCGGATAGTGCATCACCAGGAACACATTAGATGTCACACCCTTTCAGAGTCAGCACACACGGTAATATGTATTGTTTGGGTTTCGAAGCGTTGCCCCCGGGGTGTGTTACCTTGCGTGTTCCATGGATTGTGGGTTGCCTTTGGCCCCACTAGAAGCATGCAATCTGCGTCTCCATGTAAGCAGACCTCTTCGCCCGGCTGTCATCTTATGCAAGGAGCGAGTGGCTGATTTTCCCCGGCAGCAAAAAACGCCTGCCAGGTATAATGAAAGACATATAAACGCACAAATAAAAACGCCGCTACTCGGTGCAGTATACCTGCAACATATATACGACCACCCCAAGCCAATATACAACTACGCTAGGAGAGCACCGCGAAGCACTGTCGCCATAGTCCAGTACATGACTCAATGCCCATCTGGTATCAACTCGACGTCAGGCTTGATAATCGCTCCAAATCTCCTCCCGAGGAAGCTTGCTTCTACCACCATGAAAATGCTGACAACGAAAAAGCACGGGAACAAGAACGTAACCAGTAATTGTTACCGCTATTGGGGCGTTGCACCATCCACCGTTGTGGCACGATATACCCGGCAAGAACAGCAATGAGGTGACCCAATACCCAATACCTCACCCAACCAGAACAGCAAGCAAACACGAAGCTGCGCAACCGTCACTTATTTTTATAGGAATCTCGTGCTCCGGGGAGCGGAGTGGCCCTGAAGCAGCGGTAACACACTCGTTTCTCGGCAAAAAAACATCGAACGCCTTCTTGTTAAACTCAGTTGCAAGCACCGCGTTTGAGGTCTCGGTCAGTAATCTTCTTGCGCAGGATAGCAGAACAATCAAGTCAGGAGGATCAAGTGGGCATGGGGGTGGGTGCTCCACGGCTCAGTAGCAACTTCTCATAGCACCTACCCTCTTGCTTACTCCGCGGGCCAGCTCGTACACGATACCACGCGACACTCTCTCTGTAACTGAACGTCCGTCCCACATCGTATGTAACCATGACTTATTGCTAGGCTGTTCGGTGAGACAAAATCTGGAAACCTCGTGGATCCACTGTGCTAGAAACACATTTAATCGATCGTACTCACAGCTGACGTTTTTAAAAAAAAATGAACACCGTGTAACGATAGAGTGTGTTGACATCGCAAATGTGTCCAAATTTGCATCGTGCACATGTACCTAACGTGACGCAGTCACCAACGTTTATCGTTACACGTTCGGATACCGGAGTTTGCCTTATACCGCGTTTTATTATTCTAGCTGAAACTGCCGACAATTCTGAGAGAAGCCTGGCTGGTGGCAATGAAGACACATCGGCCTCGTGCACTGTCGGCAGTCATTGGGACCTTGTACATGTTTGTCCTAACCCTGAACATTAGCGTGCCATTCATGTTGCACGGCAATGTCACGACTTTCGCGCTATTTTAGAAGGCATGCAGAGCATTTTGAGGCTATAATCTTGGGTTTGTCGGCGCACTATACACCTTATTGAGTATGAACGCGACGAACGTTAACCGCCGCCCTCGTAATTACCATGTTCAGAAGCAAGGGGTTGCCTGTACCACGCTGATCGTTCTAACTGAGATCACCAAAAATCTCGAGGGTAGTCCCGTCCCATGCTATTATAGCGTGTAGAACATTTGGAGACAACTGTCTCGTGTTTCCCCGCTTGCATCGTGAACATCAAGCACACCGCACGCTCACCTCCGAGTTTGTATTGAATTCAGATGCAGGGGTTTGTCTATGCCGCGCTCATTATTCTATCTTCAAGACTGCCGACGACTATAAGGATACCCTTGCTGACGAGGGTGAAGACTCGCCCGCCGCGTATCTATTGCCGTCAGTCATTGGTGCCATGTACCTGCTTGTCGCTTCCACAACCCATGACCTGCAAGCTGGGCTCTCGTTGCTGATGGACAGTGAATATGCTGGGCATGGCACTGTCGGCAATGTTCTTCTCGCCGTGTATGAGATTATGCTAAACGCGGCCATGACGGCGATAGTGTCAACTTCAGACGACAGCGAAACCGTGGTGTTGAACGCGATGACCATCCTTATGATCGCAGATCTCGCGAGCGTAGAATCGACATGAAATGACCCCCTTAACATAATGATTGATCACACGATCATTTTTCTTGACGTTTTTACTGGCTTCACAGCCTCGTCGTTCAGAGGCGTGGGAATGGGTTTGGGGAGCCGCACCTTCGACTCGTGATCTAGTTTGTGGAAGCGAATTCTCCCCTTTTCCCCATTTCTTTGCATGTACGACTCGTCAGAGTGGGCTAGTTTTATGGCATTATTTTCCTCAAAAGGCCTGGAATCACCTCGGCATGGAGAAGTGGAACATATTCGTGTTATTTGAAACATGCGCGTCGTAGATGGGGAATACATGACACGGGGAGGGTAATCTCCCCCCCATGCCGCCAGATGACATCGTGACCTATTTTGGAATGTGAAGCTGCTCTTCTTATACATCGGCGCAAGTGTCAAATGTGTAATAACTGGGACTGCCCAATAGACTAACTTGGCAGGGGGTATCGTGTCTCCTCCTTAACCACCTTTCACTCACGCGTTCACCCAATCCAACTGGTCGCTGGTGTCGCAGGATGAGAAGGCGCTAAATTTTTTTCCTGATGATTGCTCAAAAATTGCTCATCTTTTGGGCTCTGCATGTCGTCGGGATCAGGTTCGCACTGGCGTTTATAGCAACACGTCGTAGATTCCCACTACTTATTTCGGGAACGGAATTCAACTCTTCAAGATCACGAGAGCTGGCATTTTTGGCTGCCCAACCCGGTGGGGGTGACGATAAGCTGCAGTCGTTTGGAGTTCCTGGCTACAGGCACTTCTGAGGCGTGCAATAAGAAAGCACACTACGAAATCATCGATCAGCAGCAGCTGGTATCGAGCTTCATCATTGCAATGGATTTGGGGGGTTTCTCGAATTCCATCAAGGGGGCGTGTTGGTCCTTACGACGGGAGGCTTGTTTCTATGTCCATGCTGGGGGGGCGTGGGTTGTCCATGGGCTCGCCTGTCCGTGGGTTTCGATTATCATCTAAGATTAGAATGTTGCTTTCCGCAGCTCCTTTGCACTTACCAATAACTACCCTGCGCTGGTATCCTCAAACGCGATGCTCTTCGCTGGGCTCGCCAAGAAGGCACTAAGTATTTTCCTGCCGAGGTACGAGAGCATCGACGATATTTCTCCGGCACCGAGTCGTTTCTCGGGAAGGTAAGGAGCGAGAAACGGGCGTGGCTACTTTGCTGATTCTCGTGTAGCTATCTGCTGGTAGGGTGAGGTATGGGCTATTGAGACACCTCGTTCCGGTTCGTGTTGGGCTTTTTTAGGCGTGGAGGTGGGTGAGACGACGCTCACTTGCCGTAGAAGGTATTGGGCATGTGTTAATCCCGTGCTGTTGCGTCGCTGGCATTTTCATCGCGCGGACGCAAACTTCCCTGGGAAGAAAGCTGCAAGGCTTATCAAGCCCGTCGTCGAAATTAAGAAAGACGTAAGACCGTGTACGTGGACAATGGTGACGAATCCTCGCGATCCTTTTCTGGCGTCAATTATTTTCAGTATCTCACTCGTACCTTGTCGTACCAGATATTTGACTTCTTGGCTTTTTTATACAACCTTTTAACCTCCCAGCTCATCTCGTAGGTTGATACCCTCAACGACCTTCTGGACAAGCCATCGTTACATGTGGCGTCTTTGTTTACGTGGTGGAGTGATTCAGTCATATTAATATGTACGAAGTATACTATTAATATTGGAGTTGACTATATTAATAGTATACGATGTATTACATTGGTATGATGAAGAAATTTTATTTTTTGTGTGGATGAGTGTTATTAATAGTGCCATATTGTTAATATTTGTGAAAATAATGGCTTTGGTATGTAATCCTATTGGTAGCAAAAAATAGACGCATTGGATGGTGGCTCCAGTGACTGCCACGGTGCAAGTGCGACGATGCAGCTTCGTATAAAGAACGTAGGAGACAGCCCTGACCATGAATATGCGACAAGTAAACGAGCCTTGGTGGAAATGTGGGGTGCCTCAGAGCTGCCGAAACAGTTGACTTTGTGCGCCCCTTGGACACGTTAATACATGTATGCCGGTACCTAAAACTTATGTAAGATAGGCCTGGTACAGGTGCAGGTAACGTTTTGCAAGTATCTCTATTAAGCAGGTTCCCCACGGTGTCACTAACTTGGGTATCCTCAGAGAAAAAATGTGCGTTATTTCTCGTGTCACGGAAAGATTTGAACGCGCTAGGCGGATGCAAAAATCATAGAAGCAATTGCACCATCCCCCTTTCCCTATAGACATGCCTTCATGAGCATGTGAAACCCTTTTGCCCCATATCCACGTCCTACATCTTGAATCCTAAGCCTTTGCCAGGCTCCCAGGGCAATACCGTAGCAGTACCTGGTATTATACGTTGTCTTTGAAACCCAAGAGGATACCGCACTGTAAAGCATTGACGGAGACGCTTTTAAGGATGTTCGCGGATAGCGTTCAGCGATTTCAACCAAAGTTGTGCTGCTCGACAGGAGGTTTTGGTCAAGGTCGCTATCTACAACATTGTGAGACGGCGCCGAGGTATGCGAGGCTGGAGGAACACATTGATCCCGGCAGGCTCCTAACAAGACTTTCTCAATATCATTTGTGTGACACCGTTGTATTGTGCTTCTAATGGTTCCTGAGACCCATTGAATATGTTCTCACGGTATTAGCCTGCCTAAATTATCTATTAACTGTGTCGACAACTATTCGACAGTCGATCCTGTCCTCGGTATGTCCAGATGGCGCTGCGGTACGCAAGGCGAGAGGAACACACTGACCCCACCAGTCCCTCTTAACCATGCTTTGTAATTGTCGTTTATGGTGCTGAACGCCGCCTTCAATAGCTTATGAAACCCATTGAAATATGTTCTTACCACAACAGCGAAGTTATTGATTCAGTTAACCGTGTGCACACTATTCGCTATGGGGGGTTGTCTTCGGCTCTCGGAATCTTGCACGCAATGAAAACGAGACGCCCACCACCAACCACGCTCATCTGAAATATGGAAATTAATTCGCATACTGTAAATGTGCGTAGATATCGTATGCTAGACATACCTGGTACACCACTACTACTCTGCCAGACGTACACCAATAGACTACTCCACTATAAACAAAGATCATGAGTATGCACCTTGGTATTATTCGTTGACGTATGTTGGGTTTTTTAAAACGCTGCCAAGAGCTCTTCCTCGTGACTGATTGTGTCATTAGGATAGAACGTCTGCTCTAGTGGAGTAGTAGTCCGTAGTTTGGTTCCCTCGTTTACCCTGGCAGGCGTTATCAGCTGTGGGGATGATGAATAAAAAACCTCATCTGACAAATGACACCCGGGCGGAGCAAGCCGCCATCGCTACCCATTAATTGTAAGTCAGGAATCCTGCGTTTCAGGATTGGGGCCCTAGATACATTCAACCCTGCATCTTGATACTGGCGTCGACAGCTGGTTTGCAGGTAGGCTCCAAAATCCAGGGGACGGTCCGTGCTTGACAGGCTCAGAGTCTTCGCCTTGCCGTTCCCTGCGAAAACACCAAACGCGGCCTTGTTCGTCTACGCCAACACGTCCTACATAAGGATGGCTTGTGGCCCAGCTCACCACCACTACATCGATCGGCAGTCGAGTCAATTGTACCGCTGCATGCACGTCACTGCCGCTCAACGCGATCTCGGTTGCGACAAGGCGGCGGGCGTTTCGCGCTCTCACGGCTACAACATTTACGCAAAGTGTGCTAAGATCTGGATTATTTCTGCCGTCCGGCGCTCATTATACAAGTCTAAGTAAACAGCTACATATCCAAGTGTATTATCTCACGCTGTTGCTACTGTATTCCTGAAACTGGATTGACCGTGGCGCACGTCTACGCTAGATTAGTGTGCTGCTTAGGATGCTGCTGCCGCTGCTTCTGGGGGGGGGCGTCGTTCAAGAAAGGGAAGGGAGTTTTGGATTTGTTTTTGAATGCCATCGACGTGTGCCGTGATCGAACATACATGTTTTGCGTTGGTTTTTGAATCCCCCAACACCGGATATCCGGTGATGGAGCTCGCGTATGCTAAAGGCGATACAATGTAATGATGTTGATACGGGGTGCACAGTAATTTTTTTCCTACGATATATGTGTGGGTTTGCTTTGGCGCATGGGTGCCTCATAGACAAATTGGCACCCCCTGTGACAAAGGGGCGCCCCCTGTGTAACTGGGACACCCCATAGTTGCGGTTTATGACCTCTTGAACTATATGGACTCCTTGTGCGCACGTCTGATCCCCATGTGAACAAGGGCACCCTCCTGTAGCCCCTCCCCGCCCCCCCCTGAATATACATACATGGCGTACGTGTTCCCCCTGATCAATCCCCCCCCACCAGTATATCCCGCGAGTAGATCCTATACGGGAAAAAGAGGCTGTTCACAACACTTCTTACTTTTTGCCAGTCTGTGCGAGGTATGAGTGATCTCTCTTGCCCCCTGCCTTGTAACTCATCTGTACATGTATTTGACTTTGGGCGTTTGCTGCGTTGTTTCGGGGCAACGAGCTACGATTTTCCAGGAGCCTGGCTTCTTCTATCGTTTATTTTCCTCCGGCGGATTCGGAAAAAAAAAGCTTAATAAGCTCACCACGCTTCCCAAGGGTGCAAAAAATCAAATACCGACACCACACCCTCAAAACTTGCTTTGGACCTCTCAGGAGTGGGGGGGGGGCGAGGGCCCCATCTCCCCCCCAATCACCATTCAATTTGATACACAAACACAACCCTATACTCACTCCAACGTATTTAGGGGGGGGGAGGGGTAGTGCAATCCACATAGCCCCTGCGCTCGACGTGATCACGGACTGCGATGCCCTGCGTACCTCAGAAGACACTGAGACAGAGAGAGAGTGGTCAAGATGAGCACAGTCTCCGTGGGGGGGGAGCTCTCTTACCGAGACTCCCTTCGATAAGACGGCTTGGCTAGAACACGTCGGCGGAAGCCGAACGGATGGCTCGGAGTCCATTTGCTGCTGAAAGCACACCTTCGACGACGGTTCAGGAATGGACGAGGGCAAGGCCAAAACCTTGGTTGTAGAACCCAGTACCGGGAATACTGCACTTCGGAAATAGTCCACCTGTTCTCTCGCGCCCAACTGGTACTCGCAAAAAGGTGTCGTTGTATAAGGCCAGAAAGCGGTATCGAAGAGCACGTCATCTATACCATACACCAACGTACCCATGAAGTGCTTATTTGCAACCCTGTAGAGCCGGTGTGGGTGTACTCAATGTCCCATCACGTACACGGGAGGCGTGCCACGTCAATGGGTCCGACGAAGAAGAGGAGGAGGAGGAGGAGGAGGAGGAGGAGGAGGAGGAGGAAGAGGAGGAGGAGGAGGAGGAGGAGGAGGAGAAGGAGGAGGAGGAGGAGGAGGAGGAGGAGGAGGAGGAGGAGGAGGAGGAGGAGGAGGAGGAGAAGGAGGAGGAGGAGGAGAAGGAGGAGGAGGAGGAGGAGGAGGAGGAGGAGGAGAAGGAGGAGGAGGAGGAGGAGGAGGAGGAGGAGGAGGAGGAGGAGGAGGAGGAGGAGGAGGAGGAGGAGGAGGAGGAGGAGGAGGAGGAGGAGGAGGAGAAGGAGGAGGAGGAGGAGGAGGAAGAGGAAGAGGAGGAGGAGGAGGAGGAGAAGGAGGACGAGGAGGAGAACGAGGAGGAGGAGGAGGAGGAGGAGGAGGAGGAGGAGGAGGAGGAGGAGGAGGAGGAGGAGGAGGAGGAGGAGGAGGAGGAGGAGGAGGAGGAGGAGGAGGAGGAGGAGGAGGAGGAGGAGGAGGAGGAGGAGGAGGAGGAGGAGGAGGAGAAGGAAGAGGAAGAGGAGGAAGAGCGGAGGGAGACGAGGAGAAGGAGGGGACGGGGCGGGGGCAGGGGGAAGGGGAGGGAGGGAATAATCAGAACATTAGGTGGAGGGGGCGTCCTCGCACGAAGAAGAGGCACGTTAGTCTTACTTGATGGGGGCGGTTGGGAAAGGGTAAGTACAACGACAGACATACACGGGCGTTCAAGGGGTGTTGCACGTGGCTAAGGCGATGTTTATTGTCCGAACATACTTCGCAATGCCACCGTCGTAGGCTTATTGCGAGCCCCTCCGGTACTACCGCTATCGCGCGATCCCGTCCGGTAGTACTTTCGCGGCACATCATTGTCGCTGTGTCTTGATATGTCGTTCGTTTTTCTATGTATCCCATTGTCGCGGACTTGTAGCAGAAGCATTGAGAAGCAACAAGCAAGCGCTCTTGAGAAGCAAGTTATTTGGTTTTGGTTTTGAGGCAACTTGGAAGCAGTTGTCTCCAAGCATCATATTTCCACAGGCGTCGCCAGCCCATCATAGATTATGACTCCTATGTATCTCAATCTGATATATCAGTAATATCGCAACCTATATATTTGTATGTCAGAACGTCTACTACGTCTAGTGATAAACACAAGCACGCAAGCATTGTCAGTGAGACCAAAAATGAGAGAGGAAAGGCCAACAAATGCCCAGGAAAATAAAAGTAAAAGTTTCCTTCGGCCCTCCGGGGGGGTAGTGTGGTGTGCGGGAAAAATTCCTTGTGCGCCCTTCAGGAGTTTAGTTGCACTTCCACTTGTTTTCATATATGCCGCGTGTCAATTGAATTCAATTGTATTCGCAATCCAACGCTAGCTGGCGTATCCTTCAGTTCTCTTTTAGTAGCGACAGCGCGAGCTGTCCCTACCGGCGGTCATCGCTACTGCACTCCAGCAGCACTTGCCAAGCTGCCGTTGTTCACGGATTTGTGACTATGTCGCGGTGGAAATATCCACCCGGAAGGCCTTCATTCCGGGTAGTGTAGGACTCGCACGAGCTCACCCACTAACAAAACCCCTGGCCATGAGAAAACAGCCTTCCGCCCGACTTGGTGCAGTTACGGTCCACGCTACTCGTTCGGGCGTTGGTTTTCGCTTCTTCTGCTGTTTGTTGTTTGCGTTCAGCAGTGCGGGTTATTGGAGTCGACGGCCTCCGTTATGCCTAAATAATCACTCTGTCCTGCTGTACTGTTGAAACAGTCGCAGTCTCTACTCTCCTGCTGTGCTGTTAGCATTGATCTACCATACTCGCGCTCTTGTTTGGTGATGTCAGTTCAATGCTAGCAGCTATGGGCATCGTTCGACCAAGAAAAAAAAAAAAACGGCTTGTCCTTATTAGTCTAGACCTGTATAACAAACCTTCTAGAATAATAAACATTACCAGGCGGGTGATATAAAGGGGTGTCTTCTTGCTGCAACCGTCAGATTCGTCCCCTTTAAGGGTTTATAGTTTCCGCGCACATATTGAAATGCCCCCCCCCCCCCCCCCTCCCCCCCCCCGATCCCTATTGTTTAAACGCCCCACCTGAAATCATAATCTGCCAGAGTAATAAACACTACCAGCCAGCTGATATCATCTTATTATTTATCTAGCCATCCATGCCGTAGCTCCAACCCATCTCCGCCCTCCCCTCCCCCCTTTTTGTTCCCCGCCCAGTTCGTTCAAACGCCCCACTTACAATCAAAATCGGCCAGAGTAATGAACACTTCTAGGCAATTGATATCACGTCATTATATTTCTAGGAGCCATCCATGACGTAGCTTTCATTCATCCCCCTTCCCCCCCCTCCAACGCCCCCTCCTTCCCCACACCCCGCACGATCGCCTAGACCCAGCACCGCGCGTATAGCAAGCCCCTACATACATGATTAATACGCGCGATAAGAGGATCACACACAATGATGCGAAGATCAGTGTTGACCAAATCCTTGATCTCATAGCTGGAGTGTATTTTAATATTATATGTGACCTAAACCTCTTGAAACCCCCCGCCCCCCTTTTTTTTTTCCATCGCTTTCTCTCGCTTAAACGCCCCACCTAATATCAAAATCCGCCAGAGAAATAAACAATCCCACGCTCTGGAAATCGCCTCGTTATCTTTTTAGAACCGTCCATGCCGCTGCTGCAATTCCCACCACCCCCGCCCCCAACGCCCCCTCCTTCCCCACCACCCGCATCATCGCCTGACCTAGCACCACGCGTATAGCAAACCCCTACATCTATGCGACCTAAAGCCCTCCCCCCCCGCCCCCCGCCCCCCCCCGCCACACACACCCCCTCCCCCACAAGAAGATTTATAGTTTCCACGCACAAATTGACCTCCCCCACCCGTCCCCTCCCCCCCCCTCTCGCCCCCCTTTTGATCAAAATCAGGCCCCCACGTCCTTAAAAACTCCGCCCTCCCCTCACCGGTTACAGGACTTACAGTATTCACTTGATAAACTGATGCATTTCCTTTCACAGCTGTCAGATTTTGTCGCCCTTAGAAACGAATTTTATAGTTCCCGCGCACAGACTGCCTAACATCACCCTGTTGACCCTGATAGCTACACTGTAGTTTGCAAGGGGAGTCGCCGACCTATATCCTTAATGAGGACACACACCCCGTAATACGCGCGATCGGAGCATCACACACAGCTTGCAAAGATGAGTTTCGACAAAATCTTCGATCTCACAGCTGAAGTGTATTTTAATTTTTTTAATAATACGCTAAGAGGTAGTCGTGACGTTTATTTGGATCTTTGAAAATATCTTGGTTATAACCCCCCCCCCAAAAAAAGGTGCGACTCCCGAGCTCCACTCGGCCTCCGGCGGCCTCGCGGTGCCGCCACGTCCGATCCGCACACCAGCACTACGACGTGCCGGCCAAAGCACGGGCGTCGGTGCCCCACCTCGGCGAGGGGGGAGCGTGGAAATCGCCTCCCCGGGGACGGCTCGCTTGCCCCCCCCCGCTTTTTCTTCGTCGCTGTCCGCTTTCTTTTTGTTTTCCGAACTCCAAGTACATTAACGTTTTCGGCCACTTGAGCCATGGACACGACAACAAGCGCGCCTGCGTCAACAGCAAGCACAACAACACCAGGACTAATCACAGCAGCGTGCAGCCGTCGCCGCTCGCCGTGCGCAGAATCCGCAACGCGAGCGCTTTTCGCTTGGCCCCCGGCGTGGCGGGCAATAGTAAACAATGGCGAATCCCGCCCAGCCCGAGAGCATTGTAACCAACGAATCGGCTGCTGCTCGCCTGTCAGCTGTATTGCTCTACGTACTGCTGCATTGCAGTACTGCTGTACTGGGTAGGTCCGTGGGTGGATGGTGGGTGGTGGGTGAGTGGTGGATGGCGGCTTGCTCGCTCCCCGAGATGGCCGAGTATCGTCAAAAAATGAAACTCCCCCCGTCCGTCTGTTTCCTGTTTCATACAAGGTCCTCTAGAACCAACCAAATAACTGCTCCGCGCGTACCAGGTGTCCTGCTGTACGTACTGCTGCACTGCTGTACTACTGTATGTAGAAAGGTTTTTGATCGGTGGGTGGGCGTAGGGTGCTCTGCGTCGTCCGTGGTGGGTGGGTGGGCCGTTCCGTACGTGGGAGTCTTTTTTCGTCCTGTGGGAGATGAACCTTTTTTTTTCTAAAATACCGGCCTCCCACTGGTGGTGCCTGGTTGGGAGTACCACCGTCCCCATTGCCGCACTCCTCTGTATTATGGATATTATGGATATTGTGGTATACCCCAGCACGGTGGCAGAGAGGCTGTGTCCCCGACGCTAGTCGGGTTGGTGACACTGTGCAGTGGATAGCCTGGAAGACTCGAGTGCTTCCGTGTTGAGAAGAAGATGTAAAGATGTTGTAAACAGGCGCTTATGTGGCCAACACACACAGATAAACCGCAGACTATGCAGGAGTCCAGAAGTTGGCTGGGTACTGGAGATGACCAGGATGGCTACGATGCTAGACAATCCGGAAGCATCCACACGAGAGAGTGAGCTACTCGTCAAGGAAACAGAGAATCTACAGAAGTAATTCCTCCGCGTATTCATACGCACGTAACATACCAACCGACACATAACAGATCTACGATGATCTACGACGTACAAGTGCAGTGCTACTGAACATTGACTCATACTGGCTATGTGCTAACATTTCCATAACACTCCTCCTCAATTAAAGATGCTCTGAATTTTACCAAAACTAATGATGATAAATTTAATTAAACAAATGCGTGTCATGCGTGTTTCAAACAAGTGATGATATTCATTGTTTCCTACACAACCAACTACAATTTTCAATCCTACGAAAGAAATCAAAAGTGTAAGCTAATTCCAAACAGAGTCAAACAAACAATTAGTCTACTCATTTTCCTTTAAATTCGACGGTGGTGAACTTGTTGACATCGAACTTGTTGATGAGTTCCATAAGGTGCTTCAACCTGTGCTTGTTGAAGTGCTTTTTACCGATGTCGGCGAGGTTGTCCTCCGTCGGGACGTAATGGATGGAGATCCTCCCCTCCGTTACCAGTTCTCGGATAAAGAAGAAGCGCAATGCGATGTGCTCGGTCCTCGAGCTGAAGGACCGGTTCCCCAATGCATGTAGGGTAGCCGTGTTGTCGCAGTACATAGGCATTTGTGCAAACTCCTTCCCGAATCCAAGCTCCGTCAGCATGTTTGAGCAAAACACTGCTTCCTTCATCGCCAGGGCGGACGCGACCAGCTCCGCTTCCATGGTGGACATCGCAGTCAGACCTTGCAGCCCCGACCTGAAGCTCATCGGAGCGTTTGCCGGCATCGTCACGTAGCTTGAGGTCGACTTCCCGTTGTCAGGGTTGTTTGCCCAGTTCGAGTCCGAGAAGGTCGCGAGCTTAAAACCACCTTTTTTGTAGGTGATGCTGAAGTTGGTCGTTCCTGCTAGATAGCGAAGAATATGCTTTGCCGCCACCATGTGCACCTTGCTGGGTTTCGCCATCGGGCGAGCCAATTGGCCTGTCGCGTACACGATGTCATACCTCAGCACTTGCGCAATGTACATGAGCGATCCGACGATCCCTTGGTACTCGCGCGTCTCCTCCTCGTTGAGAAGTATGTCTTCGGGCTGGTTGTTCGAGATTTCGGAGCCGTAACCAGGTGTACTAGTCGGCTTGCAGTCCGACATCCCGAACCGTTCAAGAATCGATTTGCAGTATGCCTCTTGGGAAAGAGTCAAGGTACCTGCCTCGCAATCCCTCTTGATTTCCATTCCGAGTACGAGAGATGCTTCCCCCATGTCGGTCATTTTGAAACGCTTTTGCAACTTCCCTTTCACCATCGAAATGGCGTTAGAGTCGTTGCCGGCCAGGAGAAGGTCATCGACATAGAGAGTCAGGTAGATCTTGGCCCCGTTGTGATCGTACAAATACACGCGCGGGTCTGACTTGAGTGCGACGAAGCCAATCTCGACAAGCACGAAATCGATGGTGTTGAACCAGTTGCCTGGGCTTTGAGCAAGTCCATAGAGGCTCTTCTCCAGCTGCATTACCACGTCACCTCCATCCTTGTCCTTGACCTCGAAACCGGGTGGTTGTTCAACGAACACTTGTTCTTGGATGTCCGCGTAGAGTAAAGCGGTAGAAACATCCATCTGGTCGAAGATGAGGTTGAACTCCACGGTGATGCACGCCACCATTCGCACGCTCTGGATCCTGCACACCGGAGCGTAGGTGCTGCCGCAGTCGAGCCCGGGAACTTGGTTCCAGCCCTGGGCCACGACACGTCCCTTGAAGGAGCCGTCGGCCTTGCGTTTGAACACCCACTTGGACTTGATGCGCTTCCTTCCCGGAGGGACAGCTGAGCGCGGGACGAGTTTGTAGACCTTGCGGTCGTTGAGGCTTCTCATCTCGCGTTCGGCAGCTGCGTTCCATTTCGCTGCGTCCGGTGAGGCCCGTGCTTCCTGGATGGTGCGAGAAGCGTCTGGTTGCACTGCCCCAACGGCGTATGCGTATTCCGTGAATCCCAATGTGGCGCCCCTGTGCGCGACGTCAGGTAACTCCCCCATCGCGGGAAACGCGTACGGAAGCCGACGAAGCTCGCTGAGGGTCTTCTGGTTGGGCACGCGCGATATCGCCCGGGTAATCCTGGTGTCAGGAGGGGCTGACATGGAGCCGCGACCACCACGAGAACCACACCCACTCACCGAACCACGTCCACCTCGCGTCGCGATCCCTCCCCGCGCAGATGCACCACGCGAAGAGCCACCGCGGGTGTCACGCCCACCACGAGATGAACCACGCCCACACGCGGAACGACCCCGCGATGCAGCACAACTGGAGCAGAACCAGTACCCGACGTACCAGGCGGCGACGCAGGACCAAATGCTGAGCCGGCCGGAGCAGAACCGGAAGGTGATGCGGCAGGTGAGGGTGCACCGTCACCCGACTCAGGAGGGCTGACTCCTCCAGGCGAGGCAAGACTGTCATCCGCAGGCGCATCCTCAGCGGCAGGAGAAGGATCAGCGGAGCTGAGCCCAACGTCACGGTTGTTGACGATGGAGATGTCCTCGAGAAGCTCGAGAACAGACGGGTCCCCGACGGCATGATTGGGAGAAAGCGCATCGACCGAGTGGTTGGTGGTGTAGTTGCGCACATCTCGGATCATGTCGTTCTGGTCGGCGTAAGTGAACTCCGTCGTCAAAACCATGCTCGTCCAACGAAGGCGGCGCGGGAGTCGTTTCAATGAAGATAACGTTGCGACTCTCCCGCACCCGTCTCGTCTGAGCGTTGTAGAGACGGTAGGATTTGCTGTCCAAGATGTAGCCCACCAACCGTCCTTCCCACGCACGGCTTTCCAACCTCTTGGTGTGCGTCTCTTCATGCATAAACGCCCGTGCCCCGACCACCCGAAGGTGTCCAAGGTGCGCGTCCTTGCCGTAGAGCGCCTTGTACGGCGTCCCGTTGTGCAAGGCTGCATGAGGAGTCCGGTTGCTCAGGTAGACCGCGGTGTGCATCAGTTCTCCCCAAAGAAGGCTCGGCAGCGTAGAATCAGCGAGCATGCAACGCACGATATTCATGATCGTCCTGCCTGCACGCTCATTCGCTCCGATCTGCTGGGGGGTGTTCGGCGATGCAAATTGTAGCTGGATGCCGATGTCCAGGCAGTACTGTCGATAGGCCGCGCTCGTAAACTCGGTTCCCTTATCCGCACGAAGCACGTGGATGCGCTCGCTGCGGGGGATGACGGTCCCCTTGTTGAACAACTCGAGGGCGTCAGTCGAGTAAGTCATATCCTTTATGAGGACGACCTCCTTCCACTTGGTGTGTTGGTCGACAAACTTGGCGGCGTATTTGAAGCCGCCCAACACGGTAGGCGTGAAGGGATCAAGGGTATCGAGGAATACGATCTGAAAGGCGCGTGAAACGCCGTAAACGGCGTGCTTTGGGTGCGACGTTTGAGAGCTCTTACCAAGAGGGCACGCACTGCAGTCCTGCACGTCGCCGGTGTAATCGATGCCGTTGGCCGCCTCCTTCCTCAACACATCCAAGCTCTTGCTGTTGATGTGCCCCATGCGCCGGAGTCAGAGACTAGCAGTCTCCACCCGCAAGGCAAGTCCGTCAGGAGCTTCCCCTAGGGTCTGCCGACCGCCATCCCCAGCGCCGAGCTTCACGGTGATGGAGCAAGTGATCTTGCCGGTGTCATCCACTCCTCGGATTTTCATCGGGACGACTACGTCCCCCGACTCCAGCCTGGGGTTGTCCGGATAGAAGAGGGAGGCCACTCCATTCGACAGCGCAGCGGTGACGGAGAAGAGGTTGATCCCCAGCCCCGGTACTAAGACGACACAGAAGGAAACTTGCCTGCCGTGGCCGCTGTCGTCGGCGACCGTGCCGAAGAGAACCTCCGTCGTAACGCCGTGGAGAACGTGCTGCCCAGCGGCAATGATCGGAAGCGGGATCCAAAGGTCTTCAATGTCACGCATGTGAGCCCGCAAGCCAGGTGTAAGCGCAGGATCTAGGTAATTGTCCGTCGCTCCGCTATCCACCAACAAGAGAATGGACGATCCGTCGGAGCGAAAAGGAAAGAGCGCCGACTTCGCCGCAGGAGAAGCCATGAAAGCACCGAAGTACTCGGAAGGCAAGTGGTGGTCCTGCGCAGACGACGCGGATGAGGCAGACGCGGAAGCCGCCGGCGAGGCGGCGGGAGCTGCAGAGGCGCCGAGAGCGTTGAAGGAGAACCCGAACGTGGTTGGTTCCGAAGGGGTTTGAGACGCCTGGGGCGCCGCCGCCTGAAACGGCTGCGCCAAGTGGGAGAAATTGGCCAGACCGGCTGCCTGAAGCAGTGCCAGGTTCGCAGCTAACCCTCGAAGCTCCTCTTGCTTCTTCTTGTTTCGGTTGTCCTGCTGAGCCTTGCACTCAGCATCTCTGTGCGTCTTCGTGCGGTGAAAGGAGCACCACTTGGACTGCCCACTCTCCCCACTTCCGCGCTTCTTGCCTGGCTTCTTCCCTTTCGTCGGTCGGGACGGCTGCGCAGACTTCGGACAGTCTCGCTGGAAATGTCCAAACTCCTTGCAGCGGTGGCACTGGTCGCTGCTGGACGCGGCCATCGCGGCTCCCCTGCCCGATACCGCGGGCCCCGCTGCCGCGGCGCATGGATGTTGATGACGTGCTCGAAGCTCTCCTTCCACACGCGAAAGGTAGACCCAGAGCATTGTCCAATGGAATTTAGTAAACGGTGGAGCCCAGAACTAGAGCTTGATGAGTTCGCCATAGCTTAGAGACAGGGACACGCGATGGGTGTGATTGAAAAGCGCTGCACCCGCAAGACTCCCCGATCACCTGAGACGGGCCGGCGCGCCTGCAATGTGTAGGGCAGCTCTACACAGAGGTAGGGTGAAAGGTAGGTCGCAGAGCCGTAGTTGGCAACCCGAGTCCGCCGGAAGCTCGCAAGCCCCCCGCTCGGACGACTGCGCTCCCGTGAGCACAGCTGTGACCAACTGCAGTTGACGAGGCTGCGGTGATGTGGTGAGTAGTCAGCTGCGGCCACTTAACTGGTCCTGCAGGTACACAGCGTGGTTCACTGCTTAGTGTTACGCGTCTTTCAGCGTAAACTTCACGTGAGCTAGCGCGTGTGAGTAGCTGTAGCAGCGGCCGGCTACCAGCTAGCAGTCGTATCCTCGACCTACACACGCGACCAAGCCGGCAACAAGGTATGTGGAAGGTGTCTTGGACAGACTACGCCTCGCGAAGAATTTAAGCGCAGGCGATTTGGTATTCGGAAATCGGTTGCAAACACGCGGAACCGAGTATAAGAAATAACGGCACTCCGCGCGCAGAACCAACAACCTGCACAACTCTATTCACCGACCGGAGTCAGCGCCTAGGAATTGCGCCCCCGAATGCTTTACACAGACAGTTGCGTACCGAATATGCAGCCGAGAGCCCAGGTGATCAGTCCGGGCCCAATAAGCAAGCGGTTTGACTCATTGTGGCCTCCAGCAGAAAGCTGACTCCAGCAGTAGCTCCCCGCGGAAAAATCCTGCAGAATCTCCAAATCCTGCAGAATCCAAAAATATCCAAATCCTGAAGGATCCAAAAGTTGCGAATCCTGGAGGACGGGTGTGCTCTCCACAGCACTCGGCGACAGCAGTAGACGCGCAGTCGCCGCAGGCCCCCACTCACACACGAGGCTATAATAACCTATTATGGATATTGTGGTATACCCCAGCACGGTGGCAGAGAGGCTGTGTCCCCGACGCTAGCCGGGTTGGTGACACTGTGCAGTGGATAGCCTGGAAGACTCGAGTGCTTCCGTGTTGAGGAGAAGATGTAAAGATGTTGTAAACACTGGCGCTTATGTGGCCACACACACAGATAAACCGCAGACTATGCAGGAGTTCAGAAGTTGGCTGGGTACTGGAGATGACCAGGATGGCTACGATGCTAGACAATCCGGAAGGATCCACACGAGAGAGTGAGCTACTCGTCAAGGCAACAGAGAATCCTACAGTGAAGTAATTCCTCCGCATGTTCTTACGCACGTAACATGCCAACCAACACATAACAAATCTACGATAATCTACGACGTACAAGTGCAGTGCTACTGAACTTTGACTCACACTGGCTATGTGCTAACATTTCCATAACACTCTGTCCTGTTCTACAGCAGTACGTACCGCTGCACTGCCGTACTGCTGCCCTGTTATTGTTTTGTTCTTTTTTAGTACTTACAGAGGATGATACCTTTAATACCGTACGTACTGCTGCACTGCCGTGCTGCCCTGTTATTATTTTGTTATTTTGGTACTTACATACAGAGGATGCTACAACACCACTTTGTTTTTGTCCGCCATACCGGCCGGCAACAGGCATACTTCGGGAGTCCCACCAGTCTTCTAATATCAGGCGTAGGCGGTGATGCTTAAAAAAAAACTAAACATACTGACCACAAGAAGTGTAGCCTGTGAATAAGGACAACACTAGCCCATACCCTTGCCTTGTAAACAAATGTATCGTTGTTACTGCTGTGCAACAGTGCCACAGGTACAACAAACGGCAGCGCAGTTGCTGGTGGTGCGACGAGCGGCTGGGTGAGAGAAGGGGTGATCTACGCAGCATACGTAAGAGGTCTGAAACGGTCATACCCCCGCTTTTCCGCCGACTGTATAACATCAGGCGAAGACGGGGTGATGCTTCACAAAAAAACTAAAGATACTGACCACAATCAGTGTAGCCCGTGAATAAGGACAACACTAGCCCATGCCCTTGCCTTGTAAACAGATGCATCGTTGTTACTGCTGTGCAACAGTACCACAGGTGCAACAATCGGCCGCGCAGTTGCTGGTGGTGCGACGAGCGGCTGGGTGAGAGAAGGGGTGATCTACGCAGCATACGTAACAGGTCTGAAACCGTCATACCCCCGCTTTTCCGCCGAAAACATGCTGCCATGTTTTCAATAAAACGTCGCATTCATAAATCTTGATAACCCGAAACCGGAACAGCGCGAGCAAGCGGCGCGGTGGAAAGTTTGTGCATCGTTTGCCATGACATCCCCTGGCCAGCTAGGCGACCCAAGCCAAGGATCTCCAGCAGCCAACGAGGGAAGCATGAAGCACGACGGGAGTGCTGCCGGTGCCGCTGCTGTGTCGAGGCTACCGCAGTCGCCGCACCAGCTGGAGCGCGACGCAACCACCACCATTGTTTTTTCGCTGCTCCGCGAGCTCACGTCTTCTGACAACGACGCACGCAACCGGGCAGAGCAGGCTTTCAATGGCCTCAAGGAGAACAGCCCGGCGGCACTGCTCTACGGACTCTTGCAGGTCAGTGTTCGTTGCCCCGTGCCCATGCATGGTGCTTTGTGTTTACCCTGACGGGTTGTGGAGAAACTGCTGTCGCCGCACGATGATAAAAGTTGTAGAGCTGCAACCACTCACTCAATAAAAGCAATCGTGATATTGTTTACTTGTACAGAAAACTGACCATTCAACCGACCGAATTCACAGCGGTCGTATTTGAAATTGTTGTGGGTGCTATCGTGTCCATATAGACATAATCATAAGGACGATTTTATCTCAATATTATTAATGTAACGTATCTTATATTTACGTTCATTATCAGAAATAGAGCTTTCTCCGATGCACGCGTATCTTAGGCTGCATCGTAGCGCAACAGCCAGCTCACTCGATGCACCATGCCCTCTGAGAGATTGCTACTGAGAGGGATACAAAGGAACATAGGTAGGCTTTCCCGCGTTTGCACCACCGAGTGCGCATACGGTGCGTGCCTATGCACCGCGACGGTGTATGAGGTTTGGGGCGGGGGTGGAGGGGCATGTTTTGCCTTTTTTGGTAAGGTCGCCTGGTCTCCGTTGATTGTTTGCCGAAGTGCACGAAACGCCCTTACGTATAGCACCTACCCGTGGTAGAGTACGTGTACTTGAAGTTTCTAACTGGTGGTTACAGGGGTATGAAGTGACTCCTTTCGGTGAATCGGTGGTGCAGGCGCAGAGTACAGAGTACAGCGGTCGTGGTGCCTCGTTAGCGTGGTGCCTTGCCAGATGGCAACACCCACACTACAGTGGGACCACGAACTATCGCGAGTTGTGGATACACGGGCTTCTCTGAGTTTGCACTGCCGGGCGCGCATGCGGTGCGTGTCTAGACAACGCGACGGTGTGTGGAGTTTTGGGCGGGGAGGGGCGGGCATGTTTGCCTTTTTGTTCGTGAGGTGTATCCTGGCATGCTGGTCTGTATAGGCGTGCCCCCCTACTTAATTATGCTAGTAATACTGTTAATAGTACGATATACCGATATACCTGGTACCAGGTCCCAGCCCTACCAGAACCCTAAGCCTCAACCTATATGGCCCAAAAATCATACGAGGTGGAATCAGGTTGTATTTGTACATAAAACACAATGTTTCAATGTTTTGGGTAGGCTCTTATGTTGTTCGCACACAAGTCTCGCATTAATCAAGTCCGTGGTCGCGGGTCTTCTGTGCGCGCGTACAACCTATACGGGTGGAAGTACGTGTTCCGCCTGGTCTTCGTTCCTTGTTTGCGCAAGTGCAGGAAAGTTAATGTAGGACGTAGTGTACGCGTACTTAAAGTTTCTAACTGGTGGTTACAGGCGGTCAAATATGCATGGTGGTGAAGTGACTCCTGTCGGTGGTGCAGGTAGAGTGCAGCAGTCGTGGTGTCTCATTTGCTTAGCGCAGCCCTCGCCAGATGGTTACACCCGCACTAAAGTGGGACCCCGAACTATCGCGGGTTAGAGTGGTACTCTGTACCAGGTATGAAGTTGCGACAGGCTATTTTGCGGCACTGAACTGGGACCCCGCGCTAAATGGTACCGCACTATGTACCGTGGGACCACGACTGCTGTACTGCTGCATGGAGAAATTGGGACTACCACAGGTACCCATGGTAGAATTTATGCATATACGTGCGGACAGGACGTATGCGTTTGAGATTGCTGCAGCACGCATGGCTTTCGTATATTGCTCGCGCCTGTAGATTGGGCCTGACTGACAGCTGGGTGCTTTGATTCAATAAGGCGACTCCTGCTACTGCTGTGTACTCGCTGTTGCGAGCGAAGCGAGTTGCTAATTCGCACCGCCCCCTCCAATAGTCTATAGCGATAGAGTATAGAGATATTTTGAGGTCGGTGGAGCCGGAGATGAAAAGCAGAACAATGTCAGAAACAACTTGTTTTTCATCTGTGCCGTCCACCAGGACCAAACGCGCACACGGCAGTGCAGAGTACAGAGTTGACGACCGACAGGCGTTACTCTTATCAAATACCAGGTGTCCACTAACCGTCAGCGTGGGTTCCTATTGATACCGAGGGCTTCCGTAAAATACCTGCGTACAGCAGTGTATACGCATCGCTAACTTCTGTAGCGCTCTACCAGCATGTAGCTTTATGCTAGTACACCCGTACTAGTGTCATACCACGCACTCAACGTTAGATAGCTACGGCTGTAAACGTGGGCTATCGGTGCATATACCAGATGCCGGTGGTACGAATAATAAAAAAAACATACAGGTATGGCCTCTTGGTATTGTGGAAGGGTCGACAACAGACGATTGATGTAGGCCGTAGGGGCATGCTGGCTGTCCTCCGCTCCGGGCGCCAGGACCGGTGGTAGGATGGAGTGGACCAACGAAAGGCAGAAGCAAGCATTTAGAAAGGCAGACGTACGGCCTCAGGCAAGCGAATTCAAGCACAGACGTTTGTTGTTGATAGCAGCAGAGCACCCAAAGCGGTGGATGGGTGGGTGGTGAAGTCGATTTAAGGGCATAAAGTGTGCAGGCAGCACACCACGCAGAGTGGCGGATGGATGGGTGTAAGGCGATGGATGGGCATAGAGCATGCATGCCAGAGGGGCATAAGCAAGCGTGGAAGCAGAGAGGTCATTGTGCGGCGGCGGGCAAGCAAGCTGTACGCCAGTTTATTATTGATAGCAGCAGAACGCGCAAGGAAGTGGTTGGGCGGGTGAGTGAAGAGCAGTCGGTGATTGATTGGCATACGGTTTGCGCGCAGACCAGTTTGTTGGCAGCAGAGCACGCAGAGGCGATTGGATACCGTATGACGTGCAGGTTAAAGGAGCGCAAGAAAATAGAGAAGCAAAGACATTCAGAGAGGAACGATCTCGGGCAATCAAGCATGGCATTTCGTTGGCAGCAACACGTGCAAAGTGAGGGGTGGATATGTGGGCGATTGGTTGGTTGGGATATCATACAGCGGTGTGAAGGCAGAGCAACTTATTGGACGGTAGCAGAGCATGAGGAGATGGATGGGTGCAGGGCGAATGATGCGCATGGGGCGTACAGGCGAGAGGGGCATAAGCAAGTAGGGAATTGGGAAACAGATACGTGTAAGGTGCGGCCTCAGGCAAGCAAACAAGTACGGCGGTTAATTGCTAGCTGCAGCGGATACAAACTGGTGGATGGATGCGTGAACGGCGATGGATGCGCATATCATATAATGGAGTGTGCGCGCAGATTAATTTATTGACAGATTGCGCGAAGAGGTGGACGAATGGGTGAAGGGCGAATGATGGACGTATTTGATATTTTGAGCGTGCATGCCGAGCAGTTTGTTGGCAGTACAGCACACAAACGTGTGAGCGTGAGGCGCCCGGGTTAATATGAGCTGGTCAGCCGAATTGGCCCCCCGGAGGGGCCCAGGGGGGGCGCCGGAGGCCGCCTCCAGGGTAGAGTCCGCCGATGTCAAACTTTGCGATACACACGTGAATTTGCATCCGAAAATCCCCGGGAGATGTGTAGTTAGACGCCCAAAACTTGTATTTTACCTACGGTGAAGGACGTTACGCGACGCGACGCGACCCGCATGTTGCGCTGAGTAAGCATGCATTGGTATGCTGTCTCGTTCCCGGAGGGTGCCCATTAATATCGCAATATCGTCTTATATCAAGGTCCCCTCTCAGGATGTGGTTGGCTTGACATATTGAGGATGTCGCAAATTGAAAAGGAGGAACGCAGGCGTTCCGTGTATGTGCACAAACCTTACCTGGTATATCAAGCTCGACGAAGTGTGTTTGATGTTTGCACTCGACTTGGAAAGGTGATCGTGGTTTTCTCGCCTGCTGAACACCGCACGCATGCGTACCAAAGCACTGTCACAAAGGCCGCAGCATGAAACGCTCCGGCTGCTCTTGTGCCGCTGCTCTTGACCTGTATGGTGTTTATGCTGTGCCTGCGCGGTTGCTGTTTGTATCCTGAGGATGTAGTACGGTACACATGTCGGTGCAAACCGTTGCAATGGGGCTCCGTGGGGTAGCGCACGCGCACTAGGAAGCACCATCCGCGGCTGGCACCAAGCGAAGACCTTTTAGTGCGGCTGTCATTTGCTTGTCGTATGGCTACGAACAGTACCGTACGGACACGTCCCTTACCTCCTCCATGAAGCCGACACTCTCCCCCCCCCCCGTCCCTTTTATTCAATACCTTTTTCCTGCGTTTTTTCATCAGGGATTAGGCTCGAAGCAACTCCCTCCCCATGTCCGGGGCCTCTCCGCTCTGCTCCTGCGTCGAGCGCTTCTCGTCGAGGAGCCCAGCCTGTGGGACTGCCTGCCGCCGGCTGCTGACATGGGGGGAGGCGGGGTTGCGGGAAGCGATGGAAACCCTGCAGGCATTGTTGGGGCGGGGATGGAGGGGGGACAGCGGGAGCTGCAGGCGTGTCTGCTCCAGATATTGTCGGAGGAGGAAGACACCTCCGTACGAAGAAAGGTATGTAGCGGAGGGTTGGACGGGAGTTGGCGGAGGGGGGGGGGCGGGGTGGTGGGTGGGGTTTGGGGATGTCGTGATGGTCACACGGGAAGAGGCAAGCGGCAGCCCGGACTTCGCTGGTGAGCAAACCGGGCTGCTGGTAGTAGTGGTAGTGGCGATGGTTGTAGGAGCAGGAGTAGGAACAGTAGTTTGTAGTAGCGGTCGTAGTAAGCGTAGTAGTTCTGGCAGTTTTAAGGGGAAGAGGAGGAGGAGAAGAGGAGGGCTTCTACGAATAAGACTTCTAGGAGTAGGAGTGGTAGGCGTAGTGTTGGTGTTTTCTTGGTTTTTGCAAGCAACCTAGTATGTATACAAGTACGTTAACACTGATGTGCTTACCGCTGTTGGATTATTGCTGCGGCCTCGAAAGCTGATGCTTCAGTTTGTTTCAGTATAACGAGCCCCAGCGCTTTTGGTATATTTTCCTTGTTGTGTGTTGCTCAATGGGCTTTTATTTTTTTATTTTTTTTCCGAACCCAGGTTGGGGACCTCGTGGGCGAGCTCGGCCGCGCCGTCCTCGACGAGGAAGGCCCCGAGGGCTGGCCGGAGTTCCTCCCCTACGTTTTGCAAGCGGCGGCGTCCACGGGCGGTGCGAGCAATAACGACAGCAGCACCAGCAATAACAGCACCACCAGAAATAGCAGCGGCAACAGCAACAGTAGCATCAACCGCAACAGTGATATCAACTCTAAGTTCAAGAACAACTTGAACATGAACGGCAACAACGTCAACAGCAATGTGAACGGTGGTGGTGGTGGTTCTTTGCAAGCAGGTTCTTCGCCGGCGGCGGTGGCGGCGGCGGTGGTTGCGCCGGGGGGGGCAGGGGGGGCGGGGGGGTCCAATGGGGGCGAGGGAACGTTGGCTCGCGTGGTTACCGGCTTGAGGCTCATGTCTTCCGCGGCTCAGCACGTTGCGATAGCCGCGGCCGCAGACCCTAGCGCCTTCCAAGTTCTTGTGGAAACCCTCCAGCGGTGCTTGTGCTGGCAACCGCAACAGCAGCAGCAGGAGACGGGGATGGGGACGGTGCAGAAGGAAGGAGGCGTAGCGGGTGGGGGGGGGGACGGAACGGGTTTTCAAGATGTTCGGCTGGAGGCGGTGCGGGCGTTAGGGTCGGTGGTGGTGGCGTGCGCTCGGCCGTCGGAGCAAACGGCGTTTTCCACGTGTTTGCCGCACCTCATGCAGGCCATACAAGGTGGAACTTTGGGGAAGGGCGTGGGGCGGGGGAGGCTAAGGTGGCTGAGGAGTGATTCTTGTGCCTCGAACGCTGGGGTCGACTTTTGTTTGCGTCGTTTCTTTTTTGCTCCCTGAATGGTATAGCTCGCTCGTTTGTCATTTTTTCCTTTTCCTTATTTGTTTGGTTTCCCTCGTTCGTTTTCCTTAGTTTTTTCGCCCGATCTGTATGTTTATGATGTTTTTGGTTCACCCATTCCGTGTTTTATGTTTTTCTTTGCTTGTTTTTTTTTGTTACGATAGCCACCCTGTCGAGCGGCGACCGACTGTGCCAGAGCGGGGTGTGGTACTGCTGCGAAACGCTGGAGCTGGCGATCGAGCTGGCTGAGGCTTGCCCCGCTTTTCTCCGACCGAGGGTGCCGCAGTTCGTCAACGGCATGGTGCAGGTGTGCGCGTGTACGTGTCGGGCTCTCTTGCGTATGTTCACGTTTTTGTAAAATCCCACACCAAAAGTGATGTACTTGTTTTTGCTACTTATGCGAAGCACTTCAGCTCGAAAAACGATGCAGTTGTTGCACTATGGTGCAGGTGTGCCTGTCCGAGACTGGTCTACGTCTTTTTATATATGCCTGTGTGCCTCTTGTCCGTCTGTCTTGTCTGTTGGCGTATGGCTGTCTGCTATGTGTCTGTGTCTGTGTGCTTGTGTATGTCGTGTTTCTGTGCGTATGTCGATGTGTGTCCTCGCTCCGCCATATATATTTTTTTGTTTTCTGTTTCTCGATAGTCGCGTCCGGCCGCTGCCGAGTGAAGCGTATGCATCTCGTCTACGGGGGCCGGCGAATTGACCTCAGCTTCCGATTGTCGTTTTCGCGCGCTCGCTCCTTCCTGATTATCCTTTGGACGTCTCAGGTCGCAGGAGACCGTTCCGCGGAAACGTCCGTGAGGCACCTGGCCCTGGAGTTCCTAGTTTCCATCGTCGAGGCCGCACCCGCTATGTGCCGTAAGATGGGGGAAGGAGGTGGCTCTTCCCCAAGCCTAGCCTCTACCACTTCATCTGGCTCTCCTTCTCCTAATAGCCCCGCAGGCGTTGCTGTTGGGATGGCTGGCGTGGGAAATGGGGTGGGGGGTGTTGGTGGTCAGGGCAGTTTTGCAGCCACGGTTATCCCCGTGTGCTTCTCCATGATGACGGAGCTCCCGGTGAGTGTCATTATTGATTGATAGACGAGGGAAGGAAAGGGCGGGCTGGGGGAGGCACGGGTTTTGTTTGAGACAAAAAAATGTCCGTTTTAACCCTTGTGGGACTGCAGAGGAAAAAAATTGCGTTGAAACTGTCGATTACGGCATCGACCACTCGAGACATCCTGGTTCGCTGGGTCAAGGATTTATCCAGACTGCAATAGAAGGTGCTGTGTATGATAGTGCGACACGCGTGCAGCATGGTGATACTTGAGGGCCCCGAAAACCCTTGTCTGTATTAAGTCCAAGTAATTCGTCCCCAAAGACGGGTTTCCAGTTGTAAAAGGCGTTAAGCCCTGTTTGCGCCTCAACCCTGTGAGGGCTTCAAAGGGAGAAAAACCGACAAAAAAAATCTGACGATTGCAGCGTCGCCCACATGAGAGACCCGGGTTCGCTGGGGTAAGGAGCTGTGATGGTAGTTCGATGTAAGGAGCTGTGATGGTGGTTCGATGTAAGGAGCTGTGTATGGTGGTGCGACACGCGTACAGCATGGTGATACTCGTGCTTCCCCACGCTGTTCCTATTCACGCGGACCATAGTACTCAGGACCCACGATATACACGAAAACCTTTGCCTCCCTGTTTCACCCAACCATATTTTGGTCCCGAGTACTAGGTTCGCCCGTCAAGAGACGCTTGATCATATCAATCTCGGCGGTTTGTACGTCGCTATGTATTCATGGGGCTCAATGGGATTAATCGTGTTTGTCTCCAGCAACGTGGGTACATACGGTTTCCTGCTAGCAATTGGTATGAAGATTTTTCAGCCGATCGCCAGATCTCGATGTAGCATGTGTTGTGGGGGGTTTTTGTGACTTGCCCGGTACCCTGTATGATGGCTCGCGGGCGGGGGCATGCATGTTATTGGGCATCGTTCTGGTGCTCCTGCGCATGTTTAATCGTTTGGTTTGTTCCGTTCTCGAGAAAAAATGTCAAGTGTTAGTTAGCTTGATCTGTTTTTTATTTTGTTACGGCGATCGGTGTCGAATCCCCCTCCCCCCCCCGTATGTAATCTGCCTTTTTATGTCACGAAACCCAGGAGAACGCCTCGTGGGCGATGGGAGAGTCGGTGGAGGAAGACTCCGTTGAAGATAACGTGTGCGAGGTATGAATCGTGTAGTTCCCGTGGTGGGCGCATTCTGTGATGTATTCTGGTGCACCTATTTTTCTGTCTCTTTTGCACATACCCCGCACAAATCATGAGCATCTAGATCCTTGATGTCTTCTGTTTCGAGATGTTGTACATGAGCCTCACTATAGAACTCGCACCCGACGAATATATTAGCGCAAGAGCCGTGTCGTGCAAATCACACCCGGCAAACAAGATACATTGATAGATCGTGCAGATACTTGGTGCCCGGTGCATCAGGGTACATGACTTGGTTTCTGTGGTCATACTTGGGCAGGGTACCGTGCACATCTAGAGTATAAACCCGACGAAAATACGCCTTTGTAGCATTGTGACGACCTCTGATTCAGGTGCCCCTGTTGCTGTGCCCGAACGATTTTCGGCAGGTCGGGTCCGAGGCGTTGGAGAGAGTTGCGCATGCCTTGGGAGCCAGGGCCGCCCTTCCCCAATGCAGGCGGTTGGTGAGAGAGGGGTTGGGGGGGTGGACCTGGCAGCACCAGCACGCCGCCCTGTCCGCCTTGGGGGTACTGGCGGACGGTAAGAGAAGAAGCGGTAGGCTTAAGACACAGCCAACATACACTCTGTGCGCATGGAATGATGTAAATAGGAAACACGGCGATTAAAGGAGGACAGCCTGCAGTACTTGGGCTTTTTTACGAATGGCATACCAGTCTGGGCCCAAATATAAAACACGATTACGTTGGCTTATATTTAGGAAAAGTTGCTAATTTGTATATCTATGCTGCAAGAAAAATATTGTCTTGTGGGAAAATAACGACCTTAGCCAAGAGCTGGTGACGATGTAATTATGTTTTTGGCCGCAACACAACACGAAATGGGTTGTCGCCCCCCGTCACTAACCCATTGGTGTTGTCGACACCCGCTGTTGTCATTGGCAGCGTACAACCAGCCCCAAGGGGATGAGGGTTTGGAGATGAGGGCGGAGGCGTTGTCCCAGGTGCTGCCGTTTGTGTCGTGCTCGCGTCCCCGTGTCCAGAACGCCGCCCTCTGGTCCCTCGAGAGGATAGCTGAAGATCATACCTCAGGTAGGCGGGAGGGAGGGCGGGAGGGAGGGTCAGAGTTTGTCTGTGTGTGTGTGTTTTTTGTCAGGACTCACGTACAAGTTGGTCCTACTATTTGTACTTCTGCTGCTGCTGCTGCTGCTGCGGGGGGGACGGGGGGTCTTGTGTGTGTGTTTCTTTTACGGGGCTCCTTTGCAGAAAATGTTGTCGCTGCCCACAGCTCGGTTGCACATTGTGAGGCGTGAGTCATCCGTCGCTTGGGGTGCAGCAGGTTCTAAGAATTTTCTGAGCTCCTAGCATGAGGATATCAATATACCTCGCCCGAAACATGACTTCGAAGGCATTTGTTCGCCTAAGAACCCGACGCACAGTAGTTCTATGCGCTAGTCCTGAAACAAAGGTACTCGTAAAATTATCGTACTAACCGATAGCTCCACGCTTGAGGAGCTCAACCGCTCAGGTATACCTTTTTTTGGCTATAAAAGTGCAAACCCTTACCGTGGGATGGCCCACGTCTGAATTTACTGGGTTCGTTCTTCGGGGTCTTCCTCGTCCTCCTTCTCCGTATGTGTACCCTCTGGCTTACTTCTACCTGGCATATACTGTGTACTTGTTTTTCGTTTTTTCCCTTGTCCTTCCTCGTTTTTGGTTGTGAACGCCTGGAGGAGGACCGTTTTGAGGCGATCATGACAGCGCTTCTTCCTCGACCCCGATCAAATATTTTTGAAAAATAGGGTTCGCTTTTTTGTTTTTGTTCGCTGTTTTATTTTCTGTTGTTGTTTGTGAAGGTCTCGAGGAGGAGCATTTCGAAGCAATCATGCCAGCGCTCCTGGCGTGCCTCGACCCCGCGAACGGGTGCTGCCCTAGGGTGGTTCACCGCACCCTGCTGGCCTTGGTCCATGTTTTGGAGGCTGGTCCGGAGGGCGGCGTTATGCCCCACGCGGAGACGCTCTTGGAACGGTGCGGACAATTAACGCTCGGGGGGGGGGGGGGGGCCCGCGCCACCTCCTGGTTTCTCTTTTTTATTTCGAGAACACGGGAATGGGCGGGGGGGGCGGTTACTCATTCTCGTACTTGGCCGTAGTTTTTTAGGCCATAGACCCTCACACCCCTGCAAAGCTGGACAGAGGTTGGAGGTGGGGCTTAACGAACACACCGACACGCACCAAAACACTCGCGGACACGTCATGTCCGATGCTGCCCAAAGGTGCCGTGATGACGATTCGGCAAGGAGCGTTGGTGGTCCAGGAATCATCTGTGTCTCTCATGTCGACGGTGGCGGAGGCCGATATCAATACCGAAGTACCGGTGCCTGGTATTAATACCGAAATCGCTAGTATCAATACCGTAAAAAGGTAATTCGGTAGTTTATCGTAAAAAATTCGGTACTTTTATTGCCGTGCCTTTGAGAATGCCTCCATATCGCCTACGGCTAACATGTGCATTTGCAAACCTCTCTAAGGTGTGTGATGCTGATTCGGCAAGGAACGCTCATGGTCCAGGAAGCGTCGGTGTCCCTCGTTTCTACAGTGGCCGAGACTGGACAAGAGGGGTTCGGCAGGTTTTACGACGTGGTCATGCCATTCCTTATGCAGGTGCGCGCAGAATATTAATGACATTTTAGCGCAAGTGAGTTTTTAATTTCGGACGCCGAAAAATGGGGACCCCTTTGAGCTGGCTGAAGCAATGATAACGATAGTGATAATGGTGGTGGTGATGATGATGGTGATGATGATGATGATGATGATGATGATGATGATGATGATGATGATGATGATGATGATGATGTTTATGATGATGATGATGACGATGATGATGATGATGATGATGATGATGATGATAGTAATGTTATGTCTTGACATCTGTCAATGTGCAGGGTGAGTTTTAATCGCAAGAAAGGACGAAGAAACAGAAACTAAAAAACACTCGATGGTAATGTTTTCGCCTCGCAGGTATTGAGCTCCTGTCCCGCCGCCGAACAACGCCTCCTCCGCGGGAAAGCCCTGGAATGCGTGTCGCTCGTAGGGTCTACGGTGGACAAAGAAAGGTCGGTCGGTCAGGCTGACTATCCGTCGGCGGATTCTGGTTGGTACCTCTTCGTTCGCATGATGTGAAGTGATTGATGCTAGCAATATCAAGTCGAAACAGCGCGCGACAGTGAATCAGGTATATATCAAGTGCTCATGTTCTTTGGGTTAGCTTGTTTTTTTTTCAGGTTTTGCGGTGCTCGCTTTGTCGGCGATGCAGCTCATGGTGCACGCTGAGATGGCCTTCGTATGTTAGGGCCCTTTTTAGACTTGAGGAGAACGTGGCTGCTGGTACGTAATGAGAATGATGATTACAGGATCACCATTTTTCTTGGTACCGTTCCCGATCCTCCTGACGAAGATAATCCCTTTTCTCGCGGAGAAAAAAACTCTGGTTATCTTAGGTTCTGAAATAGTTGAAGTATTTTTTCCCTCTATGGTTCTACCGTTTTTATTTTTTCTTGATGAATATATGCATTATTGCCCTTTGTGTTGGTGTTGTTCAGGTTCGCTGTGGACGCTTTGTCAGTCATGCAACTCATGGTGCAGGCGCAGGCTAGCGGATTGGAGGATGATGACCCCACCAGGGTATACATGCTCAGGGCATGGGTGCGAATATGGTGAGAGATAGCTCGGAGAACTTATGCGAGTCTATTTTCTGTTATTGTATCGGCTACTGTTGTTATCTTTTATACCGTTCTCCCTGTTGTTGTTTCTGTTCTTGTTTTCGTCGCTGCCTTTGCTCTTGCTTTTGTTTCTGCCGTTGTTCCGGTTGTTCTAGTTCTTGTTTGGGGTGGATCTGTTGAGAGACAACGCGGAGAAGGTATTTGACAGCCTGTTTCTCTCGCGATTGTTTTCGTATTGCGGACGTTGTGATAAGAGTGCGGCGAAAGCTTCGTCGACAGTCGGGTTATTTTGGTGGTGTTTTTGTGCTCGTGCTCTTATCCTTGTCTAGTGTGAATCTAGTGAGGGATAGCGCGAAAAGTTCGGAAGTAGGAGTTGCTCTCTCCTTCCAAAACTCTTTTTTTTTGTTTCTGTATTGTATCACGGCGTGGTTCAATCGTACTATGCTGCCAGTAAATTTGGTATTGCGTGTGCTCAAGAAACACGCCTTAATATATTGCGAAAACAAATGAAACGCTTTTCGGGAAGAGAGAACGGGTGTCCGCGACCATAGTGGACGAGGCAACGATTTTGGTTTTTCGGTCGTTGAACGATAGCAATCCAAAGAATCCTTTTTGTACCATTATTGGCCGCTTGAAATCCAACGATTCGTTATTACAATCGTTGGCCAATCGGAATCCAACCATCGCTTTTTTTGTGATCGTTGGCCAGTCGGAATCCAATAATCGCTCTGTTAATGGTCGTTGGTCGATCGGAATCCAACGTGTTGTGGTCGTTGGCCGATAGTAATCCGACGATCCCTTTTTTACGATCGTTGGCCGATCGGAATCCAACGATCCAACGATCGTTTCGTTATGATCACTGGCCGGTCGGAGTCCAACCATCGCTTTTCAGCGATCGTAGGCTGATCGGAATCCACATTGTTGGGATTTTTTGCCGATCGTAATCCAACGATCGCTTTTTTCGATCGTTGGCCGATCGTAACCCAACGATGCAATGGTACAACGACCTATTAGCTGCGATCATTGGTCGATCGGATTGCAATGATTTTTTTTTTTGCATCGTTGGTCGCTTGGACTTCGACGATCCATCTATGCTTCGGTTACGATCCGTTTTCTGGTCGTTGGCTTATCGGAACCCGATCCATCCATCGTTTTCATACGATCCTTGGTCGATCGAATTCCAACGATCCTGTTTTGCGGTCGCTCGCCGCTTGGACTCCGACGATCCATCTGTATGATCGTTGGCCGATCGTAATCCAACTATCCTTTTTATGATGGTTGGCCGATCGGAATCCAACGATCCCTTTTGGTGATCCTTGGCCGATCGAAATCCAACGATCCCTTTTTTCGATCGTTGGCCAATCGGTAGCCAACGATCCAACGATCCAACGATTGCTGGTTTTACGGTCGTTGACCGATCAGAATCTAACGATCCAACGATCCCTTTGTCACGATCGTTTTTCTACGGCCATTGGCCTGTCGGAATGTAACGATCCAACATTCCCTTTTTCACGATCGTCAGCCGATCGGAATCCAACGGTCCAACGATCCCTTCTTTACGATAGTTGTCCGCGATCGTTGGCCGATTGGAACTAAACGATCCTTTTTTCACGATCGTTGGCTGATCGGAATCCTTCTTCACGATCGTTGGCCGATCGGAATCCTTCTTTATGTTCTTTTTGGCCGATCGGAATCCAACGATCTCGTTTTACGATCGTTGGCCGATTGCAATCCAACAATACCTTTTTTACGATGGTTAGCCGATCGGATTCCAAGGTACCTTTTTTGCGATCGTCGGCCGATCGGAATCAAATTACCTTTTTTTCTGATGGTTGGCCGTCCAAGGCTCGAAGATTTTTTTATTTTGCGATCGTTACCTGATCGGAATCCTAGGATCGTTTTCCTCTGCCATCGTTGGCCGATCGAGATCCAATATTCTTCTTTTTTGCGATCGTTGGCCAATCGGATTCCGATCGGATTTCAAATATCGTTTTTTTGCGATAGTTGGCCGATCGGAACCCGTCGATCTTTCTTTGCGATCGTTGGCCGATGGAAATCCGGCCATCCCTTTTTTACGATCGTCGGCCGACCCCAATCGTCACCGAACGATCCCTTTGTTGTAGCCGTTGGCCGATCGGACTCCAACGATCCCTTGTTGCGATCGTTGGCCATTCGGAATCCAACAACCCTTTTTTTAAGACCGTTGGCCGATCAGAATCCAACGATCCAACGACCCATTTTTTACGATCGATGGCAGATCGGAATTTATCGATCCCTTTTTCGTGGTTGTTGGCCGATTGGAATGTAACATTTCTTCTTTTGTTTTACGACTATTGGCCGATCGGAATCCACCTATCCGTTTTTGCCGATCATTGGTAGATCGGAACCCAACGTTGCATTTTTTTTGCGATCGTTGGCCGATGGGAATCGAACGATCCTTTTCTTTGCTATCGTTGGTCGTTCGGAACCCAACGATCCCTTTTTTGCGATCGTTGCTAGATCGGAATCTACTGATCGTTTGTTTGAATATCGTTGACCGATCGGCATCGGACGAATCGTTTTTTTGTGATCGTTGGCCGACCGGAATCTAACAGTCCAACGGTCCTTGTTTTACGATCATTGGCTGATTTGAACCCAACGATCCTTTTTAATGATCGTTGGCCGGTCGGAACGCAAACAATTCCTTCTTCACGATAGTTGGTCGATCGGAATCTACGATCGTTGGTTGATCGGAAGCGACGATCGTTGGCCGATGGACAATCCTTTTTTTTCGATCGTTTATTGTGTTTATTACAATGTGCCGGGTATACATGTTTTTTCGCCCACCCCTTACCCCCTTGCCCCCCCATCGTATGTGCATACGCTATATACCGCGTGTCTGTTTTTTTTTCGGTTTTTTTTTCGGTACTATGCCTTGAGTCTAAATCGTTCAGAAAATTAGTTTGGTTTCTCACCCCCCCCCCCCTCCCCCGCGCGCGCGCCTCCCTTTTGCCCCTTTTCCCCACCGCCGTGTGTACGTATGCTACCATGTGCGTGTCTTGGCTGTGCTCCTTGTCGTTTGCTTTTTTCCGTTTTTTGTTTTGCAGCAAGTGCCTCGGGCCCGACTTCGTCCCATACCTTCCTCTTCTCATGCCACCGCTGCTGGCCGCCGCATCCGCCATTGTAAGCAACTAGTGTTCCCTCTCTAGGGCCGGTGTGTGCCAGCCGGAAATACGGGCGCTGCTGTGGCGGCAACCGTCGCTAGTCCGCATGCTGCTGCTACCGGTTGTTCCCATCTGTGCCGAGCGATTCGACAGGCACTTTAGCGGGCAACCGACACAGTAGATGTTACAAATGTTTGCGACCGTGTAGGGGAGGGGTGTGAAACGGGGGTACACGATAACCTAGTACTTGCACTGTTGGCCTTGTACGTAGTGAAGACGGGGCATACGGCAATCTATCCTTGCAGCTATCGCCGTGCAGCCTTGCAATTCTGCCCTTTCAGCCTTGCAATTCTGGCCTTTCAGCCTTGTACTCTTGGTACATTTAGTGGCCTTACAATCTTGAATGCACAATCTTGGCGTTGCGGCGATGGCCTTGCACCCTTCCAATCTCAGTAAGGCCTACGTTTTTGCCCGTACTGGCGTGGCAGCCTTGTAACCTTGGCATATTTACGGTCCTTTCAATCTTGGCCTGGCGATCTTGACCTTGCAGCCTTCCAATCTCAGTAAGGCCTACGCTTTTGCCCGTGCTGGCGTGGCAGCCTTGTAATAATGACACATCTACTTTTCAGCTTCTTGACAAGCCGTGGTCACAGGTGCCGTCCCTTCTCCCCCCCGGTTCTTGCCTTCAATTTGTTATCGCGCATAGGGTTCAGCAATCCCACTGCTCGTCGGCTTCTCATCGAGTGTTGCTAACCCACGCTCTCGTGCTTTCCGCAAGTCAAATTTGTGCACAAGAAAAAGTCCCCATGAGTTTATACGAGTATGAACTCGGGGCGATCTGAACTCACGAAACTGACCTATACCAGGCTCGAGGATAACCTGACACGCCACCGGGGCGACCGGGTTGATATATAGCGGCCTTACGGTATCGGATGCACAATATTGGCCTTGCGGTGTTGGCCTTGAAGCCTTACAATCTCAATAAGGCCTTCCGTTCTTTCCCGTGCTGGCCTTGCAGCCTTGTAATCTTGGTATATATTGTGGCCCTACAGTAGTGGATGCACAATCCTGGCCTTTCGATTTTGGCCTGGCAGCCGTACTTTCGTATCATGGCCGAAAAAAATTGCCTCGTGATTTGGTTTTATGTTGAAGGTGGAAGTGGAGTTGCCCTCGGGAGGCGGTGATGGCGATGGAGTAGACGTGGATGACCTGGACAGCGACGTCGACTGCATGGAGGGGCTAGACGGCGAGGTACGAGAATACTGCCTTCGTCGAACGTTTTAATCCAAGGCCAACCCCACCCACGAAAATCCTGCGGAAAAAATGGTCTCGAAAGACGTTTACCTACCATTTTTGTTCTTTTTTAACCCAGTTGAATGGGTCACGATGTACGGTTACCTGCCATTTTTTTTCGAGCCTAATTCAATAGATATATTGTAACGACGTCAGCTGTTGGTTCGACGAATTTAGGGTCGATACTCACCGTTGCAAGCTGCGTACTAAATCGATCGCCCGTCTTTACTAAGTTTCGTAAATCATAACGTAATATAAGATGGCATTATATTATGTTTCCCATCATGTGTAACGAATTAACATACCAATAATTATCTGAACACTTTGTTGTACTAATAATCTCTCATTAATTGATGTTTTATTAGGTAGTAGTAGGGTACCGGTTTTGGTCTACCTTGTTAAAGTAGTAATAGGGTAGTTGTGTACTGTTATAGGTGGTAACGCAAAAATTGTTCGTGGGTTGGTTGGCTTTGGGTTATGAAATTCGTCGGTTTCAATACTAATTATATATGTTTTCGAACTCAGCAGAGTTAGGAAATCGCAAACACCCTATTTACGTCCAGCAGCCGATACTGTAATGAAGTCATTTTTTTCCTTTGGAGTCCCGAACGAGCAAGTACACTCACAGGTGACGTATTTGAAACATATACTGTATTACTTTTTTTTATGTCGTCCGGCCGATGGGGAAAATGAAGCATAAGCTCGCCACACTTCCACGCATTAACCCCTTTGCAACTGGAAACCCGTTTTGGGGAAAAAATCACTTGCATTTAGTATAGGGGGGGGTTCGGGGGCTCCAAAGGGGTTGAACAATTTTCACGTATTTTTTATGAAATAAACGTTAGTTTAAAAGATTTCATACGTCGGGCAGGTGACTGATCCCTACTTGATGATGTAGATATTTCAGGGAAGATCCGTGTGGTCTAACTTGTGTTACCGGATGGGGGCCGTACGATCTGCGTGAGCTTTGTAGCAAGATGATGCCAGGGGGTTGGATCTGCATTCTCTACATACAGATCCTGCACAAGATGTCAGAACGGCAGATGCAGGAGCTTCTACTGCAGATGATCTACAGGAGATTGTGATCATGTCCGAAATTTGAAAGGTTGGCGTCGTTTTGTTTTGCCGTTGAATGTCCCAAAAGACGAAAAAAAACTTGGTTTTGAATGTTCGATTAATTTGGCTCTTGACGTTTTTTGTTGTCTCGACATGGGGTTTCTATGTTGTGACCCAGGTGGTGGCGGTACGTACGTGGGCGCTGGAGGAGCAGGCGACGGCTTGCCAGATGATACTGCTGCTGGCGGAAGCGTTACAGGTGACATTGGGCTCCTTCCTGTTTCTGTTAATGTTACTTGCATTGTTTTTCCTTGGTGTCTATGTTGTTGTTAATGTTGCTGTTGGCGTTGTTGTTGTTAATGTTGTTGTTGTTATTTGTTAATGTTGCTGTTGGCGTTGTTGCTGTTGTTGTTGTTAATGTTGCAGTTGTTGTTAATATTGCTGTTGGCGTTGTCTCTTGTGGTGGTTGTGGTGTCAGTGGTGGTGTTGCTGTTACTGTTGCAGTAGGGGTCCCCCGATAAGGCGGTATCCCGATATAAGGCGGTCAACATCGCTTGGCACGAAATTGCACTCATAACCCGGAATGAATAAGGCGGCTTCCCTCTATAAGGCGGTCATATTGCTCTTGCACACCACCGCTTAACCGGGGGGCCCACCCCTACTGTATCTACTGTATCTACTGTACCATCGTTGGTATTGCTGTTGCCATCGTCGTTGTTGCCGTATGTATCGCGAGAAAAACGCTGGCCGGTCTCCTTTGTCGACGCGGTTCTGTTGTTGGTGCTGTTGTGGATGTTGCTGTCGTTGTTGTTGTTGCTGCTGCTGTTGCTGTTGGAGTTGTTGGCCACTTTTGCTGCTTGTTGTTGTGTTTGTCGACTCCACGTGACTCCACGTGAAGCTGCCGTTTTTCTTTACAAAACTTCACCCAGCACACCCAGGGTCCATCCTGATTCCTCTTCGCCCCCCACCCCTATCCGATCACGCCTGTCTTGCGCGAAACCAGGAGCACTTCCTCCCGTACGTAGAGAACGTTGCCGGACAGCTGGCACGGCTCGTCAATAGCAGCCCTCACGATGACGTCAGGTAAGTCAACGAGTATCGCAAGGTTCCCCTCCGGCATGTGTTTTTGGCTTCAAATTTTGTGATCAATTTTGCAAATCGACAATTTGTTGTGTCAACTTTTCCCTCTTAACGCCTTAACAACTGGAAACCCGTTTTCGGGAAAATATTACTTGGATTTAGTATAGGGAGAGGTTTCGGGGCTCTTAAGTCACCAGAGGGCGGCTATGCATTAAATGAGTACACCCCACCCCACCCCACACTGCTTGCTTCTGGCGTCGTTTGGTATATTTTGGTTTTGGTTTTGGTTTTGCCGGGCGGTGTCAGGATGTTTTGTCTGTTCTGACCGCCCCTCTCTTTTGATATTTGGACGCTTTTGTTGTTTTTTCGCGTGGTGGATGTCAGGACGTTTTGTATGGCCGCGATGCCGGAGCTGGTCAGGACTTGCGGCAAGGCCGCGGTCATGCCAGGTAACGCCTACCAATGTTTGATGTGTGTGTGTTTTGTTTTTCTTGCAGCGGATATGGTGTACACCTCTGCTCGTTTCGTTGTTTTGTGTTGTGGTTTTGTTTTTGGTGTGTTGCGGTTCACAGTCCTTGTCTTACCCGCCAACCCCATCCCCGCCCCTGTCCCGATCAATTAATACCACGTGATCAATGAATAAGAACGCCTGACTAGTGAATACGCCACTGGCTGTTGAGTACTCACGCCTGACCTATGAATAATAACGCCTGACCGATGTGTGTCTGTGGAAACTCCCCCACACACACCCCTGTCGCCTTCGTGTGGTACCACCTGACCAACGAGTAGTCACGCCTGGCCAATGTCCCTTTCGAAACCTTACCCCATCCCTGTCCCCTTCAAGTATGAACGCCCGACCAATGTGCCATGTGTCTGCATTGAAAGGGTCGAAGTTAAAAGGGAGGCTGATGGGACAACTGTGGGTAGTTATATTCCATATTCCTTTCCTTGTGAATAGTAACGTCGCACCGATTGTTGTTGGCGCCTGATCAATGTACAGTAGCACCTGACTAATCTACCTTTATGGAAAGGGCCCTGTCTTCTTCCACTAATACCGCCTGATTAATTAATAATAACGCCTGATCTCTGCCTCAAGGATCGGAGTTGGAGGGGGGGCGGGTGCGACAACTACTGGAGTTCTGTCTCTGCAGGCTGCTCGAGTCGCTGGACAAGGAAGTCGACGCGGAGCTGCTGATGACGGCGGCTCAAGCGTGCAAGCGATGCGTCTTCTACGCGTGCGTTCGATGGGAGAAACATGCTGAAGGTGTGCTTTCTTGCTGTACAGCTGTTCACGGATCGTGCAATCTGTGCTTTTCTGTGCTGTGTGGTGCATGTTGGGTTGGGTTGGACGCGGTTCTGCGGTTTGTCGTAGCGCGGCGTAGAGTATAGCGTGTGTAATGTACAGTAGCTCAGGACGTTCATAATGTACATCTCAGAGGTGCAGGCGATGTGCGACGTCCCCGCTGGTGTTCGATGGGACGAACAAATGCCGAAGGTATGCTTGATGTAGAGTGGTGGTCTGTTGATAAGCCTTTCGTGTCTGAAGTGTTTTTGTTTTGAGTAAGGTAGTAGTGCAGTGTAGTATTAATAGTAGATTAATGTGTAGCGTAGACTCGTGTTGTACCTGGTATAGTATAGTGTCAAAAAGGATCAACTGCTGAGAGCGCCTGGCAGCGTGGGTAGGTACAATCCGACGCGAGTCGACGAGGGAAGAAGATGCTGGGTTATTCTCGCGATAATAATGAAGGCACGTACCGTAGTGGGGAGGGAAGGGAGGGCCCGCTATGTGACCCCGGATCTGAGTTATTACTGGGAGGGAGCCCGAGAGTAGTGCGAGGATAATAAGTGGGACGGAAAAAAAAAAAAGTACGTTGATCCATGGCGAAGATGTGCTGTTTGCTCCACAGGGGAACGTGCGATTTTTTTTGTTATGTTGTCTGATTTGTTTCAGGTTTGATTGTGCCGTAGTGTAGCACGAGTAGTGCAGAGCTGTGCAGCGTTGTGCAACGTTGTGCATACATTAAAGTCTACTGCGCCCCTCGCCCCCCTCCCCCCCTCCGCAACGCCACCCAAGGCATGGGAGACCCAGCTGCGCCCAGGCCATCTGCCTGCAGGCGCGTGCTTAACGAGGACCAGTCCAGGGCGTTGGCTAGGGCAGCTTTGGGGTGCCTGGGGAAGAGCTTGCGACGCCGGGCGATAAGAAGGGCGGAGGCTACGGCTAGCGAGGACTGGGATGAGGAGGAGGAGGAGCGGGCCATGGCGGCAGGTAAGATTGGTGGGCAGGGACAGGGAGGGGAGGGAGTGTAATGTTGTTGGTGACATTGTTGTTGTGATTGCTATTGTGTTGCAAGAAGGACGAGGGCTACTGACATCGAGGATTGGGAGGGAGGGAGGGAGGGAGGAAGAGGGGGGCATGGCGGCAGGTTTGGGGTTGCGGGAGGAAAGAAGGGGGGTGGGGTTGGTAGGCAGGGGCGGGTTAGTGGTGGTTTTGTTGTGTTGCGTTGTGTTGATTCTGTCGCTCTTGCTGTTTCTTCTGGCGAGGATTGGGAGAGCAGGAGAGGATCATGGCAGATGAGGGGGAGGGAGTGGGGGGTTGTGGGGGGGTGACGACGATGTTGGTGGTGGCGGTGTTGTCGTGGTGTTGTTGTGTTGTTGTCGTTGTTATTGAGATTATTGTCCTTGCTGTTGTTCTTGTGTTGTTGAGGCTGGTGTTTTGGATGCTGCCGTTGATGTGTTGCTGCTGTTGCTCCCGGTACACAACAGCAGCCACAACCTCCCCCCTCTCACCCCTCCTACCCCTACCCCCTCGCCTTCCCCGCTCGAACCCCACCCCCCCCGTACCCCTGTGCTCTCAGCCTAACCCCCGAAGCATGCCACGGCAGAGGTGATATCATTTTTTTTCCTCCTGAGGGTGGTGATTTGAGGAGCTCTATAATTCCTCACCCAAAAAAAACGTTTACTTGTTTCCAAAAATGATAATGCAACCCCGATTTAAAAATAAAACAATAACAAACGATTTTGAGTAAAAACTGAACGTGCAATTCGATTTGAGCAGAAATAAAGTGGTGGCCTAGGTGTACAAAAAATAATGGTACGAGCAACGCAAGAATGGCACCTCCGACGATTGTGGGTTAAACCCCTTTACAGCGCCAACCCCCCCCCCCCGTACGAGCTTGAAATATTAACTTGTCCCCGAAAGGGCTTTCCAGATGTAAAAGCGTTAAGGAGCCCGACCACCTCAGAAAATATTTTACCCCAAAAGGGCTACCTCTGTCGTTGCACGTGTCCTCCATCCTGACCCCGACCCCCGCCTTGATCCCCTATGTGGCGCGTGTCAGGGGAGGAAGAGGTGGAGCTGCACGTTAACCTCGCGGAGCTTTTAGGTTTCCTGTTTAAGACGCATGGGGAGGCGTTTTTGCCAGCGTTCGAGGAGTTGATGTTGCCGAGCGTGCTGGAGATGGCGGCACCGGAGAGCTTGCCCGAGGATAGAAAGGTGGGGGGATTGGGGCCCAACGTTTGTTGGTGTGGGTTGTTTTTGGTTGATTGGTTATGTGCAGTTAGTTGAGCGGTTCGACTCTGACATGGTGTCGAGGTTGTTTTTTTTTTGGTCGGTTTGGGTTGGTTGGTGAAACATGCTTCGTTGATGGGTTGATTCTTGTTACAGTTGGTAGCCCGATCGAAGAGCACTCGATTCAAGAGCATTCGCGGGTTAAGAGCGGCCAACTCGGCATCTCCCGCCACACTAAAAGTTGTATATCGCCTACTACATATAATAGCACTTTGTGTAGTCTACAGCGCATGTTTCGGCTTGTCACGGGGTGCTCTTAGATCAGGATACCCACTGCAGTTGGTTGGTTGGTTCGAGGCTGGTTTGTTTCGGTGACCCTTGTTGCCTAGTTGGTTGGTTGGCTTGGAGTATGTTGGTGTGTTCGTTGGTAGGTTCAAACGTTCCACCACACGTCGGACGGATCACACGGATCCCCCCTTGATTATATCGATCTTTCAGGAAAGATCTGTATTGTCATAGCTCATGTTACCGGGTGGGAGGCGTACGATCTGCATTATCTACCAAAAGGTTCCGGGGTTGGATCTGCACTATCTGTATACAGATCCTGCCCAACGTCTCATAATGACAGATGCAGGATCTACTGTAGATTATATAGATCATGTAGGGGATATACAGGTAGATCATCTAAACATGATATATAGGTAGATCATGATCTGTCCGAGGTTTGAAACATTCTGATCATCTATACATGACATACAGGTAGATCATCTGTACATGATATACAGGTAGATCATGATCTGTCCGAGTTTTGAAACATTGTGAGTCGTCCCGCGGCGGGGTTGCAGCCGATTCTAAGAGTTTTCTGAGCTCCTAACATGAGAAGGAGCTATAGCTCAATATCTCACCATCACCCGAACCATGACTTCGGAGGCGTTTGTTCGCCGAACCCGGCCAGCCTTTCTATGCGCTCGTAAAAAAAAACAAATACCAGGTATACTCGTAGATTCGTCGTACTAGCCGATATTCCCACGCTTGAGGAGCTCAACCGCACTGTAGCGGCCAGAAAGTCAGAAAAGGTCAGAAACGTTTTCCTCCACAACTGCGACCCCTACCGCACTATAGAGGGATGACTGCTCAGCAGTGACTTCAATTGATTGATTATTGATGGAATGCTACAGTACTGTAGTCGATGCTCTGCTCTGCGAGTACGTGATACTTGGTCTGCTCGTGCGCTGCATGCCTCGTGAAGGGTGTTTTGTTTTTGTAACCACTGTTTTTTTCAAGTGTTGTCTTTTTTTTCCTTCTGCACCGCTTTTCCTGACGGTTTCAGGTTGCGGTTCACGTGCTTGACCACGCGCTGGAGTTCGCGAATCCCGCCGCATCTTCTCTCCTACCTTCTGTAGTACCTTTGTTGCTGAGCGCATGTGGCGACCAAGACCCTTCCGTTAGTCTGGTGAGCAGTGTGTGTGTGTGTTTTTCTTGTGTTTGTCCTCTTATGTGTCTGTCTTCCAATCTGTCTGTCTTGTCTGTCTGTCTATCTGTCTGTCTGTCTGTCTGTCTGTCTGTCTGTCTGTCTGTCTGTCTGTCTGTCTGTCTGTCTGTCTGTCTGTCTGTCTGTCTGTCTGTCTGTCTGTCTGTCTGTCTGTCTGTCTGTCTGTCTGTCTGTCTGTCTGTCTGTCTGTCTGTCTGTCTGTCTGTCTGTCTGTCTGTCTGTCTGTCTGTCTGTCTGTCTGTCTGTCTGTCTGCTTGTCTGTTTGTCTGTTTGTCTGTCTGTCTGTTTGACTGTTTGACTGTTTGACTGTTTGACTGTTTGACTGACAAAACTACCCCGCCCTCAATGTGTTTTATGTGTCCCAATCCCCCCCCCCCGCCCCCTATGGCTACTTTGCGCTAAAAAAAAAAGGCGAAACAACGGCTGGCGTTTGTTCGTTTTTTTGCATCGGTGTCTCTGCGTCGACTTAGGTTTTATAAATGCTAAACCCACCCACCTCCCCCCAACCCCCCCTCGTTTGCTGCCTTACGCTGAAAACAACAAAATGTGTAATAACAGCCGGCGTTTTTCGGCGTTGGCGTTGCGGCGTCGACGTACGGTCGTGCCTTCGAGCCGTACAGCGCGCAGTCCTTCAAGGTGCTCATCGAATCGATCCTTCGTGCAGGTGCGCCTTAAAGAATTTCTTTCAACTTTTGATTCGTCAACTTGTTTTTTTTTTTACTCTGTATATTTTATTTTGTTTCTTGTGCTGTGGTCTAATGACCCGTCCGGTTTTGTTTTCTGGCCTGGGCGCTGGAGACGGAAATTATCCCCTTTCGAATGTTCTTAGAATTTCCCTTTGCTATGCATTGCTTCGTTCCCTAGCATGATGCGCCTCTTATTGTATCCCCGTCTCTAACAGACGCTCGTGAGGAGGGCCGCGAATTGGCAACGGATAACGCCGTCAGCGCTCTTGGAAACCTCCTAGAAGCGCAAAGAGATATATTGTCCAAGCCTGGGTCGGGGATTGGAGGTGCGGATGGCGTCGAGCAAGCATGGAGCTTGTGGCTGGGGTACATGCCGCTGGTCGCTGACGAAGAGGAGGCGGAGAAGGTGGGGTTCGTTTGACATGATATGCTGTCGTATTTTTCATTTTGTTGTTTTCCACTTCTTTTTTTTTGTGTGTGTGTGTGTTTTTTTCCCTCTTTTTTTGTGGAATATGGAAAAGAAAAAAGTCTTCCAGATGGATGGAAATCGTCAACTCGAATGATTTGTTGCCCGTCGTGCTCTGGTTGGCGTATTATACTAAATGGACGCTTCCTGTTAGGGAAATTCCTGGATGACATAGTATAACACACCTCAGGCAAGGTGACGACACCTCGGCCAAGGTGGCGACATACATAGAAGGTATCCCCTCCACTTCGTTCGTCGACCGTGGCCACAAAGAATACACTCACAATTCCTAGGACAAGCATGGTGTATTATATACGAAGCATTTTTAGAGATGGCAAATTTTTTTGTTTTTTCCTGAGAGGAGCAGTTGCCATGGTAGTTTGGTTCAAGATTTGGGTTAGATCTAAGTTTCATCTCTCTCGAATGCATTTCGCTTGGCGCGGACGAGTAGGGAGCTGAAAAAGTACTTTCTCTCGAGCGGTTATCGCACAGTAGTGGTCCTCCCTCTATAGTGCGGTATGTGCCAGCCTGAAATACATGCACTATAGTCAACCGGCACTATGGAGGAACCTCTACAGTATTTTGTTTTGTCGACAAGCCGACGGCAATCGACGTGGGCAGACCAATTCTGACGTACCAGAACCGTTCTATTGTTGCTAGGCCGACGGACGGGAACTTCGTCTGGGACGGAGATGTGCGCACGATCTCGGACGGCGCCTATGGTGGTTTCGGTTTCCAAGGTTTTCCCACGTCGGACAGATGGTCTATTGCCATCACTTGATGTACATATTGTGGGAAATATCTGTATGGTCATAGCTCGTGCTAGCGGGTGGGAGCCGTACAATCTGCATGATCTAGCAAATGCTTCCAGAGTTGGATCTGTCGTATACAGATCCTGCGCAACATCTCAGAGCGGCAGATACAGGATGTACTGGTAAGATGATATAGATCGTAATCTGCTGTAGATGATCTAGATCACGATCCGATCTAGATCACATCTACCAGTGGATGATCTAGATCGTGATTTATATTATGTACTGGTACGTGATCTAGATGATCTAATGGTAGATTATATACATTATCTACTGGTAGATCATCTAGATCGTGATCTGTCCGAGCTGTGTCCCGCTCAAATGGGTGCCGCTTGGCGCGGACAAAAAGGAGGCAGAGCCGCCTCTCTCCCTCTCTCCCCCTCCCTCCCCCTCCTTCATCCCTCTCTATTATATTCCTATATTTCGCCAAGTCCGTATCCATGTATATGCATCTCATTATCCAATTCAACATCCAAAGAATATACCTTCCGCCATCAAATCACGCAATTGTCGTGTTACGTGTCCTCCTGGCGCAGCTAACCTTGACTTACCTCCCCTTTCGTCTCTTCATCCAATTCAATTTCCAAGGGTATGCATTTCGTAGCATTTCGCCATCAAATCACACCATTGTCGTGTTATTCCATGCCTGCGCTACCCTTAAGGAGGCGACCGCCCCAGTGAAACTACCCAGCAAACAGCCCCTCTGTTGGTGAGTCAACACATCTCGGGGTGGTATTCCGCTATCGCATCACCAATCTCTAACGAGAAAGAATCACAGGCTCCCACCTATTCAACACTCTCCCCCTGATGTACCTGGCCGAGACTTACCATCCCTTTTCCTGTTATCCTCCCTTGTGTGTGTTTGTTGCGTATGGTGTCTCGACAGGTGGCGCAGCAGCTTTGCAGGCTGTTGACGAACCCGTTGCCCGGGCAAGCGCGGTCTCTTCTCGGCAGCCGTCTGGAGAGACTTCCGGCAGCTCTAACCGCCCTTGCAGAGGTAAGCCGCGGCTCCCGCCGACGCCTTCCCTCCCCTCTCTTCATATCTGCTGCCTCCTCCTGCTTCGTTGAAAACCCTCCTCTCTCTCCGGGAGTAGGAACGGTGCTTGTTTCGAAAGAGATGCGTGGTCAATGGTCATATGACTAAGGCAAGCAATAAATTACTACCCACCCCACCCCCGCACCCCCCATGCACAAACTGAGTACCCCCCCCCCCCTTCACCCCCCACCCCACCCCACCCCTTGAATATGACTCCAATTTTTGTTGTTTTTCATTTTGGTCAAGCCCCCCGCCCCCTCCCTGAGGAGGGCAAACAGGAAGATATATATTTTTTCGTAGTGTAATTCGTGGCAGAAATGCAATTAGCACCCAGATGTTGGGAAGTGTCTCGACTAGGAGTAGGAACGGTGCTCCCTTCTCGAAAGGGATGCGTGGTCCATGATCAAATGACTAAGGCAAGCAACTAATTAGTACCCCCCTCAACCCTCGGGAAACATCCCTATTTTTATTTTATTTTGGTTGTCGGCTTTGCAGATGGCGGGTAGCGATCTGGTGGGAGCTGATGTGCGTCGCCAGGTTGGACAGACTATCCTCGCACTTCAGCGAGGGGCATACTCCGCGGGGGATGGAGTTCCTCTGGAGTCACTGGCGGCGGCGGCGGCGGGGTTGGGAGCCGAACGCAAGAGCTGGCTTGACGCGGCTGCGGCTGAGGTTGCCTCGCCTTGTAGCCAGGTGTAACCGCATCAGCCCATTGAAGCACCCCCCCCCCCCCACCTCCCCCCCCCCCCCCCCACCTCACCCGTCCAAAGATTATGAGCGCCCAAATGTTGGAGGTGTCTCTATTGGGAGTAGGGACGGTGCTCCATCTCGAAAAGGATGCGTGGTCCTTTTAAGTAACCCCCCACCTCCGCTGCTACATAGCCCCTCCTTCACTTCCCCCCCCACCCCCTTCTATGTGAGGCCTATAGTGAGGCCTATTGCGTTCTGTCCCCCCCTCGGGTCTTGATAAGATAGAAGTGACCCCCCCCCCCCCCCCCCCCCGCTCGGCTTACTGTAGCCGACATGGGTGCTCCCCCCCCCGCCCCTAAGATCACTGTGGTCGATGGGGGAACCCCCCCCCCGACCCCCGGGCGCCCTTCTATTTGGAACTTTCTCCGTGCACTCTCCACCACCCCCGGTGCTTTTGTGGTAGACGTGCCCCCCCCCCCCCCCCGTCGCTGTGGCTTATCTCATTTTAGACCACCGTCGCTGTGGCTTATCTCATTTTAGACCAGAACCCGCGTTTCTTTTGGATTAACTCGATGGGATTTGTTTGGGACAATTTAGACTGTTGGCCTTCTACACTTGTTGCCAGTTCTGTGTAGCTGATTTATTGCCACGCAAGGTGGAGGGCAGTGGCGAATGGGTTATTGGAGTGGTGAAAACGTTGTCGGTGTGCGGGGAGGGAGGGAGGGAAGGAGGGAGGGGCGGGGCGTGGGGGGCGTACTCGCTAGTTGCTTGCTGCCTTAGTGATTTGACCGTTGACCACGCATCTATCCCTTTCGAGACGGAGCACCGTACTTGCTCCTAACGGAGACACCTCCAGTAATTCGGTACTTTGCATGCTTCCATATATCACGGGGACGGCGGGCGGGGGTGTGTGTACTCAGTTTGTGCATGGCCGTAGTCGTATGACGATAGACCCTCGCATCCCTCCTATGCCGGGACGGAGCACGTCGGGTTTTCCACCAACCAGGCAGACTTTGCGGGAGGGCGGGGGGGGGGGGGGCTCTCCCCCCCTTCCCCCCCGAACCCCTGCTATCATATCATATGTAAAATACGATTTTGGTACAAACGGTGCCGCGTGCAAAGGGTTGTGCTCTTTGATGTCATGTGGTATATAGAACGGTGGTGTGGAGGGAGAGGGGGAAGGCGGGGGCGGGGGGTGGAGCGGGGGGGGATTTTCGAGTTCGAGCGTCCGAGATTGTGTGTGTTTTTGTATTTTGTTTTTTACTTTTTTAGTTTTCAGTTTTTTGTTGGTTTGTTTTTTCCCGAGTTTCGAAGTTTCTTTTCCCGAAGTCGTGCTTTTTGTGGTTTATGGGGTGCGTTTTTCGTCGATTTTTTTGTCTTTTTTCCCGTAATGTCCCGGAATAAGGTTTAAGACCCGTAACGTTCGGTGAGAAAGGTGAAAACAACCTAAAATGGGAGGCTTTTATTGGTTGGGGGCGAGGGGTTGAGGAGGAGAAAGGGGAGGGGTAGGCACAGAAAGCTGCGATATCGAAAATTAAAAAAATCAGGTGTGGCTGGCGCCATGGTTACAACGTGTGTTTGGTGGTCGGTGGAGTGTCGTCCTTTCTTGAATCGGAGCCCCGCCAGGCGGCAAAAGTCCCTCTCACGACGGATTGCGGTTGAATACTGTTTTTGTTTTTGTTTTTGCACAATATGGGGTACCGTAGGAGTAATATGTTTACCATCCGGGTATTTGTTGCAGCAGCAGTTGTCAGTCCTGAACTGAATTTGAACCGAAACGAACTAAACTGAGCTGCTGTTGCTGTACGTGCGTGTTATGGTGTGATCGTGGCGAGAGAAAACCCGTCTTTGTTGGCTGGCGTTTTGTGATGTCTTTATGGAGCAGCCGATGGGCAGTTGGCTGTCTTTTTGCATTTGTACGAGTCTTGGTGTGGGTAGGTGGGCTACACGTGGCAAACCCCTCTACCTCGTAGGTTTTTGTTTATTATACGGGTAAAATATGTGCTTTTGACTGTTTTTCTTTCGTGCTGTGCACCGAATCCGTTGCGTGTCCGTCTGTTCGTATGTTAGCGTACTGACCGGGGGGGGGGGGGGGGGCTTCAGGCTCCTTTTTACAAAATCCGCCCTGTTTTGGGGGGGGGAAACTACATGGCATTAGACTTGGAGGGGCGGAAGCTGAGCACGCCGTTTACAACATTCACCCACCCTGTTTTGGAGGGAATAACTACCTAGATGATGTTGGCAGTATATTCGTGAATCCGTCTACACACTGCACCCCGTTTCGGGGCTGAAGAGTAAGCACCTTGGATTAGAATTGCATACTTTTTGCAGTAAATTCTTCAAAGACTTGAGTATCCGTTGCCGGGGGGGGGGGGGGGGGGGGGGTATATAGATTGAAGGTTGCCGCTGGGGCGATAGTATACTAAACTTCGACAACCATTGGATAATAGAGTGTAATTCAAGCATTGGCCTGACATCCAGCAGCCATTGGAGTAACACGTGAACAACCATTGGATAGAGGGTAATTCAAGCATTGATGTAAACAACAGCAAACTGCTATAGTAATACGAAGCTTGTACAATCAATGCGGGTAGTACTCTCGATGGACTCGCCCTGCGCGCGTTTCATGTCGGAGGAGCGACAACCCTAGCCCTGATGTAAACTCCAACCATTGGCACGTTAAACTCCAACCATTGGCACGCGCTACGATAGAGGTATCACTTTTTTTTCTTGAAATGTTTTCTGAATGACGGGACTCCTTTACCCAAAAATCGTCGGAAATTGGATTTTATTTGCATGATGATCGCGCTGTGTACCTAAGCCAGATGGGATTTTCCATCCGGTTGTATTATGCTCCCGAGTATTTAATAGCAGTTATTCGTTTCTCTAAATCAGTTTTGTGCGGAGAGGTCTTAACCCTTTTGGCACCGCACTGGGGGACAAAACACTCGGGATTAAACTAGAATTTTTTTCGGAGTTGAAAATGGTTTAACCCATTTAGAGCCCCCAAACCCCTCCCTATAATAATTTCAAGTAACTTTGTCCCCGTAAGGGTTTCCGGTGTAGTGAAGGCGTTAAGGTCCTAAAGCGAGGAACCTCCTCTTAGCACCGCACTCCCAACATGGGGGACAAAACACTTGGGATTAGACTGAGATTTGTTTGGAGTTAAGAAATGGGTTAACCCCTTTAGAAAACCCAAACCCGTCCCTATACTAGTTTCAAGTAACTTTGTCCCCAAAAGGGTTTCCGGTGTATTGAAGGCGTTAAGCTCCTAAAGCGAAGAACCTTCCTAAAGCGAGGAACTCCTTTTAGCGCCGCACTCCCAATATGGGGGACGAAACCCTTGGTATTAGACTAAAACTTTTTTGGAGTTAAGAAATGGGTTAACCCCTTTAGAGCCCCCCCAAAAGTCCCTCCCTATGCTAATTTCAAGTAACTTTGTCCCCAAAAGGGTTTCCGGTGTAAGTAGTGAAGGCGTTAAGCTCCTAAAGCGAAGAACCCTCAGAAAAAACGCGGTGCACCTCTATCTTAGCACGCTTCCAATTGCAGTATACGCTTCAGCCATGTTACGGCTGCGTAGGGCAGGGGGGGAGCGCACTGCTGTTAGGGACTCGGGTTTCGTTCGGTCCGGTCCGGGGCCGCTCGCGCAAGAAAATCGAGCTATTGCTAATATTAGACACGCGCGTGCTACGATAGAAGGAGCGTTATATCATAGCACGTGTTTGTTCTGTATTTTTTTTTTTTTCGGAACGAAGCCCGCGCGGCTCCTTGTATAACCCAAAGTGGTCGGAAAATAACGTCAGTTTTTGTTTTGAAATGTATTCTCATGGTTCCTATACATACACAGCCCATAATGAGTGTGTTCATGAAGTTGCACTTGGACAAATGCCACACTAGGGGATGATGTTACGATATTCCCTCAATGCCGCATGCTACGATAGATAAGAGGTGCACTACTTTATTTCTGAATTATTCTCAAATATCTGGGAGCTTAACCCGTTTACAACTGGAAACCCGTTTTTGGGGACTAAATTACTTGGCTTTAGTACAGGGAGGGGTTCGGGGGCTCTAAAGGGGTTAATGACCCCTCCCAAGAAACCGATTTGGGAAAAAAAAAAAAAAAATGCTACACCACCGTATGAAAAATCCCATGGCGGCCTAGGTACGCAACAAGAATCACATGCAGGAAAAAATGGCCCATTATTTATTTATTTTCCGACGATTTTGGGTTAAGGAGCCCCGTCATAAAGGAAACATTTCGGACGAAAACTGCTACCTCTTCGTATCGTAGCACGCGTCTATTTTTTCTCTTTCGGGTTTCCACCACCCGCAGAGGAGTAAAATGGTTTGGGATTTTTCTTGGCGCGCAGCGTAGCTAGCCATTCCATTGCGAAGTTATTATGTCGATAACTTCAAACGGCACTCGAATTTGTGAAGACCGGGCAAAGAAGCCATTGCAAAAACAGCCGCTGAAAAGTGAATCCCCCCCCCCCCCCCTCGCAAAACCAACCGCGGAACCAACCAACCTGTGCCCACCTCCGTCCACCTATGATATAGTCTTCCTTGGTCACCCTCCAGAAACCTTGGGGATATAAGCAATCAGTTTACCATGTCTATATACCTTTCCTTGCTGGGAGACCTGTGCGCCTTTGCACCAGAAAAAGCCGCGTCTAGGTTCTAACGAAGAAGACCACGGTATTGTAGTATCATATACCTGAGTACCCTATTTAAACAACCGGGTTTGACCCTACTCGCACGAGTAACTCTCTCTGTACCTCACGGGCGGGACACGTGCTACGGTAGAGATGCACCACTTTTTTTCTGAGGTTCGGCCCCCAATGGTACGGTTGGGGGGGGGGGGGTACCCCCTTAGGGCACTTTGTTTTGAGTGCAATGGTACGGTAGAGGGGGGGGTACCCCCTTTAGAGCACTTTGTTTTGAGTGCAATGGTAAGGTAGGGGGGGGGGTACCCCCTATAGGGCACTTTGTTTTGAGTGCAATGGTACGGTAAGGGGGGGGGGTACCCCCTTTAGGGCACTTTGTTTTGAGTGCAATGGTACGGTAGGGGGGGGGGTACCCCCCCCTGTTCCCGGCGTTCACAGGCTTTCGTGCTGTTTTTACATGCTGGATATTAATGCGAGAAAAGGGATGGTTAGTGCTACGCTGCACCAAAAAACATCGCCGAACGTGTTTTTGTCTGTGAGAGGTACAGTCACTTGCGTGACTGGCTTAGACCCGGCAGTGAAAATTGGTGGATACCCCCCCTACCGTAGCGTTGATCAGAGGTATACCCTTTTTTGGCTTTGACCCGGTAATGAAAATTGGTGGGTACCCCCCCTACCGTAGCGTTGATCAGAGGTATACCCTTTTTGGGCTTTGATCCGGTAGTGAAAATTGGTGGGTACCCCCCCTACCGTAGCCTTAATCAGAGGTATACCCTTTTTTGGCTTTGATCCGGTAGTGAAAATTGGTGGATACCCCCCCTACCGTAGCGTTGATAAGAGGTATACCCTTTTTTGGCTTTGACCCGGTAATGAAAATTGGTGGGTACCCCCCCTACCGTAGCGTTGATCAGAGGTATACCCTTTTTTGGCTTTGATCCCGTAGTGAAAATTGGTGGGTACCCCCCCTATCGTAGCGTTGATCAGAGGTATACCCTTTTTTGGCTCAGAACCGGTAGTGAAAATTGGGGGGTACCCCCCCCATCATAGCCTCGGACGTTCCTCGATCGGGAGCTCAAGACACCTCTCCCCAAAATCTGATTCGGAGAAAAATAAAACTGCTACCGTGGATTAAAAATCCCATGACCTAGGCACACATCGAGAATCGTGCAAAAAAAAAATGACCTATTTCCGACGATTTTGAGCAAAGGAGCCCCGCCATTCAGAAAACGTTTTTTCGCCAAAAAAAGGTATACCTCGATCGTAGCACGGGTCGGGAACAAAACACGTTTGTCGAGTTCTTCTGCACGGGGTAGGCTCTACCGTTCCATATTGCGGATTGACGCGCGTGCTACAACGATAGAGAGAGTGCACACCGGTCACTTTTTTTCAGAGGTTCCTCGATGTGGGAGCTTACAAGACCTCTCCCATGAACAACACCATTTTAGGCGAGAAAAGTAAAAGCTGACTGCACTTACCGGACGAAAAATCCCACCCGTGGCAGGCCTACAGGTACAAAAAAAGACGAGAGAAGAATTATTGGAAAAAAATGTCACAATTTTCTGGCGTTTTTGGGGGGGTTAAGCAGGAGCCAAACCTGCCGAGAAACCCTATTTGCAGGACGGCCCTGCAACGAATTCTTGCAGGACGTGCCTCTGATTGGCCACCTGCCGCTTTTTATTGCCCGCGCGTTATTTTTTTGGCGAACGCCTGCCGAACGCGCGGCGAAGCCGCGCGAGGGCACTTTTAGCCCCACGTACCGGTCAAACGGTCAGGGGTCGGGTTGGGGTTGGGGTTAGGGTTAGGGTTAGGGTTAGGGTTGGGGTTGGGTGGGGTCTGTGCAGGTACCTGGGACAAAAGTGTGCCAAAACGTCCTGCAAGAATTCGCTGCAGGGCCGTCCTGCAAATAGGGGCTCCCAAACCTGCCATATTCAGAAACCATTTCGGACGAAAATTGCTATACTTTGTACATCTCTATCGTAGCACGCGCGTCGATTCATGTCTCGATAGATTTTAACACGGCGCGAAGGTTTTAGACTCGTCCAAGGAACAGGGGGGGGGGGAGGGGTCACTCACACGCGAGCGTGATCCCGAGCTACAACTGCAATAAAAAGCCCCAAACGTGACCCCCCTACGCCGTAACAGCCTGGGTCTCCTTTCATTTTTTTTTTTCAAATATCGGTTTTTGTGCGGAGGACGCGTGCTACGATAGAGATATGTGCAAAACGCTTTTTTTCTGAGGGGCTCCTCGATTTGGAAGCTTGAGACCTCTCCCTAAAACTGGTTTGGAGAAAAATTAAAACTGCTGCGCGCTACCGGATGAAAAGTCCCATCTGACCAAGGTACACAGCAAGGATCTTCATGCGAAAAAGAAATGTTCTATTATTTATTTTTTTTCCGACGATTCAGAACTCTATTTAAAACTCTATTTAAGGGAGGGAGGTCCCCAGAAAAAAAATAGGTGCAACACACCTCCTCTTTTCTATCTCGCAGCTCGCATGATTCAATCATTTTATTTAGCTGAGAGGCGTGCTACGCAAGGGGGGGGGGGGAGGGGGGTAGCATTTTTTTCCTGCAACGTCTTCTGAATAACGGGGCTCCTTAACGCCTTTACAACTGGAAACCCTTTTTTTTTAACAAATTTACCTAAAATTAGTGTGGGGAGGGATTGGGAGACCAAAATCGTCGAAATTTCCTCGAAATTTCTCTTCTTCTTCCCCTTTTTTGCAGTGTGGCCCGGGGTCACTCGCACTCGCGTGAGTGACCCCCACTGTTCCTTGCGGTCATAGGTGTTCGCGCTTTAATTTTACGCGATGCAAATCCCCAATCTACAGGCTGGTTGTAGCTATATACGCCGCGCCAAACTACTGGACTATAGTATAAAAATGACTTCTTTTTTTTTTCATCCTCCGGAGGATGGAGAAAACTAAAGCTTAAGCTCACCACACTTCCACGCATTTTCAACGTTTTTCTTTCGTCTGTGAGGTGTACGGAGTCACTCGTGCGAGTGGCTCAGACCCGACTGTGAAAAAAGGGGGTATGTATATATCACAGCATCCCCTCTACAAATGCCGTAGCCCAAAGGGTAAATCGGTTTTTGGGAGAGCTATAGCGAAGGTCCTCAATCAAGCGGCCCCTGAACAAAAAAAATGTTCATCTCCTCTCCCACACGTGGCGAATGTCCTTGCAAGTATTGATTTTGCAAGTGTTTGTTCGTTGTTGGGGGTTTTCCTTTCATGTCCCCACTGCTTATTTTTCGCTGTCGGAGAACTGAAGGCCGAAATCGAAGACAGAGATGCGCCACCGCGTGGTCTAGTATTGCGGTTGATATTGCATGGCCAAGTCGCCCTGTTGCTGCATCTCTCCCACAGAAACTTGAGTCTTTGGCAAGAGCAACACAAGGCTGTTGTATATATGCCCGATGAAAGATCCAACATTTATGGCCTACCGAGTATACTTTTGTAAGGTATTACACAACGATAAATATTCCAAACAAACAGAACGACTAAAAAATACCAGTAGGCGATTCTGGGTTATTGCCTCCCCGTCAATCAGAAAAGTTATATGTCAGCCTCCACATCGCGGCACATGCGTCTTTGGTCCTGCACAAGGAACCCCCCGACCGTGTAGTAGCCATGCCGACATGATGGTCGAGTTCTAGATCTCGTATTGTACGGAGTGGAAGAGATGTCGTCATCCCACGCTAAGAAGGGCGCATAAGCAGAAGGTTCTGAGCGCGCTCCTACTAATAGCGCGTGAGGAGCTCAATATCTCACCCTCCACCGAAAGATCAGGTCGAAGACATTCGTTCACGCAACCCGACCAACATTTTACATACGTGGTATTAATAGTCATAGTCCTATAACAGATAACATGGCTCGTTCTACGGTAGCCGCCCCCCAACATTTTCCTCCAACGAGATCGCCGGCTTTGAAACCAGCTCCCGACCCAGGCTACGGTAGGGGGGTCCCTTTTTCGGCCCTAAAAATTTCAGTGGCTAGGGGTCACTCGCGCGAGTAACCCCTTCGTTCTTTTGCGATCTCACGTTTTCTTCATGTTTTATGTTGACGAAATCAATCCGCAATGCAAAGGTAATCTAAAAGCTGCTCCAAAACAACTGCCTAAACCATTTTCATCCGTGAGGTACGGAGTCACTTGTGCGACTGGCTCAAACACAACAAACAGTGAAAACGGGGGTACCCCCCCTACCGTAGCCTTGGTCTCCCCGCCGTATCTCCGGAAATACGGTGCCCCTTCCCACCCCGATGGTATCGTTCGATAGTCCTTCTGGCAAACAAGATAACGCATGGAGATATTTGCCCCATGGCATTACCCCTTGTGTCGAGCAGCCACGAAACGTTCGTAGAAGAAAATCGCTGGCTTTGGCGTGTGTGGCCATCGTAGAATCGGTCATATATACCCATGATGAAGTAAGTTGTCATATACTAAGACACAGTTCCACACTTTTGGTGTACAAGCTAAACCGGTCAGAAACACACTTGGCCCTACAAAAAAGTGACTCAACTCCCACACCGTGTGGGATGACACGTGAACCTGTAAACCCTTAGACTTGATTCTAGCACATGTCGACCAAAAAAGCAGATTTTTTTTCTTCATGTTAACGGCCGTCAAGGAAGAGTCTGCAGACCTGGGAGTGAAAATTGGTGGGTACCCCCCCTACCGTACCCTTGATCAGAGGTATACCCTTTTTTATTTTTGATCCGGTAGTGAAAATTGGTGGGTACCCCCCCCACCGTAGCCTTGATCAGAGGTATACCCTTTTTTGGCTTAGAACCGGTAGTGGAAATTGGTGGGTACCCCATACCGTAGCGTTGATCAGAGGTATACCCTTTTTTGGATTTGATCCGGTAGTGAAAATTGGTGGGTACCCCCTCCACCGTAGCCTTGATCAGAGGTATACCCTTTTTTGGCTTTGATCCGGTAGTGAAAATTGGGGATACCCCCCCCCACCGTAGCCTTAATCAATACTATTAACAGGATCACAATGCGGTGCGTGTCCATGCCGTACACATGTAGCTCCTCCTACCGTTGTGCTTTGAACACACCCTCTTCCCGGCGTCCGGGGCTGGTCTGCTCCCCGTGTGGCCAATTCTGGAGTCGCCAATTTTATTTTGTCATTTTTTCCCTCTGGCGCTCCAAATGGGTTATAACCCCTGCAGAGCCCCCTGAAACCCCTCCCCATACCTGTTCCACGTAATTTTATCCCAGAAAAAGATTTCAAGCTTTAAGAAAGGCGTTAACTCGCAGCAAGAGGGAAAATGCGCTCGAGCTGCAACGCATGAAGCTGTGAGGCAAGCGTGACGCATGAAGATACTCGGATTGCCTCAAGCTTTTCCCTCTAGAGACGCTTGATTAGATCGCGCTCGCCGCTTTTTAGTGGCTCCAAGAGGGTTAACTCTGCGCAAGGGGGGCGTTATCGGGTAGTGTGCACATGGGAAAACACCCAATCAAGAGGCAGTTACATAGTACCCCCTTTCCTGCCTCTGGAAGTGGCCACACACCAGAAAACAACGATTTCTACACAAATTCGAACCTGTCATCCGACACGCGATAAAGCACGCACACAAAGTTGCACATGCAGAAGTCCGCCTCACCCGTGGTTCCTACAGTATCATAGGATGCAGAGGCTCACCCTTCGCGCGACTCGGCGAATACCTTACCGGCCGCGCTTCGCGCTTGGTGCGCACGCGATGCCTGATGCCTGGTCGGCGCAAAAGCCGATGTGCTCCGTCCCGGCATCGGACGCGTGGTACGGCGGTTGAGGTGTTAATACTACTACACTTTTTGCCTTTTTTTTCTGAATGGCGGCACTCCTTCACGCCTGCCCTCCTGGAAACCCTTTATGGGAACAAAGTTACTTGAATTTAATAGGGAGGGGGCGCTCTAAAGGGGTTATTATAACCCCTTGAGCACCGCAGTCTCGACACGGGGACAAATCACTTAAAAGTTAGACCATAATAATATTAAGAGTTCGAAATGGGTTATAACCCCACAGTCGTCGCCTGAGATGAGTCCTCCATTGGACAGCAAGCCCGGCGCGCTTTTGTTGGGGGGGAGGGTTTTTCTTTTTTTTTCCGGCGAATGGGTACAAACGACCCTTTTAACCCTTTTTGGCGCCCAAAAATCCTCCCTATACTAATTCCAACTCATTCGTCTCCAAACAACGAGTTTCCAGTTTTGGAGGGGGTCAAGCTCGCCAAAGTTCTACCCGGTACGTATTATGTGCCATGCGTCAAGCTAACGCGGCTGCCGTGACCCCCGCGGCCGTGGCAACGGCAGCAGGAAGTGCGGGTGAGGGTTGAACAACAACGCCACCCTATCCGCCTCCAGGGCAGGCGTGCCAGCGATCACCTAACTGGCGAAAAAAAAAAAACATCACCCCCCCCCCCACCGCCAAAGACGGTCACGAGACGGGTCAGTCAAGGGAAAACGTCCAGCGGTCAGAATTGTCAACCCGATCGTTCCACACTAAAACCTACTAGCTTGCCGTCAAGTCAAGGAAAATAATTTGAAAACTGCCGTCCGTTACGGAGCCAAAGTGCCCTCCTCCTCGCATACCCTCCCACCCCCTCCCAACACACTCCTTTCCCGACCAAAAAACAGGAGCCGTACTGCCCCCGCCCCCTTTCAACACCCACACGCAGAACGTTGGGATTTGCGTGTTGAACGTTTGAAGGGACACGTTCGCTCTATCTACCAACAATATACATCCAAGGACCCATGCTTTAATGCCCAAACACTCCTATGCTGGGATGCTTTCATGTTCAAATCCTCCAGCGCTTCAACCGCTGGAACGACGGAATATTTCGAATGCTCCGATGGTTGCTCCGATAAAGGCCCCAACGCCCCGAAGCGCCAGCATTATCATCGCTTCGCCATGCTCGCATGCTCCGAGGTCCCGGCAAAATCAAGGCCATGATCAATACCATGGCTGACACCACGCGTTCTTCATCATCCGAATATTAATAATATCAACAACAGCATTAATACCATGGGTGATACCACGTGTCTTTCATCATGCCCGGTGCCTCGCCCGTAACTTTGGCTACGAGCCCCTCAAGCTTTCCCTCTTCGTGCAGTTTCTGGAGGTCGTCGTTCCCGCCGAGGTGGTCCGAGTTGAAAAATATCTGCAAGGCAACGAGGGTACGCCGAACCGATAAGTTCAACACGCTTGACAGCGTCACCTCGAGGGGTGTGTGCGTGTGGGGGGGGGTAATCTGAAGGCAAATAACCATATTTTGAAGCATGTACATATCGCAATTCGTACAAGATATTGTAAATAAATAGTCTATCGTACTGGTGCACCGGTTTGTTTTTCATTCCTATTCATACCTTTCTTCTGAGCAATGTGTTGTTTCCTCCTGTTGTGCAGCACCGTCCGAGACAGAAGCAGTAAACAAGTAGACTAAACAACACGATAAACACCAACAACAAAAGAAACTAGCATGACCAGATAACATCGCGTAAGGAATAAACCCCAGACTGGCGGCTTCGGATGCGGCATCAGCGTCGACATCGGAGCCGGATGCGGCCTGGAATGTGGCAAAGGAATTCGAAAGCGGCATTGGAATCGAATTCAGGATCGCGCTAGGAGAAAACTTCCTGATTCCGACCTGGCACTATCCACCCAACAGCGTCGGGGAAAAAAATCACGCATCTGCTTCGCCAAGCATGGTAAATCATGTAAATTAAATCATACCAGTCAGACAAAAAAATAAAAGCAGCTCGGTGTGAAGGACAAATCATACAAGTTCGATCGCACGGAAGAGAGGCCATGCGGTGCTGCTATCATAAACCCAAGACTAGTTGATGATCGTATCCCCATTCAGATAGATCAAAGGACGGAAACATCCATCAGTTGACCCGGGGATATTCGTTAGTCATCCCCTTCCTAATATCTCGTAATTGGGCACAATTTTTAAGCATTGTTCATATCGAGCTTGCACTTTTTGTCGGTCTGGTACGTCGTACAAATTCAAGATACCGAGTATATGTTAATGTCTGCATCCGAGGGAGGCGACACGTCTCAATTATCATCGGAAGCGGAAGCGGATTCGGTATCGAATTGCCCACCGGATACACCATTATATTTATCAGCGTCGGATTCGGCCTCAGATTCGGAATTGAATTTGGTTTCGAGTCGGTCGCACGACAACAGCAGCAGCAGTGGCCAGCAGTAGCAGCAGCGGTTGCAGCGGTGGTGGAGGTGGTTCTGTTTTTCACCTGTGGCACCGTGTCGCGTCCGCTAAACGTCTTCATCTGCTTGATTTTCTTCTCGCTATCGTCTCCCTCCAGCACGTTCACGCGTGTCACGTCTAACGAGTAGCCACCCTCCAATAGCTCCAACGCCTGGCACAAAAAAAGATGGAAAAAACGATCACGGCACCAACATGACCACAGCAAACAGCAACCATTAGACAGAATAGACATGAGATTGCACCCGACATCAAGAAAGCCCGATCACACAGCACCGCCGAACATGATGACAACAAACATAACAGCAAACAGCGCACAAACCTGATCAGACGATAGACTACTGCAGTAGAATAGTGAGAAAAAACACAGGTTCGGCGACTGTCACGAGACAAGACCGGTCTCAGCACCAGCATGAAAGGCATAAACATTATTCAACATCAGACGTAAGACAGGCCGGATTCGACTGTAAACCTCGCGGGGAATAACTGAAACATCAGTTCAAATTGCATATATCTGCTGCTATCTGCTGCGGCTGCCTATCCGTGCTACTCCTCTCTGCTGCTGTTGCTGCTTCCTTCGCTCTGTTGATTGCTACCGTTACCCTGTTGGTACTTTCATCATACACCGTTGCAAAGTATCGTACATTCAACCAAGCACAAAACACGCACATCCCACAACCTATCACCAAAAGGCATTGCCGTATTCGCTCAAGAATACCAAAAACGACACAGGAAACGAAGCAGCAATAAGCTGGAAGACAACCTGAAACATCATTCCTGGCAGGGCACCGCATGGTTTTTCATCTTTGGCTACGTACCGCATACCAAACTCGCATTCGACTCCGCCGGTCAGCACTCGCTGCACGACACCAAGCTGCTACGTATCAGATATCGTGATGCTCACTCAGGTCCACAGCACCACGAAAACCAAGCAGCATCGCACCCATCGGAGTTATCGCAGCGGAGGGGGGAGTTGAATAAGCTAGGAAGGCACTATTCCAATATATTCTTGGTGATGGCATCGGGGTGCGTTACAAATCCAAGAAATAAAATGATACAAAAAACGATCGCACCTGGGTGCCATCACACACATTATTACGGTGCAGGGTAGAAATAACGGTTGAATATGAAGACATTACACACACAGAAGCACCGTTTGCGGATGTCATAAAGGAGAGAGCTAGCTCACAGCGCGGTTGCTGCTGTACCGTGACTGCGGCAAGTAGCACTGAGCCTGGAGGGCCATGTGTGATGCAGCAGCACAGCAGCAGAATCAGAGCAGAAAAAATAACGGGTTCCTATGGGTCCTGCGCGGCTCGGCGAAATGAGGCAGGGGGCAGTATGGGCCTTGCTCTGTGGGTCTTGCTCAGTGCGACCATCTCCCAGATGCTGCTGTCCAAGGAGCACAACTCAAGAAATAGTAACTATGCGCCAATCTCCCAGCCCAGGTAGACGGGCGGAGGGGAACAGTTTTGTCACAGGCGAGGAGATTTGCTACATGTCCAGTGCGAGGAGTCAAACAGAAGTCACAGGACTAAGTGCTACAGATGCGAAAGATGCCCGAGAGAGGTGCTGCTGCTTTTGCCGCTGTTGCTGTTGCTGGTTGCGTGTAGCAGCGTCGCAGCAGACAGAAGGTTGAAAAACAATTGGACTGATGTTGTACAGCGGGCGAAATATCGGAGTGAGCAGAAAAATCTGAGAGCGGAAGGGGCTTTTGAACAACAACAAATTGTGGGATTTTATAATATATACACATGCACGGTTCATCGAAGCGGAACGCAACCACTTGAAAAAAAGAGCCAGTTCAGCGACGTTTCATGCTCAGAGCACCGTCACGGAGCTCGGCCCGGATTCCGACATGCGCCGTAAATGTACCGGAGGTCCGCTTGCTTGCCCCGGAGCCGAAAGTGCAAGAAAACAAACTAGGCCGCCGGAGAAAACAGCAAGCCAAAAAAAAAAATGTGCATACTTAAATTTACACAAAACGCACAGCAGTATCTCCACGGACAAAAAAACGAATTGAAATCGCAAGAACGCATTGAAATCGCACGCACGTTCTAGGCACGCGCCCTTCTTGACAATCACAGCAAGCACTGTCGTAGGCGACACCTCGGAAGCGTGAGGCACGCGCCTCTTCGTCTTAGATCAGCTATTCACGGCAGACAACGTATCGTCACCGTCGTCGTGTCATGAGTACTACACAGATCAGATTCATTTTTTCGCCAGCCAAGATATCGAAAAATAAAGTACGTTGTATAGTCTCAATATTTTTGAAGAACGGTGTTCGAGGGATCGTAGAACCTTGCCGCTAGCATACGGCTTGCCCCACCCACCCCGTGCCTAACCTTTGCGTTTATAGAAAGGACCCTTTACCGCGACCGCCTGAGAACGTTCTCTGACTGACGCTGCAATGAGATATTTTCCCCCACAATAATCACACCAACCACTTTTTCCAATCTGGGAGCACTGCTCGTGTACGTAGACCACCAGGGAGGTAGTCTACTTACAGACTACCAGGTATTTATACCCACCGGTACCAAGGTACGTCAGGATTGTGCCCTTGAGGGCCTCATAAGGAGTCATCGTGGTACGCCCGACCCTCGTATCATCGCCCACCACCATAGCATGGCGTCGAGTTCCATTGTTAGGAAGGGAAACACACCGGAAATACCACAGAGACAAAGCTTGCACACAGCACCCACCCTGCACATCGCACACGATACACACACAACAGCAGGGCTGCTGTTTACAGGCAGGTGTTACACCCGAAAATATAAGCGACGATTGGTATGAATAGCACCACTAAAGCGGTCCTTACATTTACAAGCAGGGTCGTGTGATAATGAATGTAGAGGAGAAGCGAGCCGGCCGCTACAGCACATACAGTACGTGCAGGGCTGGAAGCAAGGGCAACGCACAGAACAACCACCCGGTTGGCACAGTCGCTACACTACATCAGCCGCTACCTTGCATTGTGCTGCTGCAGGCAAACCAAGGCGCATGAGCATGAGTCGAAACAGCGAGAAGGCACGGTCCGCATTTTGCCCCAGCCTGTGCCCCCGACCAGTCTAAAACGCAGATAAAACAGCAGCACTCCTACGATGTACCAGAGGGTACATGGTACAAGGTTCCCCTTCGGGAGGTGGACACGTGCCTCCCGGGGGCGACGCAAGTCGAATGACTACAACTAACTGATGATGATGAAGTATTTATGCAGAAGGTGTATATCGGAGGGATGCGTAGTGGAAAGAATGTGGATAATATAATAAGATATCACAGACTTTTGGAGGAGGAGGGTTGGGATATTGCTGAGGCTCGGTGTGATAAGTTATTCGAAAGTCCACTCCGTATAACTGCGTGGCAGCAACTAATTCTACGTTCGTAGCATATGCGTAAGGCTGTGACATGAAGTGGAGATACTCTTCAACACTCGAATATGTAGTAGGTTGAGATCCAGCGACTTCCACAAGTTCTTGATTTGCTCCAGCTAAGGTGCTGTCGTGGAAAGTGTTGAAACGTGATCCTGGGATAACGGTGTACAAATTGGTTGTGATGTGGGCAATAATATGTGCACGGACGATGTGATGTAAAGCTGGGTTGTTGTGCACACGACGCGAGATACATCTTAATAAACATGCACCATCACCAATCTCGGGAATAATGGACCATTGACCAGAATTGTTATTGTTGCTGCTGTTGTTGTCTTACTCATTTTCGCTGTCTGATGGTTTTGTACTGCTGTCGCTGCTGTTAGAGGAATCATTGGTGTCAATTTGTTGTGTGTTTTCTGTGTCCAGTATTTTTCCCCGCGCGCTTATACCGATGTTTGTTGCCGATATGGTCTGTTGTGTGCACATCGCTACTTTTGCTTGAGTTGTGTTGCTACTTTATATCTCTTTATACAGGTTTCGCTACTGCTGTATGGTAACCACCGTGTCAATTGTGAGGGAGAACTCACAGTAAACTTAGAGTCTATGGACTACGTGCTGCTTGCTGGTGGTGCTGCTGACGGAACTTTGCAAGACAAACGGAACTTTTTCGGACACGTTGGCGTTGTTTGTTCCGTTCAGAAAAATATATTGTCTACACCGACAAATGATTCTTTATTATCTACATGACCTTGATTTGCTCCAGCTAAGATGCTGTCGTGGAAAGTGTTGAAACCTGATCCTGGGATAACGGTGTACAAATTGGTTGTGATGTGGGCAATAATATGTGCACGGACGATGTGATGTAAAGCTGGGTTGTTGTGCACACGACGCGAGATACATCTTAATAAACATGCACCATCACCAATCTCGGGAATAATGGACCATTGACCAGAATTGTTATTGTTGCTGCTGTTGTTGTCTTGATCATTTTCGCTGTCTGATGGTTTTGTACTGCTGTCGCTGCTGTTAGAGGAATCATTGGTGTCAATTTGTTGTTTGTTTTCTGTGTCCAGTATTTTTCCCCGCGTGCTTATACCGATGTTTGTTGCCGATATGGTCTGTTGTGTGCACACCGTTACTTTTGCTTGGGTTGTGTTGCTACTTTATATCTCTTTATACAGGTTTCGCTACTGCTGTATGGTAACCACCGTGTCAATTGTGAGGGAGAACTCACAGTAATGACATAGTTCACGTCGTTGCAGCGGGTACATATACACCGCGCCCGCGTCTAGCAGTGCGGGAAAATTCTCTCGCAAATACATTTTGATGCCACCCCGATGTACGTGCGAGGACTAAAGTTCCACCGTGTGTGTAGTAGACGTATTTAAGCCTGACGATATGCCTATATTTTAGGCTCTAAACCAAATTAAGCCCTATCGTGTTTTAAATGTCTACAAATAGGTCTATTTTATCGACCTAACGACCACGGCAGACCACGGTGAGATGTGGATTTTCCCAAAATATGCACTTGGGCACATTTTGGCCCAAGTGCATATTTGAAGCAATTTTCCGAGTATTTTCCAGCAAACAACAGCATTTCAGACGACAAAAGCTCGAGAAAACATCAGACGGATGCCTACATTTCGAGGGTGGAAATTGAACCGGGTTGAGGGCCAGTCCTGCTGTGCTGCTGTACTGACTGCCACACTGAGGCACACCGAAGGCGGCAGACGCCTGCGAGGTATCCTACATATGAAGCGAGTATGGAGTACGAAGCACTCAATGTTTTTGCCAGGCACCAGTTATTTGTTTTGGCCGTTTGTTCAAGCTCGCACAGCATGGGCAGGGGAGGGTCTTTCTCGAAGTTTCCACCCACTCATGTGCTGACTAATGACATAAATCCTCGTCTTGCCATCTGCGTCTGGAGTAGTGCAGAAATATCATAGTCTATTTTCAAGTAGTTTGATTTTTCCTCGGCTTTTCTTTTTATGCGTACTGAAACCACTATTTCGAGTTTTAGACATATGGTGTTTTTTTTATGCGTTTAAGCTCGAAATATCGAATGGCCTAGCTCTTCCAGTTGGAAGTACTTAAGACCTAACCTCGAGGCTTAAATACGTCTAGTGTGTGGTTGCCCGGGGACAGAAGTGTCTCATACCCCGCAAAATAGAGCCAGTCTCGGCGGCTTTCCGCGGCCATAGCTCGCGCCACGGACGTCCCATGAGCCCGGCACACGGCTGATAATATACCGACGGGTAGTCTGATCGCATTGCAGAAGAAAGCACACCAAAAAACTCTGCGCCGGCGGAGAAAAAGGGACGGACTAGGCAAAAAAATCAAAATGGTACATATGCATATGATTACATACCCGCGGGTATCATACGTGCTCGTACCCAGATCGAGAACGCGATACTGCTGTGTGTCCATCTACTTGGTGTAAGGATGTAAACATCCACACCGACACGCGGCCCAAGGTTCACGACCAAGATATTGACATACAGCATCAGCACCAACACCAACACCAACACCACATCCACTGCCAGACCTATGCTACTCACTCGTACTCACCTTCTTGCAGTGAGGGCATGTGTCCTTGTGGTAGACTGTCACCCGTCCCTTTTGCTCCACAGCCATCGACAAAGGAGCCCCAACCCCACGCAAGCCGCCTTGTCCCCTCGCGGATGCTCGCACCAGACCGCTGTTAACGCCCAGCGATGACCGAAGCTTCCCCCTGGCAACAGCAGAGACAGCTGATGAGGCCGGGGTGGCCACGAAGAATGCTCCCGTCGTGTCGAGAATGAGCACCGTCGAGAGAGCTGCGAGCAGGATGCGTCTCATTGTCGAGATCATGAGCGCCTGTTTTGTCGATATATTGTTGTGGAAGTGGAAGTAGCTAGCTTTCTCGGTGAGGTGAGCGCACTGGTCTGCGTTTGCGCCGTGCAAGGTGGTAGGGTAGAGAGAGGTGTGACCGGTTGTGTGTGTTGTGGGGTGTGCGTGCCAATGCTGCTATCTTTCCGCGGTTTAGATGTATTCGCCGCGGGAGGATGAAGCGGGAAGATGACGCGTTCTTGAACAATGGGGTTTTCATTCACATTTGAAGGCCTTCACATAACAGGGCGATAGTCGCGACTTGGGGGATGTTTAAAATTACTCCCCGGATTTCCACCCATTGCGTTATGCAATTGGAAAACTTTTAACCTGCCGCACTCGCCCCGAACAACGTGGTCGTATCCGTCCTCTTCGGCACCGCAGCGAGCTCCTACAGACCAGCGCGTGACGACAGCAAACCCCAGCAACACATCTCGTGGCGAATAGCATGCCATCAACCCGTCAAACCCTGCCGTTGAAGCTATAACAGCCCTCAAGACCGACATAGGGCGGGTTCCGCGCTAAAGCTCAATGTCCTTTCCCATCTCCAAAAAAAAAAAAAAAAAAAAATCGACTTCGGGAATCGTTCTGAAACGCCCAAAAGCGGGTTCTAAAAAGTAGCCCCAAAAAAAAAAAGTTCCCCTTCGACGAGATTTTTTTTTTCGCCGCATTCCCGAACTTTTTTCGCTTGGGGCGATGCTCCAGTCGCTTCCGCTTGGCCGATTTAGGGGGGGTAGAGCCACTCAGAAAGTTGGTCAGACCTACTCCCACCTTGGGAAGGGCCCTGGTATGGATCGGTCTCAGGCTGGGCCGCGAGGCCCAGCTGTTACCGTATCTGGCGAGTGCCTTCGTATCATGTATGCTGGTTCGGACCAACATACTGTGCGGCATAAGTGGGAGATCCTAACCCTAACCCTAAGTAGGGTACGCGTCTATCGAGTTGTGGGATATTTTGTGGGTAAACATGTGCCTTCCGGCACGAACACATGTTTTGTTTCTCTGTTTTTTTCTCACGGCGGCGGCGGTCAGATGATCACGCTGAAAATCGCCAGAATCCATACACCAAATGAGAATCATCAAATTCTGACACCGGATTCGTGTTCCCCGCCCCAAAATTAGCTTAGATGGAAAATTTCAGCTTCATAAGAGCCAATTTCAAACCCGGGGATTTTTTGCGGCCATCCCCGGGTTATGCGTTACGGATTCTTAGCTACCGGAATATACTAATATTGGTTGAAACCCGGGCAAGACGAACGAGTTATGACCTCAAATTTTGCACAGCGCCCTAACTTCATCATAGGATCATGCCATTAAAATTTCAGACCTTAGGGGGTACGTGGTGAGAAATCACGGAACCCCCCATAGGGCACTGGCTGCACCATGCACACGGCTAGTCGCACGGCACAACACAAACAGCCCTACCTACCGTAGACAATGATGATTGTGCTGCTTGCAGTACAAAATACAGCGGCGGTATGCACCTACGCTGCTCCACCGCCGCCGTACAGCAGCCGATGTCAAGCGGTACAGCAGCAGTACTTAAGCAGTAGTACTTATGCAATATACTTTTGTACAGCAGTACAGCAGTGGTACCACAGCACGGCGGCGGTCATACAGCAGGCAAGAAAGAGCAGGCGGGGACAGAAGATTCGCCGAAGATACACAGCTAAAGCAGCAGCAGTCATTGCAGTAGTCCACCAGGTAGTCTAGTACACGGTAGATATTTTATGTACACGTCGTCCAAGCATCAGCCGTAGACCACACTATATAACTATTAAGTAGGTACTGCTACTGCTGCTACTACTACGACTATAGACTACCACTACTATATAGTCTACCAGGTAGTATATTATAAAAAATGAAAATACACTCCATATTGGACCAGCTGTGAGATCAAGATTTCGTCGAAACTCATCTTTTTGCAAGCTGTGTGTAATACTCCGATCGCGCGCATTACGAGTTGTGTGTCCTCATTAAGGATATAGGTCGGCGACTCCCCTTACAACTACAGTGTAGCTATCAGGGTCAACAGGGTGATTGTAGTCAGTCTGTGCGCACCAGGTAGTATATTATTATAAAAAATAAAATACACTCCAGCTGTGAGATCGAAGATTTCGTCGAAACTCATCTTTGCAAGCTGTGTGTGATACTCCGATCGCGCGCATTACGAGTTGTGTGTCCTTATTAAGGATATAGGTCGGCGACTCCCGGTAGTATATATGCTACCAGGTACTACTAATAATAATAGATCTACTCTACAACCATTCTGCCGGCCCCCTAAAAAGGGGTAAGACACACCAGTCCACCAACATAATAAGAAACCTAGCCCGTCTAGGCCAACAACAAATATACTGAGCCGGTCGCCCCGGTGGCGTGTCAGGTTATCCTCGAGCCTGTGGGTATATAGTCTAGTTCCGTTTTGTGAGTTCGAATCGCCCCGAGTGCATACTCGTATAATAGTCTAAATTCGTGAGGATTTTTTCTTGCGCACAAATTGACTTGCGGAAAGCGCGAGAGCGTGAGGTAGCAACAACACTCGATAAAAAATCGATGAGCAGTGCAGGGGGATAGCTGAACCCTATGCGCGATGAAAATTGAAGACAAGAACCGGGGGGAAGGGACGACACCTGTGACCACGGCTTGTCCAGAGGCTGGAAAGTAGATGTGTGTGAAGAAAAAAAAGAAAATGGTTCCTTTTATGAGAGGGGGAGTACTGCACAGGACACCTACTCTACCTACTACAACAACAGGTGTAGACTATAACGATAAGAAACAGGAGCCTGGTACAATAATGACGGGAAAATAGGCAAGACGCGAGCCGCCGTACGGGAATGTGAAGAACGCACCCTCTCCCAAATAATTGAGGGCTTTTCACGTTATGTCGGGTCAGGGTAACCCGTCCCGACCCGCGAGATTGGAAAACATCCTGACCCGACCCGACCCGCCCCGTGAGATTGCAAACACCTCCTGGCCCGACTCCATCCACCCGTCGTCCCGCGAGATTTTGAGAACCTCCTGACATGATCGGCGGGTCGCGACATGACCCGTGAAAAGCCCTGCAAATAATAAACCCAGCCTGGAACGCACGTTACGATAGAGATCTCCCGAATAATAACCCCAGCCTGGAATGAAATAATATTTTGTTTCTTGCTTGTACTGCTGTTATGGAGAGGTGTTGAGGACTTTAGTGGGGTATTAGTCCGTTTGACCACTTGCAAGAGGTTAACCAATAGCTTACCCAAACTAAGCCTTATAACACTCTCCCCCCCTGAAACGGCGGGATAGTAGGTCGGCCGGATATACGGGCGGACCTGTCAATTATCTAAGCCGTTTTATTTCTTGGGGATACCAGAGAGAGTATTTTTCAAGTTCGACATGGATGGGGAAAATCTGACAAGTTTATTATTGTGGATGGTGGGGATCGAACCCACGACCCAAAAACCCATGGTCTGTCGACAACGCCATTTGTTAAGGGATTAGTGGGGTATTAGTCCGTTTGACCACTTGCACAAGGTTAACCATTAGCTTACCCAAACTAAGCCTTATAGCAGAGGGCTCTCCGTAGGTGGATCCTAGTTTATAGATTCGACGTGAAACCATGATGTATGTCATGGACGGGGTGAAAATAGGTGATAACAGGTAGGTGTCACAGTGACATCATTGCAAGGTCATTATAGTACTAGATGGGCGAGAGTATAGTCTAAGTGACGGTGACGGCCCAGGCACAGGACTCCCCATCTCGCCACTGCCTGTTGTACTATTATAAAAAATGATTATAAAAAATGAAAATACCCTCCAGCTGTGAGATCGAAGATTTTGTCGAAACTCATCTTTGCAAGCTGTGTGTGATACTCCGATCGCGCGTATTATTACGAGTTGTGTGTCCTCATTAAGGATACAGGTCGGCGACTCCCCTTACAACTACAGTGTAGCTATCAGGGTCAACAGGGTGATTTTAGTCAGTCTGTGCGCGGAAACTATAAACCCGTTTCTGAGGGGGACAAAATCTGACAGCTGTGGAGGGAAATGTATCCTTTTATCAAGTAAATCCTGTAAGTCGAATAACCGGTGAGGGGGGGGGCGGAGTTTTGAAGGACGTGGGGGCCTGGTTTTGATTTGAAGCGAGCGGGGTTGGAGGGGGGAGGGGGGGGGGGGAGGGGGGGGGGGGGGGGGGCGGACGGGCGGGCAATTTGTGCGTGTAAGCTATAAATCCTTTCAAGGGGATAAATCTGACGGTTTTGGGGAAATAAATAAATAAATAAATAAAAAAAAAAAAACACACCAGTTTATCATGGGGGGGGGGGGGTTGGGGCAGGGGTGGGACGTGTGGGGCAGCTCAATCTGTGCGTGGGAACTATACATTATTTTGAGGGGATAAATGTGACGGTTTTGGAGATAATGCATCAGTTTATCATGTATATCCTGGGGTAAGTCGTACAATCAGTGAGTCGAGAGAGGGCGGAGTGTTCGAGGGGGTGGGGTTGGGATGGGTTGGGAGGGGTTTGGGAAGGTGGGGGGTGGGGGCGGGGGAGGGGGGGGGGGGGGGGAAAGCAGCGGCATGGATGGCTCTCGAAAGATAATGAGGTGATATCCAGTGCGTCAAGTGTTTATTTATCTGGCGGATTTCGATATTAGTTGGGGCGTTTGAGCAAGGGAGAGCGAGAAGGGGGGGGGGGGGGTTAAGATATTCAGGTCACAAATAATATTCAAATACACTTCGGCTGTGAGATCAAAGATATGTAGGGGCTTGTTTTACGCGTGGTGCTAGGTCTAGGCGATCGTGCGGGTGGTTGGAAAAGAGGGGGCGTTGGAGTTTTTTTTTTTACTCTGGCCGATTTCGATTGTGAGTGGGGCGTTTGGACAAACTAGGCGGAAGGGGGGGAGGTCGGGGGGTGGTGGTGGGGGGGGCGGGGGAAGGGGGACGGGGGGGGGGGGGGGGGAAGGGGGGGGGGATTATGAACAAGAGGGGTCAGGGGAGGGAGAGGGGAGGGGGGGGGGGGCGGGGGGCGGGACATTTCAATATGTGCGCGGAAACTATAAATCCTCGAAGGGGACAAACCTGACGATTGAAGCAATAAGACATCCCTTTATATCATCTGCCTGGTAATGTTTACTATTCTAGAAGGTTTGATGTTAGATGCGGAATGCAACCTAGTGTTTAAATGTAGTAAATAACGTGCTAAATCTTCATAATTTTATAATAGATTCCTTATAATATAGACTAGGGTATTAGTGATGGATAAGGTCACTCTTGCGTCTGATCAGCGAGCCCACGAAGAGATGAAAAAATACAAAAATACACTGGGAGCCCCACGAGCAGAGCAATTTCCATCACCGACAACCCCGCGTCCCCTCTCGGGGACTACTGCGACACATGGCGTCGTCGGCGGGACTGACTCGAACTTGCGCGCGTGAAATCACATAATAGGTTGTTCCCAGAGTCCATTAATTATCCATAGACTAGCCTACACAGTTATTAATAGTTGGCTATTATGTTATATACGTACAAGGGCTCCGCATGGGTGCATGCACCCATTCTTCGGGTAGGGCAGGGCAGCACTTCGAATTGTTCGATTCAATACTTAGTAGAGTGAAAAAAGTCACCACACACAATCATAGTCTCCGCGTACAGTGTGTAAGGTAATGCCGAGAGTTTGATGACATAAACTAACAATCATAGCTACCTTTTTCTAAGTGAATCCGATTCCGAGCTTCATTCATCAGATTTCGATCGGATATAAACCCGAGCACACGCCGACTGACCTGAAAAAAGTCACCACACACAATCATAGTCTCCGCGTACAGTGTGTAAGGTAATGCCAAGAGTTTGATGACATAAACTAACAATCATAGCTACCTTTTTCTAAGTGAATCCGATTCCGAGCTTCATTCATCAGATTTCGATCGGATATAAACCCGAGCACACGCCGACTGACCCTTCAGTCGGGCGACGAAACGTGTCGAGTGTGTTTCTTATGATAGTTTCACTCAATCAAGCATCCGGGGCCAGTAAGGTGACTGACCATGTCCGCTGCGTGTGATTAGAGAAGTTGTACATGGACCAATTGCATAATGCAACAGCAGTCAGTCCAGATCGAGTCGATCGGTGCAACTTGCTTGGGTATCGTATTATTCCAGCAGCAGTAGTAATACACTTCACTTCTTTTCCTTTTCCCATCCCACTTAGTGTGATATTCTCGCACTACTCTCGCCCTCCTAGTAGTATAACTTTGATCCGGGGTCATATCGCGGGCTCCCCTCCCCCATCCCCGCTACGGTACCTGCCCTAATTTTTATCGCGAGAAGAATTCAGCATGTACTTCCCTCGTCGATTCGCGTCGATTTGTACCTACCCACGCTGCTAGCCGATTTCACCAGTTGTTAGTTGATACCTTTTTTTCCCATTTATTTCAAATAAATTAAGCCAACAAAGCTCACAACGGTGTGTACTTAACTCAAGGACCAACGCTAGTATTAATAGCAGTAGTATTCGAGTGTAACCCCCCCAGACCACCGGGGCGACCGGATCCATATCACTCACTGCCCCGGTGGCGTATCAGGTTATATCCTCGAGCCTGATATAGATCAGCTTCGTGAGTTCGAATCCCCCCGAGTGCGTACTCGTATAGTTCGTCATCTTGTGCACTAATTGACTACTTGCGGAAAGCGCGAGAGCGTGAGTTAGCAACACTCGATGAAAAATCGACGATCACTGGGTGTTGAACCCTATGCGCCGAAACAAATGAAGGCAATAACCGGGGGGGGGAAGGGAAGGACGACACCTGTGACCACGGCTTGCATGTCCAGAAGCTGGAAAGTAGAAGTGTGCCAAGAAGAAAAAAAAATCACAAGAAGAGATGATCAATCAGCAATCAGCATCAATAAGGAGCACGTCAAGTACGAAGCAACACCAACTTATTTGTCAGTCACGTACTAACACACGACCGCTTGCACTTGACTGGCAAACGACCACAGCAACGGAGTCAGGGACCATAGCAACAACAAAGCACGCCATGCTACTGTCTACTTACCACCACCTTCGAGTGGCGCAGCTTAACAACAGGAGGAACTTGTATAATACAACCCTCGAGGCCCTGGGGACGCAGCCACTCGCAGTGCTGCTTGCTGTGTGGCTTTTCCTGGCGCCGCAGTAATCGTAATCACTACTACCTCCTCCTCGTTTAGTCATGCGTGCGCTTCAGCAGTTAGTTGATCCTTTTTTTCCCATTTATCTCTGCGTATATAAATAAAGCCAACACCAGCCCTTGAAATAAATATATATCTAATCATTCCTTGGTGTCATGTATTTTGGTCAGGAGTTTTTTGTCTCGGCCTAAGTATGCGGTTCGCGGAACTGGAATTCTCGGTCGAATATAGCTTGGTTCGAGCGCCGCCTTCGGGGGGCGGCTCCAACGCCCCTCGCCCTGCCGTGTCCGTTCCGCACATCGACGTGAACGCGGACGGGTGCCGAGCGAGACGAGCGAGTGCCGAGGAGGAATTTTGGAAAATTTGTTGAATCTTAATGGCTGCAACGCCTGGATGATTTACAAAATTGGCATCATTTCCAAACGGTACGTGATAATGTTTGGAATTTTGCGGTGGCATACTCTCGAGCGTTAGTTTCTTTGCTGTACTTTTTTACTAGTTCGTTTGGTTTCTTGCCCGGCCTTTTCATTGCTCTTGTTTCTGCTCGTTTTGCCAGCTGGAAATTCATTTTTCTAGTGTGGGTTCACCTAAACGTGACACAAGTCACCGACGATATCCAACAACTTCGCGACACAAATTACCGACGGCAAAACGTTTCGTGACAAAATAACTCCCAAACCATGGAATCATGACATTTTCATGTAACAGAATCTCGAGACAAAACCAAGCAGGTAGAGCCGTCTCTTCGGCCTTTGGCCCTGGCTTTAGCATGGCCGCTGACACTCCAGGCAGCCTCTGCTGTAGGCATGAACGAATGCGGTTGATTCGCAGCGAACTATCCCGCTGTGCTCGCTTCTATGTGGCCATTGTCCATGCCATTTCATGTCACCTCCCTTCTGTTTTGAGCTCGTCGTCGTGCCGTCGAGGTACGAGGAAACCCGTACGTACTGGGTGAGAACAGCAGTATGTACGACGAGCATGAACGCCAACTGACGGCATTGGCAAACACACAACATCAGGTGCAGCAGCAGTAGCCAAAGAGCGAAACTTCTAGCACATACTGCAGCAACTAGTAGCAACCAGAACCACAGCAGATAGCTCAAAGTGCAGTACGAGTGCAGTTGGCAAGTTCAGTCGTACACGCATCACTCTGTCCAATAGTCTATATATAACAGCATCTCGAGACAAAACCAAGCAGGTAGAGCCGTCTCTTCGGCCTTTGGCCCTGGCTTTAGCATGGCCGCTGACACTCCAGGCAGCCTCTGCTGTAGGCATGAACGAATGCGGTTGATTCGCAGCGAACTATCCCGCTGTGCTCGCTTCTATGTGGCCATTGTCCATGCCATTTCATGTCACCTCCCTTCTGTTTTGAACTCGTCGTCGTGCCGTCGAGGTACGAGGAAACCCGTACGTACTGGGTGAGAACAGCAGTATGTACGACGAGCATGAACGCCAACTGACAACACTGGCAAACACACAACATCAGGTGCAGCAGCAGTAGCCGAAGGGTGAAACTTCTAGCACATACTGCAGCAACTAGTAGCAACCAGAACCACAGCAGATAGCTCAAAGTGCAGTACGAGTGCAGTTGGCAAGTTTAGTCGTACACGCATCACTCTGTCCAATATGTAACAACCGTTTTATGTTCATATTGATGGAGAAAAAAATATTACATTTCCTGTAAGAATGATACGTCGTACGAGCGGACGTTCTGATTCTGGTGTGCTGCTGCCGTGAGACCATCGAGCACACCGCATGTTTGACCCAAACAAGAGCCAACAAAAGGCAGCGCACAGGGGTCCCCAACACAGAGACACGTGACAACCACGGCCAGCTGTCGATCGCGTAATTCGCCGGTAGTCCGTGCTTCGGTGGGTGTATCGGAAGTCGTTCGTAGTACTGCTGTAGATCGTCGAAAAACCAGGTGGCATCCCGTTCTGGTGGCAGACTCGCCAGTAGACCCCCCAAATTTTATTTACCTTTTCTTTTTCTTGGCCCCATGCACCCATTTCCTTTCCTTTCTCTTCTTTGTTTGTTTGTTTTTGCCAATTGACTTGCGTCTGTTGTGCGTATGCGTAGTGATAGATACCACGTGTAATATATACGTGGTAGTCTTTCTTGGGTGGCAAGCGGTATAGTCGGTTTTTCCAGGTGCGAGCAATGAGACGTATGCACCGGTATGGACCTGGCACATCGTAGACTGACTCCCGATTTCACTTGTATATGTTTCTGGTGGAGGCATGAATTGCGTCAGCTGTGATTTATGCGTGTGCCACCTTTGGTTTGTGTTTTTCCCCTAGGTTATTCCTCAGCTCCAGAGTGACTGGAGCCTGTCCTGTGACCACGGACTTGATTATGCGAGTTAATGTGAGAACGACAACAACAACAACTGAAATATTGCCTGTTGTTTCTTGACCGTTCAGCTGCTTCATGCAAATTTGGTTTTTCTGCCAACACGATTTTGAACCTTTTCGCGATTTTTTCTTCCTTTTTGTCTAGTAAGTTGAACTTCCTACCATTTGCCGCCAATATGCCGCCTGTGCATTAGTTGCGGAACGGTCCAGCTTTAGCTTTTCTTTGATTCGCACAATTTGTTTTGTACTTGACGAAGCTTCATCGGCTGAGATCTGGGCTTGGCTCATCAGCTCGACACCGCCCAGCACCCCATCGCAGCGCTATAGCTTACAGCAACGAAGCGCTGTGCAGTGCCCTTCGATGCCCTGCGGCTCAGCTCAGCAGCGCACCGCTAGCTCAGCAGAGCGAAGCGCTATGCTTTGCCGTGCTCTGCCGTCGCGGTCGTTCGTTATTCATGATATCTAAAACTCCGCGTACGCTGATACTTGGGTATTTGGCGCTTTATTCTATACATATCGCGTCAACCATCGTAGTATCATACAATATGGGGGAGAGAATGTAATCTCTATGCAAAGATCCTGTTTTGTTTTAATCAATTGTCAGCCGGCCGCCCCGGTGGTCTATCAATAATAGCGGTTTTACCCTCGAATACTACTAACGTTTGGTTGTCCTTGAGTTCGACACCCACCACGATGAGATTTGACTTTATTTGCAAAAATGCAAAAAAAAAACAGGGATCAACTGCTGAGAGCGCCTAGCAGCGTGGGTTGGTTCGACGCGAATCGACGAGGGAAGAAAATGCTGGATTCTCCTCGCGGTAAAAATGAAAGCACGTGCCGAAGTGGGGAGGGAGGAGGAGGGCCCGCTATGTGACCCCGGATCTGAGTTACTACTGGGAGGGAGCGCGAGAGTGGTGCGGGGATAATAAATGGGACGAAGAAAAAAAAATGTTGCAAAGGTACATTATTATTACTACCAGTAAATAATATGTCAGTCTCTAGGAAATACGCACGGCACTATCAGCAGTCGTCATGGTAGAGACACTCCGGATATTATGCATTGAGGGGACGCGTCCGATTTCGACAACTTGAAAGCCCCCACGAAGAAAAGACAGCAGACACACATATCCCGCCTTCCCGAGAAAAAACAGAGAAGAAGCGCTACGCCAACCTCCCGTACGAGCAAAGCCACCCCCGCACCAATCTTAGACAACGCCGCCTCAACGAGAGATCGCCCTCCTCTTCTACGTTTTTCTCCTCGCCCGCGACCACGCAGACAAATCAATGCGACAGCCTTCACGTAACAAACAAAGCAATCTTCTTCCAAAACCTCGCCGGCTGACATGTCCTCATGTCGACGTTTGATGCAAACCGACTTTGCATCCTGTCGACTTCGAACCTCCATTGCCACGGGGACAGCAGTGCAGTCTCTTCATTAATGCCAAGGACTCTTTTGTTTCACCTAGAGGCGACGCAGGTTCTCAATAATACTCTTTTCGGTATTTTTGTTTGATAGACGCCAACTTTTACTTGACGGCGCATTTAACCTAGTTTGTTTCGCCTATCCTTGCCTTCTTTGTTGTTTAATATTACGTTTTTTCTTTTGTCAAAGCACGACTTTCACAATCCCATCTTCGTATTAAACTCTTGGCATTACTTTAAAATTCAATGCATGCCAAATCGGACAGCTACACCTTAAGTGCTGCCCTGCCCTACCCGAAGCATGGGCGCCGGCGAATGCCGGCCCCCATGCGGAGCCCTTGTATTTTTATAAAATAAAGCCAACAAAGCTCACAACGGTGTTTACTTACCTCAAGGACCAACGCTAGTATATATAGCAGTAGTAATACTCGAGTGTAAACCCACTAGACCACCGGGGCGACCGGCTCTATATCACTCACTGCCCCGGTGGCGTATCAGGTTATACCCTCGGCCTGGTATAGGTCGGCTTCGTGAGTTCGAATCCCCCCGAGTGCGTACTCGTATAGTTTGTCGTCTTGTGCACTAATTGACTTGCGGAAAGCGCGAGAGCATGAGTTAGCAACACTCGATGAAAAATCGACGATCACTGGGTGCGGAACCCTATGCGCCAAAACAAATGAAGGCAATAACCTGGGGGCGGAAGGGAAGGACGACACCTGTGACCACGACTTGAATGTTCAAAAGCTGGAAAGTAGAAGTGTGCCAAAAAAAAAACACCATTAATAGAAGAGATGATCAATCAGCAATCAGCATCAATAAGGAGCACACGTCAAGTACGAAGCAACACCAACTTATTTGTCAGTCACGTACCAACACACGACCGCTTGCACTTGACTGGCAAACGACCACAGCAACGGAGTCAGGGACCATAGCAACAACAAAGCACGCCATGCTACTGTCTACTTACCACCACCTTCGAGTGGCGCAGCTTAACAACAGGAGGAACTTGTATAATAAAACCCTCGAGGCCCCGGGGACGCAGCCACTCGCAGTGCTGCTTGCTGTGTGGCTTTTCCTGGCGCCGCAGTAATCGTAATCACTACTACCTCCTCCTCGTTTAGTCTTGCGTGCGCTTCAGCAGTTAGTTGATCTTTCTTTTCCCATTTGTTTTTGCGTATAAATGAAGCCAACAAAGCTCATAACGGCGTTTATTTGCCTCAAGGACCAACGCTAGTATATATAGAAGTAGTAATATTCGAGTGTAACCACAGTAGACCACCGGGGCGACCGGCTCTATATCACTCACTGCTCCGGTGGCGTATCAGGTTATACCCTCGGCCTGGTATAGGTCGGCTTCGTGAGTTCGAATCCCCCCGAGTGCGTACTCGTATAGTTCGTCATCTTGTGCACTAATTGACTTGCGGAAAGCGCGAGAGCGTGAGTTAGCAACACTCGATGAAAAATCGACGATCACTGGGTGTTGAACCCTGTGCGCCAAAACAAATGAAGGCAATAACCTGGGGGCGGAAGGGAAGGACGACACCTGTGACCACGACTTGCATGTCTAAAAGCTGAAAAGTAGAAGTGTGCCAAAAAAAAAACACCATTAATAGAAGAGATGATCAATCAGCAATCAGCATCAATAAGGAGCACACGTCAAGTACGAAGCAACACCAACTTATTTGTCAGTCACGTACCAACACACGACCGCTTGCACTTGACTGGCAAACGACTACAGCAACGGAGTCAGGGGCCATAGCAACAACAAAGCACGCCATGCTACTGTCTACTTACCACCACCTTCGAGTGGCGCAGCTTAACAACAGGAGGAACTTGTATAATACAACCCTCGAGGCCCCGGGGACGCAGCCACTCGCAGTGCTGCTTGCTGTGTGGCTTTTCCTGGCGCCGCAGTAATCGTAATCACTACTACCTCCTCCTCGTTTAGTCATGCGTGCGCTTCAGCAGTTAGTTGATCTTTCTTTTCCCATTTGTTTTTGCGTATAAATGAAGCCAACAAAGCTCACAACGGTGTTTATGTACCTCAAGGGCCAACGCTAGTATATATAGAAGTAGTAATATTCGAGTGTAACCACAGTAGACCACCGGGGCGGCCGGCTCTATATCACTCACTGCTCCGGTGGCGTATCAGGTTATATCGTCGAGCCTGGTATAGATCGGCTTCGTGAGTTCGAATCCCCCCGAGTGCGTACTCGTATAGTTTGTCGTCTTGTGCACTAATTGACTTGCGGAAAGCGAGAGAGCGTGAGTTAGCAACACTCGATGAAAAATCGAAGACCAGTGGGTGTTGAACCCTGTGCGCCAAAACAAATGAAGGCAATAACCTGGGGGGGGAAGGGAAGGACCACACCTGTGACCACGGCTTGCATGTCCAAAAGCTGAAAAGTAGAAGTGTGCCGACAAAAAACATCACTAGAAGTGGTGATCAATCAGCAATCAGCATCAATACGGAGCATGTCAAGTACGAAGCAACACCAACTTATTTGTCAGTCACGTACAAACACACAACCGCTTGCACCTGACCGGCAGCCGACCACAGCAACGGAGTCAGGGACTACAGCAACAACAAAGCACGTCATGCTACTACTGTCTACTTACCACCACCTTCGAGTGGCGCAGCTTAACAACAGGAGGAACTTGTATAATACAACCCTCGAGGCCCTGGGGACGCAGCCACTCGCAATGCTGCTGTGTGGCTTTTTTCTGGCGCCGCAGTAATCGTAATCACTACTACCTCGTCCTCGTTTAGTCATGTGTGCACTTCAGCAGTTAGTTGATCGTTTTTTCCCATTCATTTCTGCAAATAAACAAAGTCAGCAAAGCTCACAACGGTGGTTATTTAACTCAAGGCCCAACGCTAGTATTAATTGCAGCAATATTCGAGTGTAGCCCCACTAGACCACCGGGGCGACCGGCTCTATATCACTCACTGCCCCGGTGGCGTATCATGTCATATCCTCGAGCCTGGTATAGGTATAGATCATCTTCGTGAGTTCGAATCCCCCCAAGTGCGCACTCGTATAATTTTTCGTTTGGTTGTGCACTAATTGACTTGCGGATAGCGCGAGAGCGTGAGCTAGCAACACCCGATGAAAAATCGACGATCAGTGTAACTGGTATTATAACACGCGCTCAAGCCCTGCAGACGTCAAGCAAAACAAACGCTCGAGAGAATACCACCGCTAAATTCAAAGCTTTAGCAAGTACCTACCGTTTGGAAATGATGCCAGTTTTGGAAATTATCCAGACGCTGAAGACGTCAAGATACAACCGAATTCGCAAGATTACCTCCTCAAAATACATATTTTTGCAATTTCTCCCTTGTCTCGCTCAGCGTCCATCCGCGTTCACGTCGAGGTGCCCAACGGATAAGGAAGGGCGAGGAGCGTTGGAACCGACCCCCGAAGACTTCTGCCCGTTGGAACCGCCCCCCGAGGACGTGTTTCATTCGTTCAAGCCCTGCAGACGTCAACTAAAACAAACACTCGAGAGTATGCCACCGCAAAATTTAAAACATTACAATAGCAACTAGCTACGGTTCATTCAGGCGCTGCAGACGTTAAGGTACAACCAAAATCTCCGGAATTCCTCCTCGACATGCGGTATTTTTGCAACTTCTCGCTTGTCTCGCTCGGCATCCGTCCGCGCTCGCGTCGATGTGCGGAACGGACACGGCAGGGTGAGGAGCGTTGGAGCTGCCCCCCGAAGCCGGCGCTCGAACGAAGCTATTTGACCGAGAATTCCAGTTCCGCGAATCGCATACTTAGGCCCAGACGGAGAAAAACTCCTGACCGAATCCCAGAAACAAACAATGATTATATAGACTATATATGTATATAGTGGAAAATATTACGTTAAAGTTATAATAGCGACCAAAAGCCTGGACTATGCCCGCTGACGAAAATAAGAAATTAGGTGCATAAGAAACACAGCCCAAGCTCGGCAACAAGAAAATAAACAGCTATTATATAAGAAACATCAGCGGTCAACGCTTAGTATACCCGAGGCAAGAAATGAGGTCGCTCCCGACCGTGGGACCTACTATGAAACGCTGATAATCAAAACAGCCACAACCTTCCAGCAGTGTGAGTGATACAATGATTGAGAAAACTGCTGTGTGGCGACTAAGTTTGAGAACTCTGTCTGTGTTGCAAATAATCGTTGATAGTTGGTTCTTTAGAGGCGTGCTACGGTAGAGGTGCACCCCCTTTTTTTCTAAGATTCCTCAACCTGGGACCTTAAGACCTCTCCCAAAAACCGCGTTAGAGAAACAAGAAACTGCTGACCGGATGGAAACTCTCATGGCCTAGGTATACAACGAAACTTACACAAAAAAAAGGCGTATTTCCGGCGATTTTCGGTGAAGGAGCCCCCTCATTCAGAAACCATTTTCGCCAAAAAAAGGTGTACCTCTATCGTAGCATGCATCTTCAATAGGTATAGGTACAGCACCCAGCCGTGGTGTCACATGTCTCCTGCCGACCAAAATCACAACTTAACGCTTTTACAACTGGAAACCCTTTTTGGAAACAAAATTACTTGAAGTTAGCATAGACCAAAGCTACGGTAGGGGTAGCACCTTTGGTGTGAAATTATGTCAAAATGCCGGGGCTCCTTAACCCCAAAATTAATCGTCGGAAACAGCCGATGTTTTTTTGCCTAGGTTCTCGTCGTGTACCTACGAGGGCGTGGGGGGTTTTCGTCCGGTAGCAGTTATATGTTTCTCCCAATTAGTTTCTGGGAGAGGTCTTAAGCTCCCAAACTGAGGAACTTCAGAAAAAAAGTGGTGTCACCTCTATCGTAGCACCCCAGTCTAGTACTTGTATTGGGAGGGATTTTGGGGCTCTAAAGGATTTAAGAAACGGTGCTTCCGTTGGCGCGTGAGGTCACAATAATAACTCGGCGAGGGTTCTCTTCTTCATTGTCCATTCATTGCTCATGTGAGATGTGATCCTCGCGGCACATACATTTAGTAACTATGAAACAAGCCATGCAGAAAAAGGACGAGTTTTAACCAAGCGAAATTATTTCGCTGGTGAGGGCACCCAAAACATCGCCACAGGCCTAGACGCCAAATTGGTGGTTCTTAGCAGCGGAAGCTTACTATTGACATTGTAACATTTGGTCTATTGATAGCCCTTCGGAGGGCGCCACCTTTCATCTCCGGCGTTACGCGAAAGCCACTAATCCTTGAATACGAGCTGACATCGCATCGGGTACGGTCGCAGGTGTTGTCGTTAACCCCACAAACAACTGCGGTTGCCTCGCTGTGCGTTAATGTTGTCGTATCATTCTCCACAGTAAATTTTTAGCTGGGTCATCCTCCGAACCACCCACTACATGTTCTAAGTACCTGGCACATTTCCTGAAATAGAAATAGACTTGACAAAAATTGCACGTGCAGCGCAAACATCCCACCCACGTTAGCAGAGGAAGAAAGCACATCGGAGAACGAAAAAATGTACTCGTCCTACAAAAAATAAAACGTAAACACCAGACGGGGGGGGGGGTGACACCGGTGTACGAGTACGTTCAGTACGTTGGGGCAATTGCTGAGAGCGTACCCTCCTCGCCTGCCATAAAACGTTAGACTCCCACAGTACACCCCCTGATGGTAGCGCGGCTCCCCAGCAGTCAATACTAATGTCCAACCATGTCCCTCCTCCAAACCTTCTGCACGCATGTACGAACTTGTATTTGTTGGCTCTATAGGCGGATGGCCTTCGGAAAGCTGGGATCCGCATGCAACCAGCGATGTCTCAGAAACGGCACAAAAGAATATGCGTATGTATACGCCCCGCGTGGCACATATGTTTATTCTATTACATTATTACTATCCACCCCCCAAGCCGTTCTTGACTCTAATCTATCTTGCGATTTTCCGGCGATTTTGTTTAGGGCCTATTAGGTGGGTCGCGATAAATATTTAACATTTTCGTTTCTTGTTTGGCCCACCCTCCAAACAGTCCTTAATTCTACTCTCTCCGCGATTTTTTGAAGGCCTAACAGACTGGTCGGGAATCCCGGCCGTATTGAGGCTTAGGTCGGAAGAGCCATCACCCGCCTCCACCAAGGCGATCACGTCGCGGTAAAACCTATCGACGAGCTCTTGGCCCCTCCTAAAAATAGACGAGTCTTTCGTTTCCACACGGTCTACCAAAATTTTACAACTCCTTGTGAGCGTTTCCGACATGTCCGCGAAGAGCTTCCCACGAAGTGAAGATTGTGCAACTTTGGGCGTAACGCCGTCATGGCAGTCCCCAAACTCCATACCCTGCAAATCGTCAGTGAACCCATCAAGACGCGGTCCCAATCCATCTCCGTCAAACGCGCGCAGTCCCGCGCTCGCGATACTCCATTCCTCTGAACTGCGTCGCCAACGGGGATGGAGGGACGCCCCACTGAACTCCGCGGTGCACTCCAAGTTCATGAGTACAGCCAACACGTGCCTACATGGCAAACCGGTTCTTAGCATCTGCAAACACGTGCAGAGTTGAAAGTTGTTAGGCCCCAGGACAACGATATGGCCAACATGTGGCTTCTTCCACGTGTACAACACCTTAACGACGGTGTTGACCTGTACATTCTCAACAAGCTTGGCAAAACAAAGCAAGGATGTCGTGCCAAACATGGAGACATCCACTTCTTCCCCTGCATCGCTATGAAGGGCTTCCTCTGGTACCTCGCAGCAAACGTCTTTGGGTCGGCCGTCATCTGGCTGGGTCGCCAAGTCCATCAAGTATTGTCCTGCGCCAACTCCTTCTGTCAAGGGTGCCGTCGAGTAGGCCAGAGAGGCGGAGACTTCGGCGCGCATCGCCTGCACAATGTCAGGCACGAAGCATCCCCAAACACTAATGCCTTGAAATAATCCAGGGGGTTCATATATCTCTAAAGAGTGGAAATGCGTGACCGGAGTATCAGGAAGCGTACCAAGATGAGTACCGACTCTTAAACTGATCGAACTCACAGCTGACGTATTTGAAATAATGTTTGAAAATAATGCCTACATGAAAGGACCATGAACCACAACAACAATGTCGCACAGGGAGTACAGGAACTGCAAGCCCCAACTCGAATCATGGTAGACAACAGGATGAAGCACAGCTGTTGAACTCACCTCTTCGGCGTATTTGCTAGCTTTGTGTACATTCAGCTCCTTGAAGAAAGGCTCCGCCACCTGCAGGATATTAGCATCCACGTGTTCCGTCCCGAGAGAGGTCCGTGTCGGGCCGACTCTAAACAGAGTCGAACATTGAATTGAAACCATTGGTCAGATTTTCGAGCTCGCATGCATCGGCATCCATGGGCCGGACGTAATACACTCATGCAGGAGAATGGACGCTGGTATATTGCTTCTCGTAAACCATGTGCAGTCAGCCATGGAGGGTAGTGTACGCGGTCCGATAGTGAGCAATCGTCAATTTACCGGACTGGTTGGTGTAGGATGAAATCAGCTATTACGGCGCACGAGTTTTAAATGATAAGCCGACGCTGCTTTGAAAATCCCCACCTATTTGTCAGGCACGTGGTATCTTGTACGACAACGCCATCAAAACGTCTGGCCATAGCCTGTGGGTCCTTGGTAGACCGCATCCCCGGCTGGAGCCGACGGCAAGAGTCTGTTTCCGAATCCGATTCACAGGTGTTGTCTCCAGGCAGTTTGGGGGTGAGGCTAGGGGCGTCCGGCCCCGTCGCCCAATTCCCACGCGTCATTCTGTCGGAAATATTTCTCACCTGCGGCACAGATAGCGACACAACTTAAGAGCGACCAGTTTGGTGCGAGGTTCGACCGCTTAGTTTCATCATGAAACCAGGCCGACGCCTATCTACGGCTACTTGTTTGAGTGCGGTCCTCGTCGCTGAGCATATATCTGCAAGTTTCTTCATGGATTCACATTACAATAAGAGCATTCCAATTCCTTGTTGGTTGTTTAGGTCGGTGTTTCAATCTAACTTGAGCAGTACTGCTCCCATACCCAAAGGGTGAGGAGACTAGAGCTCAAGTTCGACAACTTCACCCTTTTCATCATGCCACCTGTAGAGGGTATGGGGTAGGCATTATCTGCGCCACTCTGCCCCTCCACGGAGGCTTTAGAAACGATGCGGCAACGTTTGAACTTAGTGGACCTGAGTTGGGCTCCAGTACTTCAAGCCGCCCAGCAGTCTGCAACAAACGGCGGAAACAGCAACACACATGCCCAACTACCTTGCGTCGACCAGTCGGACCGAGTTTGAGTGGACCAATTTGATCTTCGATCAAGCGGAACATCTCGTGCACCCTCACGCGTGCACGTGTCCAGGTCCGGATGTCATCCTCCCATTTCTCTTGGAGTGTTTTAGGGTCAATTTCGTTCTCCCGCTGGACTTGGTCCGCAAGGCGCTGCGCTTGGCACTCCTTTGCGTGGGTGGTGCATACCTGCACGAAGGAACGTTGGGATCGCACGTGACAAGTTGGCTGACTGGAACCTCAATCGGAACCCGGGCGTTTCGTGCTGAAATCTTACACGGGGTCGTTCTGACCGGTTGCATGCAAGCGCATGGGGGGACGCGAATGCTCCGCATCCATAGCTAGCGGTCGGCCATCACTTGTACGCTCGCAGCGCAAATCAGGTCACCTTCGTAATTGTCGGCGGGTTGGTCTTGGTCCACGACACGCATACCTGGAACCGGCAGTCACACTGGGAAGAGAAACGTCCGTCACACGTGCACCAAGGGATAGCGATAGGCGGAAATAAGGAGAATGCGGTATGTGCAATGAACGCCAACATACAACATACGCGATGTTGATATTTGGGTGCGAAATACCTTAGCTGACCACCCTTTCCGCTGTGGGCCCTTGGGGTTGGTCGAGGCTGGCGTCTTGCCCGAGCCGGAGCACTTGATCTCCTTCCGACTGTATCGACGTGATGGTCCGTCAATCTGTGCCAGGATATACAGAGCGCAAGGAGTGTTTCGTACAGACGGTGGTATAGCGCGGGGGAACCCAACGATTTTAAACGACAGCAGGCAATATGCCATTTACTGCAAACTGCCACAATGAGATACGAAAATGTCTTAAGGTGCGACAGCAACCCCCCCCCCCGCCCCTCCCTACCCGCTAAGCCGTCCGACCTCGCTATGAAACATCCGTGGATACGCACCCGTCTGACAGATTTAGTCCAGGTTTTTCCTGTATGGCCCGCACGCGCTAAGGCGGCGCGGATAGCCTGCAAAACTATCTCCCACGTCTCCTCATCATCGTTGCCTTGCTGTAAAAAGACGAATCCTTCTTTGAGGACTACGCGGCTGTCTTCTTCCGACTCTGCGCGTGAACAGACATGCAAAGAAACCGGTTCCCATATGTGTGAACCTCACCGTTGGCGTACATTTGAAGTTGTCCACGTGCGGCACGAAATGGTCCAGGTGTATGTATACGAAGCATGGAGGTATGGTGAAACGGCTACAACATCCGTCGTGTGCGCAGGCTTCGAATGCTACATCCACACGGAAAACTGGTGGTGCCGATGAATGTGTGTTCTCTTCTGCTGTTCAACAAACCGTTGCATCTTCACTGACCTTCGACCGACGAAAGATCGTCATTACTTAGCCAACCCCCCGCTGACCCGCCCGGGTTGCTGCCGCAACTTCTCTCGCAGCTGCTGCCGTTGTCCTCTCTGCTGTCGCTCATGGGACCACTACTTTGGCCACCGGGCGCACGCATCTGCCATGTATGCAACGATAACAACCATCGTTTTTGATTGTGCAGCAGCTGGTCGGTGAAACAGAGCGGCACCGCCCAACGGTATTCCATTCATACGCCGGGCAGTTGGTTGCCGTCACATGGGCATGATAACTTGTAAACCAGCTCGTGAAAAGCAAACGCCATGGAACCTTCCCGCTTCAACCGAAATATGGCAATGCATTCGCGACGAAGGGCTAGCAAGACACATCCGGCCACACCCCCCGACGTTCTCCCCATATCGGAAAAAGTGCACGGGAACACAGAACAGGAGAGGCTGCAAGGGACAAGTCATTCACCATGACAATACGCATGAAGCCCGGCTCTTCGAGAAAGGTACTCATGCTTATTCCGTTGCCGGGGAAGGCGAACGTATTACCCCGCAATGGTGCACTACATTTATCTCGCGCTGCACCTTCTTCAACGCTCGCTGTGCGTTCTTCCATACGCGCACCACCCTGTCGTACTCTCGTCGCGCCGCAGCTGCCACAATCCTCGCCCTGTACGTTTGTTCATCGAGACGTGTATTGGCGCCGTTGTCCAACGCTTGGTTTTTGGCATCTGCCGCGGCCTGTGCGCCGGAAAAGGAAGCAGGTTCGCATCGCGGGTGGTCGTACATGTCGAAATTTTTCAGCTATGTGAGGTGATCATCCACCCATGTGCAGCGGACAAAGCGCTCTTTAAGAATCAACATTTGCACACTTCGAAGCATGCTCAAATCCTTTATATACCGGTCTACCAGGTATTCATTGCCTGGGCTGTTGAATAAGCCTATGCTCGTAGTTCTCCAATCCACACCATCATGTCACTCGCCATCTTTAGCTTCTTGTGCTTGCTCTTGGCCCTTTTCGCGGCGAGTTTGTCAATCTCAACCTTTTTTGCACAGTCCTCCACTTCGCGCTCCTTTCCGCGGCAGACGTAACACAGGGGGCGGGTACAGTGTATGAGCAAACCGCACACGATGCTAACAAAAGCGTAAAAAGCGAAACCATACAGCAGTGGTACCAGGTGTCACAAATCGCACGCTCGCTTACCATGGCGCAGATCTGGTCAGGTGTAGCCTCTAACCCGGCCGCCGCCCCCGGCCCGGTCTTGCCCTCTTCCTTGTTCGCCGCCGCTGCTGCCTCACCGTTGCCGTTGCCTTCTTCATCTGGGAGTGCACAACCAAGGCGACGGACAAGCCCCAGCGTATATCAAAACCTAGGTGAGGTCGAGACGCCGGCAGTGTGCAGTAACATTTACGGAAACTGCCGGGTCCGGTTGGGTAAACAAAAAACGGAACTAAGCCTCCTCCGATGCTCACAACAACGCGCACGCAAAGCTTTCGATACGGATGGGTATCACTTTCGTTTACGATATGGATGGGTTTCATTTTCGGCCCCAGCGTCGGAATTTGTTCGTTCACAATTGTTGTGAACGCCCGATGGCGTCTTTGCTAACCTTCGTCCGAAGATAAGTCGTCCCCGCTGTTCCAGCCCCTCGTTTCCCCGCTTGAGTGGCTGTCCTCGCTCTCGTCACCTTCGTCACCGTGCTGGTCCCCACTGCTATCAAAGCTGGTGGGGTTGTTCTTGCCGGCAGCTTTTTGACACTTCTACCGCGCGCACGGCGGTGACAAGCAGCCATTTGATTGCAGTTAGGGCGGTTGTTTAGGGCAATGCCAAAAGGCAGGCGGTGTCATATGTTGAGCATTTTGATGCAATGACCGCACAAGCGTGGACATAGTATACAACTTGTTCTAAGAAAACACTATGATGCCACCCGTTAGAGAACTAGGCATGCAACGCGTAGGCGGACGGTTACACAGATCGGACACACACATATACCTGGTATATATATAACGTGCAGAGGCGTTCTCCAGTGGGGTAGTAGGTGAATGCCGTCCCTACTAAAGATAACGCCCGTTGGTTGAAATCTCCTTGAGCGCGTGCTGGTGCTCGTAGGGACTTGTATTGCGTAAGAATTGACTAGCGGAAAGCGCGAGAACGTGAGATAGCCAAATTCGACGAAAATCGACCAGGACAAACAGCTGATAAACCGCGGGAGAGTACTGAACCCTATGCGTGGACAAATGAAGGCACATACCCGGGGGAGAAAGGAAGACACTTGTGACTACGGCTTGTCCAGAAGATCGCGTGAACCTCATACGAGTTGAGCTGGAAAGCGAAAGTGATGATTGAATAATAAAAGAAAAGGATGTTGATCATCTTGGATATATTGATGCTACATCTACGCCATCACTATATTCGTAGTGTCCGACAAATTTGCCCCCGTTCTACATGTGTACCCCTTGCTCTAGACCGCCCGGAAACGCTGCACAACGCCATGACACACGGGAAAACCATTGTTTCACGGAGATTTCCCCCGGGCAACGGTGCATCTATTATTTCGGTACTGACCTTATGAAGCTGACACAGCGCTCTCTTCAATGCGCGGTCTGCACTATCGTATTTCCGCCGCGCTTTAGCTGCCTTTCTTCTGCCTTTCGCAAGATCCCAACAGGCTGTCGAAGCGACCCACTCAATTCTCGAATCGTGTACGTCTTCGCGTCGTCGCTTATCAGCATCTGTGTACGCCTGTGCAGAGAAAATACCGCGTATATGAGCGGCGCTACCGCCGTAAATTCGTCTATCGTTAGGCTTGCTACGTGGGGAAGCAAACGATGATAAGCGCTGAGCTAAGCACTCTATCAACCAAAGCACAAGTTAGAACTACAATGGATCTAAAAATACAATAAGCTGAACTTTCAAACACACCAGCACGCGACTCACCGTCTTTAGCTTCTTGTGTCTGCTTTTGGCGTTCTTCGCGATGGCTCTTTTAACCTCAACCTTCTTTGCACAGCCCTTTACACGGCGCTCCTTTCCTCGACAGGCGTTCGGCAGGATCGAATACAACGTCTGAGCGAGCCGTTGTGGAACAGCGACCATAGGTCACCGCTCGTGGTTGCGATTTGTCGCCATACACAACGACAAAACTAAGGTGTTTGGCGAAACAAGCAATTGTGTATAACCTGATACCAGACTCAAAATCACGTTTCCATTTGCCAAACCGCTTACCATGGAGCAAATATCGTCGTGCGCTCCCGTCGATCCACCCTCTGTCCCCGGCTCTTGCGCTATCGCAGCCGCTGCCGCAGCAGCTTCCAGCGCTTCTTTGGCAGCGTCCTGCTTGTCGTGCTTAGCGTTTGCCGCCACCGCCACCGTCGTCGCCGTTTCCGCTGCCGTTGGCACTGTCGTTGCCGCTGCCGCTGCCGTTGGCACTGTCGCTTCTACTGCCGCGGCCGTAGCTGCTTCCAGGGATTCATTGGTGACGTTCCCCTTCTCCTGTTCAGCTTTTGCCGCCGCCACTGCCGCCGCCGCTGTCGTTGCAGCCGCCATTGTCGCTGTTGCTGCAGCTGCCGCTGTCGCTTCCACTTCAGCTGCGGCCGCCGCTGTCGCCACCGCTACCGTTGCCACCACTTCGGCCTCAGCCCTGGCCTTTTGCCTCTTTTCCCAGTTGGCGTGCTCGGTCACAGCCTCCTGTCTCAGGCGATCATCCTTCAAGAACACAAGCAACATGAACGGCGACGACGGCGCAGTAATAGTTGGCAGCTGCGCGTTGCATCACCCACTTTTCAGGCACTGCTTTTTGTTGGGTAGCGCGCCGCAACAACCCGAACTTATGGTACCGTCGAGGCCAACCCTGTCGTATCAGGAGGGAGCTACATGCAGCTTCGCGAGGTAGGCGCGACCGAACAAGTGGCAGGAGTGCATAACCATGATTAGACGAAGTGTCAACAAAACACAGGGCAAAGGCGCTAGACGCTTCCCCGTTTCGTGACGCAATCAATCACGGCCCAGCACGCCACTCACATGGGTCTTGAACAAGGCCGGTGCTGCTTGGTGCAGCGGAAACGGCCAGGTGCCGCCAGTCTTATTCATTATGGCAGCGAAGTGGCACAATCGCGAGCGGGTGGTGCTCTCGTGTACCTCAGGAAGCCCGGTGAGCTCTGATTCGAGGACGGCCTCCTTGCTGCCTGTAGTCATAGCGATCACGACCTCTTCGCGATCAACAAAACCGTTGCCGCCCATTGCAGGCATACGCCATGCCCGAGGTGGTCCGCCCGGGGAAAAACTCCGAGATTGGCGACAATCATCCTCCATGTTCGACCCGTTCCTCCCCGTGCCGAGAGGTGACGCATTCTTGTCAGCGTTCCGACTCCGACGAGCGTCCATGTCGGTCGGGACCACCACCTTCACCTTGATCCCCAACGCATGAGACACCATAAGGGCAGTCATGTCCCCACCCCATTCCCCAGGTGAGCAAAACACTACAATCGACTCCAAGAGCATCTTGTAGAAGCTGCCGTCGTCGCCGGTGCGGTTCCCCTTGCCGTCGAAGACTGAGTGCTTGTTATAGATATCATTCGAGACATAAATTATCGCGTCGTCATCGTCGAGCAGACATTGGCCACGTGCTGCGGCCCACGCGAGCACCACCAGCTTCACCTGCGCCCAGTACTCGTCGGAACCCCACAGACCCTTGGTAATCGCACGCCAAAAGCAGTTGCCGTCATCACGCACCCAATACGCCACGTACGTCTTGCGCAACTCCGGCGTGAGCATCGATGTTGCCAGATAGTCACACTGCTGCTGGTACAGGAGAGGCGGGAAGCATTCACAAGGGCGCCGCGTTGCGAAGTGTTACAGGTGCAATTCAAGTGCACCACAAGTGGTCGTCTCTTTTTTCGTAGGGAAATTCCGGCTTCGCAACACGCCGCAATGTTTTGCACACATTCATGTCACGATAGAGTTGCTCAGAGCTTGCGCCACAAACGACAGGCGCTGCTGTTGTGTGGGATACTCATGGAAATAAAGGAAGTCCGCACGAATCAATTTTACAGTAGTAGGTTGTTACTTTTTTCGTCGGTAAGCTTGCCTCTGCGCACCCCCGTTTACAAGCGTTCTTCGCTAGCCCCGAACGCTACCACTGTCAATGCGTTGAACACGAGCGTACCTTGTCGTTCATTTCGGAGGTGTCCGAGACGGGGGGCATCTCCAAACCGGAACAGCCGAACACCTTTTCGAACGTACAGCTTTTCTCGTAAAAAGCCGTGAGTGCCACCATCTCAGGCGTATCCAGGGAGGTCGAGGTTGGTGACTTCAGCTCACAGACGTCCTTGGTTATTTCGGAGAGCTCTTTCAGCAGCCTACCCGCAGTAATGTCAGGGATAACTCCGTTGCGAACCTGCTGAAACACAAAAAAGCGGCGTCAGATAGTCGTTGACGCTGCCTCATCAAAGATCGAAACTCACCCCCTTGGGACGCAAGAACAGCCCACTAAAGATGTGTGGCTTCACCCGGTACGTGTCATAAGACGACATGAACGCTTACACTCGACTCTGATATTCTCTACGATCTCGTCAACACCTTACAACCGAAAAAATACACTAGGATACATACCACCCATCGAAGCACAACGACAGCTCACCTGATTGCTCTTGCTGGTGTCAACTGTGGGGGCTAAAAGTTTGGGAACAGGTAATCCACCCACTGGGGCCGACGGTGTTCCAGCATCAGGCGATTCGTTCCAATCTCCTCCACGCTGGTCCCTTCCGCTCAGGGTTTTGCTTACGGTAGTCCACATCTTGCCGATGCTTCTGTCTCAATTCCCATCCGGCTACCTGCGACAAGTTCGAAATGTCGACGGGCGTAGAACATTGCTGAAATCCGATTTCCGAGCTTCGGGGACGTTCAAGGGGTCAACGTCAAAGAACGCTTGGTAAACTTTGCACAGCAGTACTCCGATAGGGCGGTTGGGTGGGTCGATGGGTGGGTAGGTTGGTGGGTGAGTTGGTGATTGATATATGGGTAGGTTGGTGATGGATGGGTGGGTTGGTGGGTGGGTTGGCGGGTGGGTTGGTATGTGTGTGGGTGCTGGGTAGGTGGGTGGGTGCTGGGTGGGTGGGTTGGTTGGTTGGTGGGTTGGTTAATTAGTGTTAGGATGCTGGGTGGGTGGGTGGGTGAGTGGTTGGGTGGGTGGGTGCTGTTTGGGTGCTGGGTGGGTGAGTTGGTGGGTGGATTAGTGAGTGGTGGGATGCTGGGTGTGTGGGTGGGTGAGTGGTTGGGTGGGTGGGTGCGTGCGTGGGTGGATTTGTGGGTGGGTGGGTGGGTGGATGGGTGTCGCAATATAAGGAGAAAAAAAAGCGGCGCAGCCGCGTTTCTCGCCCGTGTTGGGTCTGGGTTGGGATTAGGATTGGAGTTAGGGTTAGGATTTGGGTTGGGCCTACGCCCGTACTTTTGATCCCACCAGGAAGTGCTTCCTAGCTCCCAAACACGAACAGCCTACCGCCTGAAAGATCCGCGCAACCAGACAGTAAGGCCAGCTCGATGGGCGGGTGGGTGGTTGGCTCTATTACGTACGAGTCGTGCGCTGGGCCGCACCACTACTGTAAATATATCAGTCTATCGATACATGCAGCACGACACGCCGATGTGGACAGAGTACACATAATATGTACCGGGTACCTGGTACCTGGTACACGAAGTAGATAGAGTACATGGTCAGAGTACATGGTGCGAGCGTTGGCTCGAACCGCAGCACAGCACTACTGTACCACCAACCAGCACAGCATGAGAATAATACCAGGTAAGCAGTGGTCCCCACAGTAGCCCGGAGGAGCAGCCGTAAAGGTGCATAGTGATGCTATAACATCATACGGAACTACTTATTTTTGTGATTTTTCCGAGAGGGCTCGGTTGGTTCATCCCTGGCCTCCCAAGACCTCCCACTTGGACACCGCCTCCTCCCGCATCTTGCGGAACGGTTCAACTTTTCCTTGATTTCGTCCTCCACCTTAATTTATTTTTTCTTCTCGTTTTTTCAGTCGTTTCTTGATTTTTCAACTGCTCCCTTCAACTTTTGGTTCCTGCCAACTCATCTTGGGATTTTTCCATTTTCTTTCACTATTTTTATCTTTTCGATAGTTTGTTTATTTATTGAGATTTGGGTCCTGCCACCTTGATTTTGGATTGTTTTCAACAATTATTTACTCTCTATCTTAGGTCATTTCTTATACAGTCGGATTCCGCCAGTTGAAAACGGCCCTTGTCGACTGGACATTTTTTTGACGGGATTCTTCTGGTCCTCCTTCTTATCGTCAGTCGAAACGATTTTGTAGTTGTTGTGCTCTTCCTGGGGGCGGTTGGCATGAGGGAGTACTGCTGTATGGCAGTCGAAAATCGGTTGGCAGCTCTGTGCTCCGCGCGTTCTCCGCGAGCAACGCGTGCTTCGCGCGCGACGAACCGTCGTCCAAGCGGGTTGGTGGCATTGGACTTTGGACGAAAGCCGCCAAAGCTACGTTTGTGGCGTTGCACTCAGCCAAGAGCCGCCAAAGCTACAGCAGGCGTAGCCGTTGTGGGCAAAATGGCATCGATACCGCCCGCTGCTGTCGTCGTATGATACACGCTGCTGGCGAGCGGAGCCAGGAATGCACCACGCTGACTTGCGGCCAGAAGCATCAACAGTGATAGCCAAGCCATCGTCGACGCTGCTGTATGATGCTGCTGTGTGGTACCTGGAATGGGTGTGTGGGTGTGTGGGTGTGTGCTTTGTGGTGTGATGGGCGATGCGATGGGTTAAAAAAACACGTGTAAACCTTTTTCGATTGAACTTTTCGACTGGTAGATCCAGTCGAAAAAGTCAAGTTTTTCGACTGGATTCCCCAGTCGGAAAACTCAGTCGAAAAAAATTGAGTCGAAAAAGCTCTTTTTCGACTGTGTAAGAAAGCCCGATTTGAGCTTCAGTCGAAAATGGTCGCTTTCGACTGACAAATCCGACTGTGTAAGAAATAACCTAGGCCGTTTTCGACGGACAAATACGAATGTGTAAGAAATGATAGGCTAATTCTTACACAGTCGGATTTGAGGGTCGAAAACGGCCTTTTTCGACTGAAGCCCAAACGCAGTTTCTTAGGCCATTTCTTATACAGTCGGATTTGTCAGTCGGAAAAGGCAATTCTCGACTGAAGCCCAAATCGGGCTTTCTTACCCAGTCGAAAAAGGACTTGTTCGACGCAATGTTTTTCGACCGAGTTTTCCGACTGGGGAATTCAGTCGAAAAAATCGACTTTTTCGACTAGACCTGTCAGTCGAAAAACTCAGTCGAACAAGTTTACACCTGTTTTTTTAACCCATCGCATCGCTCATCCTACCACAAAACACACACCCACACGCCCACACACCCATACCAGATACTACACAGCAGTATCATACAACAGCGCCGACACTGCCTTGGTTATCACTGCTGTTGCTTCTCGCCGCAAGTCAGCGTGGTGCACTTCTAGCTCCGCTCGCCAGCAGCGTATATCACACGACAGCAGTAGTGGCGCGTGTTATCGATGTCATTTTGCCAACAACGGCTACGCCTGCTGTAGCTTTGGCGGCTCTCGGCTGAGTGCAACGCCCCCAACGTAGCTTTGGCGGCTTGCGGCCAAGCCTAACGCCACCAACCCGCTTGGACGAAGGTTCGTCGCGCGTGAAGTACGCGTTGCTCGCGAAGAACGCGCGGAACACAGAGCTGCCAACCGATTTTCGACTGCCATACAGCAGTACTCCTTCACACCAATCGCCTGTAGGAAGAGCACGAAAACTATAAAATCGTTTCGACTGACGATAAGAAGAAGGACCAGAAGAATCCAGTCGAAAAAAAGTCCAGTCGGAAAGGGCCGTTTTCGACTAGCGGAATCCGACTGTATAAGAAATGGCCTTACACAGTCGGATTTGTCATCCGAAAACGGCCTTTGTCGACTGAAGCCCAAATTAGGCTTTCGTACACAGTATTTTTCGACTGAAAATTTCGACTGGGGGATCCCGTCGAAAAACATGACTTTTTCGACTGGATCTGCCGGCCGAAAAACCCAGTCGAAGAAGTGTTTCACGTGTGATTTTAACCCATCACATCGCTCGTCTCACCACAAAACACACACCCACACGCCCACACACCCATACCAGGTGTCACACAGCAGTATCACGCAACAACGCCGACGCTGGCTTGGCTATCACTGTTGATGCTTCTCGCCGCAAGTCAGCGTGGCGCATTTCTGGCTCCCCTCGCCAGCAGCATGTATCACACGACGACAGCAGCGCGCGGTATCAATGCCATTTTGCGGAACAGGGGCTACGCCTGCTGTAGCTTTGGCGGCTCTCGGCTGAGTGCAACGCCACAAACGTAGCTTTGGCGGCTTTCGGCTAAAGTTCAACGCCACCAACCCACTCGGACGACGGTTCGTCGCACGCGAAGCACGTGTTGCTCACGGGGAACGTGCGAAGCACAGCAGTGCTGCCAACCGATTTTCGACTGCCATGCTGGAGTACAGCAGTACTCCCTCACACCAACAGCCTCTAGGAAGAGCACAACAACTATAAAATCGTTTCGACTGACGATAAGAAGAGGACCAGAATAATCCAATAGAAAATCCAGTCGAAACGGGCCGTTTTCGACTGGCGGAATCCGACTGTGTAAGTAATGGCCTTACTGATTTTTTTTGTGGAAGTTGAATACAATCGTCATACCAGGTTCCAGCGGAGCTCAGCTTGGCTAGTCAGCTCAGCTCAGCTCAGCTCAGCAGCGCAGCGCCGTGCGGTGCCGTGCGGTGCCGTGCGGTGCCGTTGGGTGCGGCTCTGTGCGGCGCCGTGCCGTGTTGTGCCGTGTTGCGTGCGGTGTACATTCTCTTTCGTACAGGTATCATCCGACGATATCATTCGAATTATGATACCAGGTACGTGTACACCAGATTCGTCCGTACTACATTGCTGAATCAAAGAAAGAACAACCCCAGCTCAGCTTAGCTCAGCCATAGCTCAGCAACGCAGCGCAGCGCTGTGCGGTGCCGTGCGGTGCCGTGCCCTGCCCTGCGGTGCTGCGTTGTGCCGTACTGCTGTGCTGTACTTCTTTCGCACACGCAGTGTAAATGTACCAGGTATCACGCTAAGTAACATGTACCTGGTACCAATTACCGGTATGTACGTGACACTGACACTGCTGTATACACTGTACTCGTCTTTCAGCTTTATTGATTGATTGTCATCTCTGGGTCCCGTTCATGTTTTTTCGTTCTGCGCAAATTAAAATTACACTATTTAATAGTACTACCGATCAGAACGTGATATCGCCAGCAAGCCCACATCACATCACAGGGCAATCTGCTCCGCACAAGTAGCTCTCTTGGTACTATCAAATCGCTTGTTGCACTAACCCATGGGTCTCTGCTTTCTGTCCCCTCCATGCTTCGTTGTATTCTTCCTTCCGCAAGCTTAGCGGGCGGCGTCAGAAGCGGAATCATTGTAATTTCATACGCTGTTGGAACATGTGCGGCGTACCTGGTAAGGCCATGGTATGACCACAGGCACCAGCACGTATGTACATATACGAGCTGCTGCTGCTGCCAGCAGGAGCTGCTACTGCTGCTATTATGCTCATCTACCACAAGTTGTAACGACACTCTAAGAATATGCTGTCAAACTCGAGGGGTCTTGTGGCTGCTGCAACGACATTTAGCGGGTCTGTCCCGTCATACCACGGCAGGCGCTCGACGGCTTCGCTGTCGCCGCGCGCTTGGCGGGGGGTATGCTAGATAGAGAAGGGCGGGGCTGAAAAGCTGCTATAAATATTATACGAACCAGGTACACAAGCTGTAATCAGTATTGCTCGTACAGAGCTGATGTCTTCGTGTCTTACCCTGGAGAAAACCGCGCGCTGTGTCGGTCTTGAGGACTGTTGAGGCTTCAGCGGCTGGATTTGAAGGGGTTATGGCGACGAGGGGCGTTGCAAGGCTTCGTTGTCGTCACTCGCTGGTCTGTGGGAGCTGGCTGGAGCGCTGAAGAGGACGGGCATGGGCTACTTTTTGGGGTGGATGCGGCGTGTTCAAAGTTTAAATATGTATAACGCAGAGGGTTGAAATCCGGGTAAGGTTCGTAAACATCCCCGTAGTAGTGATTTAAATCACGCCCGCTATGTGGTTGTGATTATCACTGCCCTCACCGGTAAGTACCCAGTTTAGAGGTTAGATCCACTCGGGCGCCCAGGAACATATCTCTTGGGATGTTCCTGTTCCTGTGGCTGTCTATTTGCCGATGGGGCGTTGACTCGGGAAGACGCAAAAGAAACTCAAGCATTCTGGAGCTTTAGGGTTTCCATCAACATTTGAAGAGGCCCTGTACGACAGGGCGGTATTGAGCCAGTAAATGTCCACCGACCTTCCCAGAGACCCACCTGGACCTCCTGGACCTCTTGCTTGCTGCACAGCTAGCCCTTTAGACCCATATGATGTCTTCTCTGTGTCGGCACGCTATGCGTGGGCAGAGTTACGTGGCTCTGGTACGATCAGGTGTTTCAAGGACGAGGTGCGGCCTCAAAACATGCCCATCATTACAGAAGCTTGCCCTTGCGCCGACTGCTACTGCTGCTGTTCCTCGGCGAGGGTTGCACATCTCGTCCCCCTTGCAACAGGCCGCGACGCCTGGCCAGGCCGGAAGCGTGGAAGCAAGCAGTGCCGGGGGGAATTCAGGGTGGACCGGAGGAGACGGGAGAGACGGGCACGCCGGAGCTCGAACGCTCGGCATTGCGGTGTTCTCGACGCTGGTGAGTGATATATCGATCATCATTTGTCACGTTGGCACGCGGACAGACAGCAGGGAGTGGCATCGAGGCAGTGAGTGACTACTGCTGTGTTCGGTCGAGACGGGAGGTCTGCGGGAGGCTCACAGAGACGTGGGGTAGCCAGCGCCTTGGTTTGCCAGCTTCATCGGCCGTTTTGCACGTCTGCTGCGCTTCCCAGCGAGTAGAGCTTTCGAGGGGGCAGCTGCGGTTGTTGGTAGTAGCTGCAGTAGTATGAGTGGTATCATAGGGCACAAAGTGCATTTGTGTCATTTTGTTCCTACTGCTGGTTGGTGCTGTCCGTCCTGACGTCCTGACTCATACCCTCCCCGTTTATCGTACGGCGGAAACTTACAGCAGTACCGGGCCTCTGGCGTTCTGATTAGGTCATCTCTTATAACACCGCTACTGGATCCGAAAATGAAAGTTTTCTGATATTTTCGGTCGTAAGGCCATTTCTTATGCAGTCGGATTCCGCCTGGCGACAACGGCCCTTTTCGACTGGACTTTTTTTCGACTGGATTCTTCTGGTCCTTCTTATCGTCAGTCGAGTCGATTTTATAGCTTTTGTACTCTTCCTAGAGGCGGTTGGTGTGAGGGAGTAATGCTGTACAGCAGTCGAAATCGGTTGGCAGCTCTGTGCTTCGCGCTTTCTCCGCGAGCAACGGCTCGGCGAACCCTCGTCCCAGCGAGTTGGTGGCTTTGGGCTCAGCCGAAGCCGCCAAAGCTACGTTCGTGGTGTTGCACTCAGCCGAGAGCTGCCAAAGCTACAGCAGACGCAGCCGTTGTTGGCAGCATGGGATCGATACCGCGCGCTGCTGCCGTCGTGTGATACACGCTGCTGGCGAGCAAAACTAGGAACGCGCCACGCTAACTTGCTGCGAGAAGCAATAGCAGTGATAGCCACGCCAGCGTCAGCGCCTTGTATGATACTGCAATGTGGTACCTGGTATGGGTGTGTGGCCGTGTGGCCGTGTGGTCGTGTGGTTGTGTGATGGTGGGGTGAACGATGCGATCGGTTCAAAAAACACGTGTAAAACTTTTTCGACTGAGTTTTTTGACTGAAGGATCCAGTCGAAAAAGCCAAGTTTTTCGACTGGATCCGCCAGTCGGAATTCTCAGTCGAAAACAGTTGAGTCGAAAAAGCCCTTTTTCGACTGCGTAGGAAAGCCTGATTTGGGCGTCAGTCGAAAAAGGCCGTTTTCGGCTGACAAATCCGACTGCATAAGAAATGGCTTAAGACTTATGACAATGGCAAGGATTTGGCCTGAAAGTTTGCAAAGTTTTTTCGGGGGTTATTTGCTGAAAGATCCCGGGTAACGTCGCTATGGGGAAAATATTGCTAAAATGTTTTTTTTTTGGCTCGTTTTTGGGTCATGCCGCCTAACAGGTCAATTTGCCTATTTTTCATCAAGCCTTTATTTTTCATCAAGCCTTAGTCAACACTGCCCACGAAACACGATTGACCTTCGATCTCGAGATAGAGACAACCCGTGGCCACTCCTCTTTGTTCCGGACAAGTCCACACGAGTGTAGGTGACAGCGCTGAAGAGTTTATCTCGATCCATGCCCTAGGGCGTGAGAGGTTGCTTGTGCTGTCCTGTGGTCTTCCGTCACATGCTCTTAAAATTCTGTTTTTCGCCCGTTGGGAGACGATAGATGTTTTTATCTCAGTTTTCTACACACCAGCCGCCAAATGTGTTTTTTGCAGAAGCCTGATCGGCGCCCGCCACAAATCATCGGCCGTAGAGTGAGCACTCTACACCAAGGGGAGGTCGGAGCCCCTAACGAGCTCGCCACGATCAGAGTTCACGACGCTGTCGTTGATGTCGTCGAACGATGTGTGTGGAGAACACGAAATTGCGCCGCGTCTAATCCAAGATCTGCATAAGGAATTCTCAGGCCGGTGTTGGCCAAGATCGCCGCGAGAAATCGTTTTTTCCCGGAATTCTGGAAGGTTTAAAAAATAGGTCTGCCAAATTGGGTCCATAGGCGACCGTTCAGGCAAAGTTTGGCTGGGATCTTCGGGAATCTCAAACTTTTGGCGTTCCATTGTCACCGGTCTAAGACCGGTTTGCAAGTCTCATAGAACCGACAGGGATGATTCTTCAGGCCTCCATTTTCGAATGTCATTCTCGGATAAAATCGTAATCGTATCCGATATGGCGTCCGGATTTGGTTTTCCGTACGCCGTGGAAGGCAACACGCGTGTAACAAGTTGAAAACAGCACAAGTAGCAGTAGTACAAGACACACGACACGCATCAGACATGATATCTGCTGCGCAAGCAATACCTGTCGTCGGCGTACTCGCGCTGCTGTTGCTGTATCCCCCTACCCACTGGCACACCTCGGGCCTCACCGCGAGCCGATAGTATCGGATAATGATGGTGAAGACTACGAGAGTCTTGCCAGTCTCCTCGCAGTTATCGATTGCAACATACGCCAAACACGAAACACGCACTACTCGTTGTCATCGAGGACAAGGACAGCTGCCGTTTGCGGCATGTCGTTGTTGATGCACGAGATTGACGGGAGCGATGGGGAAGACAACCCTCCTCGCGTGAAGCACACACGACGTGTTTTGCCTCGCCTCACGTACAAAGCTTCATCTGCGTGCGCTGGGATGCTCTGGTGCGGCGAACTCGTACGAGTAAGTTGTCGAGCGAGCGCCGCTGTTGACTGCTTCCCGAGAAATGTACCTATTAGATAGCTGACACAACATGGTTCGCTCTGCTTCCCATAGGTGGGTGCGACGGCCTGCCTGGGTACTTGGCAAGTGATGCGATACTCGTGGAAATTGGACATGATCGAGGACAGGAAGGAGAAGATGGCCTTCGAACCCGTACAACTCCCCGAGGGCCTCGAGGGGTAAGTGGCACGGGTAGGGGGTAGGTTTTACATCCAACATGTTGTCAACAATGTTATCTTATTTGTGGTGTTCGTAAGAGCGTAAAAGTGGCATAGCTGGGCTTGTTTCGAGCGTACCGAGCGTTACTGGGAGGGGGCGGGGGGGGGGGGGGGGTTGGGCGTCCTCATTTGTTGCTGGCCTTGGTCCTTTGACCATTGACCACGCATCCCTTTCGAGACGGAGCACCGAGTATTATTTAGGGGGGGGGAATATGGCAACATGTTTTGCGGAAAGATGATCGAGATATGATCGAGACCAGGCGGGAGAAGATGACCTCCGAACCCGTGCAAACTCCCCGAGAGCCTCGAGGGGTGAAGTGGCACTCGACGCATGCCTCGATTGGGGTGAATTTTTTAGGTTCCTAACTTGGGGAGCCCCAGAGAGGTTTCGAGAGGGGGGAGGGAGTGATGTGCAGCCCGAGGAACAATCCCATAACCTCCTGTAGGTATAACACGAGTAGCTTAACGCGAGTAGCTTGGTAAGACACAGGTGGAAGTCCATCAATACGGTATCGGTCCTCTTGTAAGAACACGCCCTTTTCAGAAATGTAACCTGGGCATGAACCGAGTCCAACAGCAGTGTTGGGTAGTGCGGTGGTTAGTCGGGGAGCCCCGTTGCTCAGAAACGTTTTGGCCAAAAAAAGGTACTGTAGTGCTCAGACTGTACTGCTCAGAAACGATTTGGCCAAAAGGAGGTACTTTAACCGCTATCCTAGCAAGCGTCGCTCGAGGGGGTACGATGGCCCTGTCATGTTCATAGGCGTATCTCCCTTGCGGTAGCTTGCAGAGTTGTTCGTTTAGTCGTAGCGGCCCCCCTAGCCAGGGCTGTGGTATACCAGTCGTAAGTCGGCTGACCTAGCTATTGGTTGACCAGATATTGCGTTTTCACTTGTTGCATTTTGCGTGTGTGTCACGCGCTCCGCTGTTGTTTATGCGGCGTTTGTGGTTCTTTGCGAACCTTCCTCAACCGAGCCCTGGCTAAAATGCTGGAGAGTGTTGGCGTCGCAAGTTTCTTTTTTGGCGTTTAATGCGGCGTAACCTATGTATGGTGTGCCACGCGCCTCGCCGCTGTTAATACTGCCGTTTTTTATTTGCAAACTCTTCCTCAGCGGAGCCCTAACGGAGATGGGGGACGTTTTGGAAAAAGCAAAAATGTCATTGGCGTTACATGCGACGTGGCTCCGAATATAATTATATTTAATGGCGTTATGTTTATCACCCCCCTCCCCAAGCTATAACGCCGCGCTTTCTCTACAAACCCTTCCTCAGGGAAGCCCTAGCGAAAATGATGGACATTTTGGATAAGGAGGCGGATGGGAAAGGGGCCAAGGGGCCTGATGGCGAGACGCTGGGGGGCAGCGAAGAGGGCAAGGGTTTGCTGGAGAGTCTAGCAGGGAGGAGGGTGCGGGTGACGGGGGTGTTCGACCACACCAAGGAAGTGCTCGTCGGTGGGTGACTGTTTCTTAACCCTTCTACTGCTGCTAACTTTATCCCACACTATTTCCAAGTGATTTGTCCCCAAAAGACGTGTGTACAGCTCTAAAAGGATTAAAGGAGTGTGCCATGCGCCCTACACTCCTGTTTCGTAGACCCTGTCATGAGGGGGGGGAGGCGTACCCAGCATGTACATGGCCGTAGGGGTATGACTAAAGATCCTCGCATCCCTACTATGCCGGGACGGAGCACGTCGGGTTTTTACCAACCAGGTAGACATTGCTTGCACCAAGCGCGAAGAGCCGTGAAGTGTTCGGCGAGTCGCATGAAGGGTGAACTGCATCCTTCCAAGAACCGTTCGCAAGACGGACTTCGGCACCCTGTGCCTACTTTCTTGCTTATGGAAGGCAGCGCCAATGAGTTAGTTTGTTTCCTGGTGTGGCCACTCCAGAGACAGCAATGGGTATATTACTGACATGGGGGGGAGGGGGGGGCGCACTTGTTTGTTGCTTGCCTTCGCAAGTTTCGAACTTTAACCACGCGTCCCTTCGAGACTGAGCCGTTCCTACTCCTAGTAGAGACACCACCAGCACTTCGGCGCCCACTACGTTTCTTCCCTATATTACATAGAAGCTTTGCGCTCGTCTTATCTCCTCCCTCTTTGGCCACCTGACCAAGATATGGGGGGGATATGATAAGAACGAAATAAAAATCCCTTTAAAAACAATAATAGTTACATGCCGTTTTTTGCCTTTTTCATACATCCTAACCCACTATTATTCATTTGTGTGGGTTTTCTTTCCGACATGGGGGCGAGTGTGCCCTTCATAAAAGCATACACACATGATACTATGATACCAGGGGGGGCTTCGCCGCGGCGGGCTGACGCCCGCCTGCGGCTCCGCGCATGCCCGTAAGACAGGTAGTAAATGAAGCGGAGAGGGACCGTAGAAGCGACAAATCACTGCCAAGGGGTACGGTGTGGTATTAAATCAGTTCATGGTATTGCAAGTATGAGGTGGAGCGAGTGTGGAGGGGGTTTGTATACATTGAAGGGGCAAAGCAATGGAACGGTCGGGAGGGCGAGAAATCTGTGATTGTCGTATCATATGCCAGGTACATACGACTGCTGGCGGGTAGTATGGCAGGAATACTACAGCAGCAGAAGTAGTCGCCAAACCACCTCGTACCTCGAACGTACTGCTGCTGCATCATCGTTTTTAGCAGTCCAACCCATGTACCTGGACCGGTCTCCTCTCTTCTCCCCTGTATGCGAGTGCTCCTTTGTGTTGCCCACGAGACTCATGAATCACGCAGCTTGCAACGTTGAATCTAGATCGCTCAACTGTTGCAACTCAGTATCGTCCGCTCAACTGGTCGAACTCACATATTACGTATTTAAAATATTTTTGCAAGAAAACGAGTACAGCACACCCTGCCAGCCGGCAGCCCGGGCACGGTGCAAGCACGCTCGAGGCCTCCTCCGATACAGTCGAGGTCGGGGAGCAAGATGAGGGAGTTTCGGGCCGAGGGGTGATCCTCATCGCAAGCTCGCACAGCAACAGCTCAAAAATACGTCTAATAAAAGCTGGGAGCCTTCTCCAAGCAGCAGCTGCAATTTTGTACATGTATTTGTATGCCCCGGAACGTGTCGTATGCCCTGATACGTATACAGCTACTTACAAATATCGATCTCCTGAGAGGCCCTGAGAGGCCTCCATTTTTTTCGCTGTCCTCACTAAATTTAAGACAGTCTCCTCTCCGGACGGCTGCGGGCTCGGATGCCTGAAACAGCGCTTCTCAGCATTTTTATCTTTTTTTTCTCTTCAAAATTAAAGTTTTAAACTCTCTTTTTTTGGAAGTTAATATTTTTGGTTCCCTTCAGTTTAAAACTCCTGTTTTTTGGGAATACCACATACTACCTGGACACCGCCTCCTTTCGTTACTTGCGGAACGGTCCAGCTTTTCTTTCATTTCCCTTCACGTTTTGTATGCTAGTTGCACGAAGCTTTCATCATAGTACCAGACAGAGGTCCCAGCCTGATGATCTCAGCTTGGCTCATCACAAAATCATCAGCTCACCTCCGCCCAGCAGCGCAGCGCTAGCTCAGCAGCGTAGCGCCGTGCAGTGCCGTTCCCTGGCGTGCCCTGCCGTGGTGCCCTGCCGTGTGGTTCGGTACTGTGCGATGCTGTGCGGTGTTGTGCCGTGCGGTGCCGTGGTGGGTGCTTTGCTGTGTACTTAATCTCATTTTGTCGAATCGCAATAAAAATGCACCCCCAGCTCGGCTCAGCCCACAGCTATATATAGCTCACAGCAGCGCAGCGCCGTGCGGTGTCGTGCGGTGCTGTGCCTTGCCCTGCCGTGCGGTGCTGTTTCATGCTGCGCCGTGCTTTCTTTTGAACATACAGCAGTTGTACCAGGTATGTGATGCGAAGTACCAGGTGTACCAGGTACCGGTATGTACTTGTTTTCGTACTCGTATGTTTTTAGCGTTGTCTTCAAAGTTGATTGTCCTCTCTTGGTCCCTATCCGCACTGCCGATCAGAATGTGACATCGCCAACAAGCACATAGCGCAGTGCACAGCACAGACAGGACAACCATTTATAGCTCCGTGCAAGCAGCTCATGGCATTATCAATTCGCTAGTCACCAAATCATGGGCCTCTTCTTTCTGCACCCTTTACATGTTTTAGTTGCATTGTTCCTTGCGCGAGCCGCCCGCGGAACGGAGCCCTTGTATACTCGTACCATATTTCCCCCGCAACCGTTTTGCTCGAAAAAAAAGAATCATCATTTTTGTTCTACTTTTATGCTCTCAACCCTTTTCCTACTGCGGTCGTTGCTCATACTAATTTCAAGTAGTTTTTGCAAAAAAAAAAAAACGTGACCATGACATGTCGTTGCAGGGCCTAGGGGGGCGCCCCCCGGCATGAACGCCTCGACTGGGCCGGCTTCCATGGCCGTTAGTCCGCAAGGGGACTTCGTGCACACACCCCTCAGGAGGAAAGACGGCTCTGTCGTGCTCGTCAACAGGGGCTGGAGTCCTCGCTCCAAAGGACGAAGTGAGTTGTTGCCGTTGTGCGAAGGAGTTTTCATACAACATGGAGAGGCGGACGGGGTGGCGGGAGGGGAGCGAGCGGGTGGGGGGGTAAGGGGGCGAGGGGCGAACGGTGGGCGCTTTGCTTAAGAAGCCATTTTTTTTTTTTTCTGTGCGGAGGTTTCCTGGAAATGGGGTGGCTTGGGGGGAGGACGGGGCTGGGTAGCGGGGGAATTCAGATACCGTGTATTTTATTCTTCTGATAGCTACGTAATGCTGCGACATGTTTGTGCTTCAGGGTTTCTCAGCGTCCGTGTGTTTACCCAACCTTGTACCCGTTACTTGGTGTGCCCTCACACGTGGAGTTTACAGTGATTCTAGCTCTGTCTCTCCCCTCCGCCCTCTCTCTTCCTGTCTCCTTCTCCTCTCCATCTCTCTCTATGCCCATCGACGTGTCCACTCCATCCGGAAAACGTTTTTTTTACCGCGAAACCCCTCTACCCGGTGCCCCCACAAATGTTGAACGCCACCCTTCTCCACCCCACCGGCGCGCGCTCTTCACCGACACGCCCCCTCGTAAAAAAGCGTGTTGCGAGCTAAAAATTCAAAAATTACCAACACGCCCCCTCGTTAAAGCAAAAAAACGCCGGGGGGAGAGGGCTCTTTGGTGGGCGAGTTGAAGGAGGCAGGCATGCGGCGGATGCTCTCTCACACGATCCACATAGCCCAGAAAAGCGCTTGCGTTCCCTGCTAGATGCCTCTTACCTGGTGCCTCCCCACACGTGAAATTCTACACTTCCCACCCCCCCCGACGCACGAAATAAAACCAACACGCCTTCTCATGAGGATGAACCAGGTAAACAAACCAACGCGCCCCCTCTTGAAACCGTATACCGGCAGCCCTCTTATTGAAAACCCATACCGATGGTCCTCCTCTTAAAAACGTAAACCAACACTCCTCCTGGTGAACTCGCGTGGCGAAAAATCTAGAAATAAACCAGCGCCCTCCATCACATTAGCGCATGTCGTGAGCTACAGTAAATCTTGACCAATACGCCCTCTGCATACGTAAACCAGGAGGCTATTTCCGATTAAGGCGTGTCGCAATAAGCAATAAACTAACACGCCCTCTCGTTAAAATTACCGCGTTTTCGCGAGCCAGACTGGTCCCGACCGGAGGGAGAGGTCTCTTTGGTGGGCGTGTTGAAGGAGGCGGAGAAGCGGCGGACGTTTTCTCCGGTGAACCGACCGGAGACCGGACAGCTACTGTGGGCAGAAAAGGAGGCGCTACTGCAAGCGGCAGGATGTCTGGCACCCGGGGATGGGGTGTCCTCGCCCCCTATTTTGATGGAAGCTGTCGGTGAGTATGTGAGGCTGTGAGTTGGGGCACAATGGGGTGTTTTTGCGTTTTTTTTTGCGATTTCTAACCTCTGCTGGGTTGGAATACATGAGTTGGCTGGTGTTCCCACCTAGTCATTTATTGGCTGGCGAGCCCCGTTGGAGACGCCCCCCCCCCGCTGGAGGCGAAAAATACGCGATTTGTATATTTTTGCACTAAAAAAATATTATACATGGACCAAGTTTAGCTCTAGAAGTCTGAGTTTGATCACGAAACAGGTACCTGGTACATTTTAAAGTTCGCCTCAGTTTGTCGCACTGAATCGGTCGCCCCGGGGGTTTCGTGATTACTCTCGAATGCCACTATTTATGGTGGTCGTCCTGGAGTTCAAATTCCACGTGGGTCGAAGTTTTGACTTTGTTTGGCAAAATAAAAAATGAAAGGAATGAGGTGCTGAGAGCGCCCTGCAGCATGGGCGCATTTCGATCCGAGTTGACAAAAGGAAGGAAAAGGCTGTGGTCTTCTCGCGATAAAGATTAAGGCGCATACCGTAGTGGGGAAGGGGAGGATGAGCCTGCTTAGTGGCCCCGGGTCTGAGTTACCGCTATGGCGGGAGAAAGAGAAGTAAAAGTGTGAGGATAAGAGAAGGGATGAGCAAAAAAAACATAAATAAGATGCACCAGAGGCATGGAAACGCCGTCCCCGTTTGCGAGCCCCCCCCTGGCTACTTTGTGTCGTAACGGTAAATACTCGTGTAGCACGCAGTAGCACACCATCAGTAAAACAACACAAAACAAAAGCATTGCAAATAGACAGGGATCTGTTCTACGACCAAAATATAGATAATAGATTATTCATCGACGGCGATTCAAGAACTGCTCACTGATGATCGACGGCGATTCAAGAACTGTTCATAGTTGAGCTAGCAACTACCATGTGATACCCTCCGTTGTATTGCATGGGTTACCAACCAACACACGATAGTCAGTCTGTGTTCTACGAGATTTCGTTTCTGCGCATACGGTCTTCACTGAATAATTACGCACCTCAGGGCGAGCATCGCTCAAAGACCCGAGCCAGAGGTGCTCATTATCCACTGGGCACTGAACATACTATAATAACGAGAGAGATAACATTGACGGCACAGTCGATGGCGATGAGTTGACGCGCTATGAGCTGTGCAACAGAAGACCTCTGTGTGCTAGCAGGGTGGTAGTACTACGTGGAGGCCCCGGGAAATACGAACTCCGTACCAAACAAGCCTTCCTACAGGCAAGGAAATCCAAACGCGAACAATAGTTGGACAGTTGGCACCACCGAAACTAGCTATAATGAGCTGGAGAGTAAAGGTGGTGATGAAAAAGAAATCCGCGCACATGATCTAAAAATCGAACTCATGCACATCAGGAACTTCCGTGAAATACCCAGATCATGAACTGAGGATCCGATCCGTTGGATATGTGAAAAGTTGCACACCTCCGACAGGTCATGATCTAGATTATCTGCAGTACATTCCGTATCTGCTGTTATGATATGTTGTGCCGGATCTGTGTCTATCGAGTACAGATCCAAGGTCCAACTGGATATGGATCTACCGGGTACAGATCCAAGACCCAAATGGATCTGGATCTATCGAGTACATATCCAAGATCCAACTGGATCTATCGAGTACAGATCCAAGATCCAACTGGATCTCGATCTATCGAGTACGGATCCAACCCAGAAAACTCGAGCTAGATCTCACAGATCGTACGGCTCCCACCGGTTAATATGAGCTAGACCATACAGATCTTCCCTGAAACATCTAGATCATGAACTGAGGATCCGATCTGTGCGATGTGTGAAAGTTTTTGGTGTCGTTGTTGTTGTCGTTTTATTTCTTACGTTTATGCGTTTTTTGTGCTTTTTCTTCGGCTTGCTTAGGCGAAGAGGGGGACGATAGGAAGGTGACCCCGAGGGCTAAGCAGCGGCACCACTTTGGAGAGTTCTACGTCACGCCTCAAACGCACGCCATGTACGCCGCCACTTGGTAAGTCCGTGTTGTCGACGCGTGCTACCATAGAGGCATGCCTTTTTTTGGCTATTTTGTTTTCTGAACGACGGGAATCCTTGACTCAAAATCGTCGGAAACATTGCCCATTTTTTTGGCTTGACTCTCGTTGTGTACCTAGGCCACGGGATTTTTCATCCGGGATCATAGCAGTTTCATTTTTCTCCACCGAATGTCGGCCATCTTTTTTTTGCTTGATACTCGTTGTGTACCTAGGCGATGGGATTTTTCATCCGGCATCATAGCAGTTTCATTTTTCTCCGTCGAATCTGTTTTTTGGAGAGGTCTTAAGGTCCCAAATTGACGAATCTCAGGAAAAAGGTGGTGCTCGTCTATCGTAGCACGCGTTTGTCAACGGAGCTGCGAAATAGTTGGCCGACTATAAGTTGCCGACTACTGGTAGATAATAGTTGGCTAGGTATTGCGGTAGTCATTATAACTATTAATAGTAACCTGTGGCTAGGTACTTTAGGCAGTTAGGTTTGGCTAGGTATTGCAGTTAGTTACGTGCGGTAATCTTCGGGGCCACCTTTTTGGGGAATGCTACGTGAAGCCTCAGACGCACACCATGTAAGCCGCCACTTGGTAACCGCGTAGCTTCCACCTACTCGCCTATCTGGTTTATCGTGGCAGGTATTCCCTTGCGGCGGCGGGCGCTCTTCTGACCTGGACACGGTTTAGAAGAAGGGGGCCGGCCGCCTTTCCCAAGATCAAGGCGCCGGGTGCTGCAGGCGGGAAATAGAGCGGCGCTGCTGCCATGCACGCAGTTCGAAGACAAGAACAAGACCAGAGCGTGTGTTGAACCTGACCGTTCATTTTTGCTTGGCTTTTGACGTGCCATCATCCCAGGAGGCGGGCTATCGGTACCCCTCCACGTGTGATTTCTGGGGCATGTTTGATTAGTGTTGATTAATCGTTTGTGTTGCGTTTATCCCTCCCTCCTTGTAACCCGTGTTAGTGGCAATCCTTGAGCATAATATGTACGTAGGCGCCATCACCCTCGTGGACAAGTTTTTTTTTTTTTTTTCCCATAAAATACCTACAAATATTGCAGAAAATGCGACTAAAAGCTGATTGTGTGGCGCTATCACATCTCGTGGATACACGTAATGCAGCGGAAATTAGCGATGTTGGCGTACGGTTCTCCAGCGTACCTCTCCTTTGTTAGTTGTTTTCTATTAGGATGGACGGTCGGGCAAGAGGATCGTCTCATTATATGAGCAACAAGATACGCCTAAAGGCGACCCCTGCACCTACACGTCTATTTTCCAAGGCAGGTCAAGGCTACGGGAGGGGGATACCCACCAATTTTCACTACTGGGTCTGAGCTATCATATCGTACCATATTATACCATATCATACTTGCACGAGTGACGCTGTACCTCGCTGACAAAGACACGCTCGGCGTTTTTTTTGGTGCAGCGTAGCACTAACCATCCCTTTTCGTATTAACCCTTTTAGAGCCCCCAATCCCCTCCCTGTACGAAATCCAAGTAATGTTGTCCCCAAAACGGGTTTCCAGTGGCAAAGGGGTTATATCTCGAGAATCTTAGACAGCACGAAAGCCTGTAACTGCAAGGAACACGGGGGTCGCTCGCGCGAGTGACACCGAGCCACCGAAAAAAAAGTGCCATAAAGGGGGTACCCCCTCCCCTAGCGTGGAGTCTTTCCACGGTAGCCCCTCCCCCCAACGTTTCTTTTAACGAAATCACCGGTTTCAAACCAGCTCCCGGTCGTATATCCTGAAACATCTTGTCCCTCGATACCCCGACACGTCATCGATTGGTAGACCTTTGCACACAAGAAAATGTATGGATACTTATTCTTCAACAATAGTATCCTTCCTCTTGTGTGGAGCAGCCATGAAACGTTCGTTGAAGAAAATCGCTGGTTTCGGGGGGGGCTATCGTAGAATCAGTCCTTGTAGCATTGGTTTCCTCCAAAAGAAAACGCCCCCGAAGGACAAGCATGGTGTGTGGTGACTGAAAAACTACAGTTCAGGCACAGTTTCTTGAGTGCGATATCGCATTGCACGTGACGAGTTAGGACGAGTTAGTATGTAACAAAAAAAGGAGCTAAAATTGTTCTAGATTCGTTAGCTTCTGCGATTTCGATAAATTTAGAGCGGTCGATACTCTAATACTTGCAAGCTGCGTGATACAACGGCCTATCCGCGTCGTCACTACACAAGCCTGCGCATACCTCATGGGATGCGGCGCGTCCTGCAGGATGCTGGCTGCGGGTCCCCATTGTGAGCGCGAGAGCAAGACGTTCTGCGCGCGATCGCCTCATTTTATTTCGCCCACCGCTACAGATGAAAACACTTTCTAAAGGACAAGCATGGTGACTAACGTAGTAAGAAATCGCATCTAAAGGATAGGGAACATAATAATACTGAGAAGCATGGTGGCTGAACTTGTCCGCGTGCAATATTCAGGTAATTGCGTACAAGTGTTGCCTCGTACTGCCGGCGACGGGCTAGGCTAGGATACCATCCTCCCCGTGGCTGTAAGGCTGCGCACATCCCATACAATGGGCCGCGCGTCCTGCAATGGGATAACTGCCCCCGAGTCCTCACGGGCGCGAAAGCGACTGGACAAGCACACTACTACCTTCGGTGTGCTTCGTCTGCACTTCTTCATCAACTGGGCCGCAGAATATACAACACTCTATCTAAAAAGGACAAGCATGGTGGCCAAACTAACGCACAGCGCGGAAGAAAAAAAGCACGCACACCAAGAGTGTGACGGCGGCGCCAAGGGGAAGAGACACCCGTTGTTGTGAGAGTGTATCGCCGGTCAAAAGGTGCACATTTTTTTCCAAAAAAACTACCACTCTACCAGGTACCTGGTAGTTTTTTTAGTGTACTGAAATGAAAAACTCGTTACCAATGATCAAGGCTACGGTAGGGGGGGTACCCCCATTTTTGACTACCGGGTCTAAGCCAAAAAAGGGTATACGTCTGATCAAGGCTACGGTAGGAAGGGTACCCCCAATGTTGACTACCGGGTCTAAGCCAAAAAAGGGTATACCTCTGATCAAGGCTACGGTAGAAGGGGTACCCCCAATTTTGACTACCGGGTCTAAGCCAAAAAAGGGTATACCTCTGATCAAGGCTACGGTAGGGGGGGCAACCCCAATTTTGACTACCGGGTCTAAGCCAAAAAAGGGTATACCTCTGATCAAGGCTACGGTAGGGGGGGTACCCCCAAGTTTCACTACCGGATCAAAGCCAAAAAAGGGTATACCTTTGATCAAGGCTACGGTAGGGGGGGTACCCCCAAGTTTCACTACCGGATCAAAGCCAAAAAAGGGTATACCTCTGATCGAAGCTACGGTAGGGGGGGTACCCCCAAGTTTCACTACCGGGTCTAAGCCAAAAAAGGGTATACCTCTGATCAACGCTACGGATATATAAAAGACGTACAGTAGCATATTTTGTCTGAAGAGACCAATCAATGCTACGGTGGACGCGTGCCATACGCGATAGAGGTGCACACCCCTTTTTTTCTGCGAGGTTCCTCAATTTTGGGTGCTTCAGACTTCTCCCAAAAACTGATTTGGAGAAAAATAAAACCGCAACCACATAAAAAAAAGTCCCAGATGGCCTAGGTACACAACGAGAACAGTACGAACAAATTGTGAATTTTTCCGCCGATTTTGGGTTAAGGAGCCCCGATACCCAAAAAAAAAATAGCCAAAAAAGGTATACCTCTGTCGTAGCATGCGTCGGTGTAGGGGGGGGGGTCCCTTTTGGGGTCTTTTTGTGCATTAGCTTGGGGTCAATCGCGCAAGTGACCCCCCCCCCCCCCCGGTGCCTTGAGGTCTTGGCTTTCGTACAGGTTCCTTCATATATATATATGACTGATTCTACGATACCCCCCCCCCCCCCCCCTAAACCGGCGATTTTGTTTAACGAACGTTTTTGTGGCTGATCGACACGAGAAAATATGTCATGAAGAAGTGCATCCTCAAAAAAAAATCTTGCTTGCACAAAGGCCTATCTTATCGAACCATGACACGTCGGGGTGGCAAGGGGCACCGTATCTCAGGAGATACGGCCGGGAGCTGGTTTCAACACCGGCGATTTCATTGAAGAAAACATGAACACCCAACAGGTACTCAGATTTCCGTGAACTTTCTTCATTTTTCTGTCGGGGTGGGTATATTAGTTTTAGCTTTGGTACCTCTCCAAACGGGTTATATAGTATACCAGGTACTTAGTATCAGTGCACATCATGATATTTGACCGCAACCGCCTTTGACTACCAGGTATAACCCAGGGGATTCGTATATCTTCAACGAGTACCAAGGCGGGACCGGAGCATCACGCAGCTTGCGAAGATGAGCATCGACCCTTAGAATGGTCAAACTCACAGCTAACGTATAATACGTAAAACTTGAAAAAAATGATACCAGGTAGGTATATAAACACCCAAGCGGTGCCTATAGTTCTGCCCAAAGTGTCGAACTATATACGGTAACAAGTAGTACACGGGAAAAGCGCCGACTACAGCATACGAGCCCGGATAACCAGGGACCCCCTGGTTTCATTCACGTTTCTCGTGCAGAAACGATTCTTTCTCCACTGTAGCGCCCGTTCACGAGAAACAACAAGGCCCCCATCGCGGCACCGAGACACTCGTTCACAATGTCACCGGTACCGTCGTTCAGCCTCCTCCTGCTTGTTCTTCACGAGCGACCAAGCGTATAGGTACACCTTGTCCCGCACCTTGACGTTACAGATCAGAAAGGCGAGCAGGGTCTGTGTGAGGCCGCGGTACGCGTAACGTGCGGGTACGGGTAATATGCGCGTAACGCGCGCGCGTTACATGTGGGTACCAGGCGTACAGGTAGACCTTGTCTCACACCTTGTCGTTGATCAGGCAACAAAGCAAGCAGGGAAACATCAGCCCAATTCGCTCGTGGCGTGCGGGTAGCGTGTGCGTAACGTGCCGGTAGGGTACGAGTAGCGTGCAGGTAGGGTGCGGGTAGGATGCGGGAAGCATGCAGATAGCATACGCGTAACGTTAGCGTTCGAGTAGCATACCCGTACGGGTACCAAGCCAACAGGTACACCTCGCCTCGCACCTTGTCGCCACGTGAGGATAACGACACAAGCATCTCGCACCTTGTCGCCACGGAAGGATAACAACACAAGCATCTCGCACCTTGTCGCCACGGAAGGATAACAACACAAGCATCTCGCACCCTGTCGCCACGTAAGGATAACGACACAAGCACCTCGCACCTTGTCGCCACGTAAGGATAACGACACAAGCATCTCGCACCTTGTCGCCACGTAAGGATAACGACGCAAGCATCTCGCACCTTGTCGCCAAGTAAGGATAACGACGCAAGCAGAGTATGCCAGCCCGAAGTGGGCGTAACGTGCGGGTAGCGCGTGCATAACGGGCACGTATATATTCCCAGTAGCTCAATCACCTCTCGCGAGCCGTAGATCGGATTGTGAACCAATTCTGATTCGGCCGCCCCGTGCCCGCCATCGACGCCCGTTCCGACGCCGCCCCCGCTTTCCGCATCAGAGACGCTTTCCCCAAAAAAAGAGTCGTCGTTCCCAGCTACGGACGCCGATACGCCTTCTATGGCGCTCCTGGAAAAAATGCACGCA